>BMAW01040366.1:280035-311185 GCA_019974015.1 Nephila pilipes | reverse complement strand
TGTGTGTGTGATAGTCCTAATTATAATTCATAAGTAATTCTCTTACCAAGTCCTTTGCTATTGATGTCTGAACTATCTTTTATAGTAATATTACATAGATTAATGCAGTTAGTGCAATTCCATCTAATCTTTGAGATCGTCACGATACTCGAACTACCAATTCTTAACCTCTATCGCTCTTCTCATCCCCCCCCCTTTACATATCATTATATCTGAATCGCTTTTCCTTATTTCGACTTGTATTTAACTTACATAATCACGCTTCATCTTGTTTGGGAAGGAATTGTAATTTTAAGCAATTAAGCTCAATAAAAGTTCCCAAGGTAGTGATGAGAAAATCACGAATTGTTCAACGTCACAAATTTTGCAGGAAGATTAACGAGTGATAATTAGAGGCTACTAGGTCTAAGGAGTATGGTAGATGAGACAGAAATTCTCAGCCAAACTCTGAAAATCTCTCAGTCTACTCTCTTTTTTATGACGAGACGTGTGGTTTGTATTATCATGACGCAACATAATGTGTTTCATATTGAACATCGCTGGATATTTTTTTTTGTCGATGCTTTGTTTAAATCATCTATTTGCTGACGTTATCTCTCCGAATTGAGCTTTTTGTTGGGTTTTTAAAGCTTGAAATGTATTGGTTCTTGGACGTCCCACCCAACGAACAGCGCTCTCTTATTCAAGCTCAATCTCGATTTAGAGGGGGAGGGGGACAGATGGTCCTGCAAGTATGCTCTTTTCCTTACAATGTACTCGAAAATAATACATTTCTCATCACCAGTCATCCTCGTGTCCAAAGTGGGTTTGTTTTCGTTCTTAGCAAACAGAGATGTGCATACGACGATTAGATTAAGCAACTTTTTCTCATTAACTCACGTGGCCTCCATCTGTAATGTTTGTAGACCAATCCAAGTAACAACGGAAAATATATTGTGAATGAAACGAACAGAACTTTACGATTTATATTTTCAGAAATAATAGCGAATGAATTATGAAAGAGATACAATTCGCCTCAGAAAGTTTTCAAGTCAGACATAAATGTAATGACAAAAAATTTAAGTGTCCTCGTAGACATTAATGCAGGATAGATTCGAGTATTCAGAAAACGACCACAGAGTTAGTTGCAGTGCAAAAGCGATGACTTTACTGATGCGAAATGTCTGCTACTAATCCAGTATGAACTCTCAGCAGATCTTAGTCGTCAACAGATGGCAGATAATACGGATAGATGCAGGAGGGGAACCAAACTGGATAATTGGCGGTGGACAGTAATCAGATTGCCAAGGCAAATACTCCTTTTTCCTCTTCTACTGTGTTTTTCAGATGGTCGCACGGGTATAAATACTATGAACACATGTGCACATGCACTTGCAATTTGCATATATGTGTGGATTCAGACATAACTTATTCCAACGTGCCGCCTCATGGCATGGTGATAAGGTTTAAGTGGTTCGAGGAGGGTCGCCACAATTGCATAATTTTAATAAAAGTTTCAACAAAAGAATTATCAGCTAGTCTTAAATTTAAGCCACTATAAAGTTGGTATAAACTTCCAACCTTTACTTCTCTGTCAAAATTCCTTCAGAAAGAGTCGAAAATTTACATGTTGCAGCTAAAACTCCAAGTTGTATGTTTAGCCTCTTATACTCATCGAGACCCAGATTATTTTTGGTATTGTTAGTTCTCCTTATCCACTCTCTCTTCTAATTTCCAATCACCGCCAACATTAACCTTTTAGTTCGGTAGTAGGAAGGGATCCGATCCCCTGATAAAGTAATTTAGATTTTGAGATTTGAATATACGCTGAGCGAATAAAATAATTAAGTTTTCTTCGCTGTCTTACTTTCTATTCATGTAACTATTTGATCAGAGGCTGAACATTCACTACTGAAGGAGCTATCCTAGATGGAAATACAACCGGGGAGTTACAAAATAAACATTTTGCATATCATCACATAAAAAAGAAAAGCAGGAAGTTCTTCTTCCGTTTTACATTGTGTTCTGCTATCAGTCTAATATCTTCATTTTCCAAGAAGCAAACATCCAAATGCGTTACTGAAGTAAAAGAGATTAGGCAAAACGAGAAATGTTAAATTTACTTTCTTTAATTTTTGTTTACTTTCAAGTATCCGTGAGTATTCTTCATTGTCAACTGTGAAATTATTTTTAAATCATTCTAATTAAGGGATAAAAAGGATCCGAAAATGCATTCATTCATCATTCGTTAGTAAAATTTCTATATAAATAAATCAGTTTTAAAACAGGATTTAAAATTCAAGTAAATAAACATAAACAATACTTACTATTGTTGAAAAAGCCATTTTTGTCACTTGATTATGCAATATTGTTCCCATAGAAACCAAATATCGTAAATAAAAAAAAAAGAACAAAGAGAACTTATCAGAGAAACACGTTGGCGTTAATCCGTTTGAAAAAACCAAGAAATCATTGCAAAAAATATATAAAAGTCAAATTAACAAAATACTACTTCCGTATCAAAATTATTGTCTTCTCTGTATAGAGTATTTGTATCGAAATGATTGTACCATTTTAAAAAATTATAATTCTGCCTGTTATGTCACAAATTGGATGGTGTAAGTATAATTTATTTAGTATGATGTAACATATCGTACTTCTAAATTAGTGCTTCTATATAAGAAGAATATATTCTGTATAAGAATTAAAAGAATATAATAAGTATTTATTCAACTTTTATTTTACACGTATTTGCATGCCAATTAATTTTTGATAATATTTATTTCTCCTTGGGCCCAATTAATATATTCTTCGGCACAAGTAATGATTTTCGAGAGCGTGTCTTATGATCTAAGCACTGCCATTTTCATGTGTGACAGCTTTGTTAAAACCAAAGAGAACAGAGGGCGCTACGAGAGACTCTCCCTAGATCCAAAGTCAGGTAAACTTCTCTCTTGCTCAAAAAAGGACCCTAGGTAGAATGCAAAGAAATTTAAATTAGTGAAATTGTTAAACTATATTCATTGTTATTTGTTATATGACATTGCAGAAATAAATTAACATAGAGATGTCATTAAGTATGATCTATGGTTAGGTTTCAGCTTTATTTAATCAAGAACCGAAAAATAAAAACCATCTGTTTGATAGGTAAGCGAAATTTTCTTACTTGTGAGTAAGTGTGAATTCTAAAATCTAATTCACGCAAGCTTAGCGACAATTCTTTCATCAACCAGCAATTCTATTTCCTGCTATCGCCAAAAAAACGTTTTCCAGCCAAAAAAATGCCGCTACGTTTAATGTTTAGATATTTCGCGCATTGACAAAAGTACAAATAGTATGAATAGGGAGATCCATGTTGGTAGGTGCCGCTTGATATTGCAATGCTAATATGGCATCAAAGAGTTTTTCAGGTTCCCTTCGATTTAAAAGCAATAGAATGTAATAGTATTCAAAACTACTTTTCCCATTTCTTAATCCGATGCAAATTTATAAATCGGAGAATCATTTTACTGCGGAATGAGTATTAAATAAAGTTAATATAATATTCTCTATCAACGCATTTATAATCATTTTAACACGAACATATCCTTCCGCGAAACAGCAATCAAAATAGCCGGAAAAATTTTTGCGATTTCTAAAGACTTTTTCCTGATGTCTTAACAGCCGACCCCTATTTCACAGCACCCCTCCTCTTTCTCTACAAATTGTAATTTTATTTCCTTCTTTTCTTTTCCTCTCGTCTGGATTACAGATATACACGATGGTGGTTCAAAAGGAGTTGGTACATTTTTGCTTGAGTGGTATTAGACATGTCATTGGAAATATTTTAATAAATTATTTTGTTATTGATCAACAACTTCTTTCGCAAAGATCAAATGAAAATTTAAGGAAGCAATTTTTTTTTCCTTCTTTTCATATATGTAATTGATATCTGTCTGGACTAGACACCTGGTGATTCGGAGTCGAACGGAGTATTGCATTTTCGGATTTCTGTATGACTTCGATTTATTTACTAATCCAATGAGGAGGCTCGAAGTCGAATAATTACGTTTATTCGTGATTAGTTGAAGTAAAACTATTTACAATATTACTATGTACAGGTTATTTGGGAAAAATTAGTTTCTTGGAGAAAGATGGAAGGCAGCCCAATTTTATATCATATTGACGATGGGCGTTGAAATGTGCGATGGCGTTCGGAGTTTAGCTACATTGGGAGAAGAGAAAAGGCGGAGCAGAGAGAAGGAGAACACGAGAACTAAACGCCTTCTACTAAACTTCAGGAATAGGCAGCGCTACGTGAACTATCACATGACGCTGATTCGTGGTGTCATCTATCGAGCAATTGAGGAGCTAGTTTTACAATATCATTGGAAATACAGTTAATAAATTAATAATTAGCTGGAAAATTCTACATATATGTGAGTGAAACGCCTGCATAAAACTGAATATTCGTTTTATGCAGAACCTGCTTTTAACCGAACCTGCTTTGGAAGACAGATGGTGTTCATAAAGCAAACCGGATTTTCCATTGTGTGCATCTACATTCAAATATAGCTCAAATAAATTAGACACATATTCAGAGATTCGTTCTGATTCGGGAGCTATTTGCTATCAAATCAAATTTTGATTGCTGCTGCGAAGAGTGTTTCATCATGTTGTCACCGTCGATGAAACCTAAATTCATCATTATACTTCGGATATCAAGCAACAATTAAAACAATGTGCTGCATTTGATGAATGTGCTCCAAAGAAGAAGACTGTTTCGTAAGTCAGTTGAAAAAAAGTTATGGCTACCATTTTAGAGATGAGAAGAATGTCATACTTGTGAACTTCTTAGAAAAAGGGAAAACCATCGACAGTCAACTCTACAGCGAGTAACCTAATGCCCATTCCTAAACCGGGTGCTTTATGAATATCTTTCGTATATACAAACGAAAAAACTTTTTTATAATGACCAGCCAAAACCAAGACGTGGCAAGATCTTCCTATCCAAATTTACAATACAGAGTGTTGTTACGAGTCCCATTTGAAGATTTCTTCACGGATTCTCTTATGAAGGAAAAATGACATAAGCAGAGATTTCATCAGTTAACCAAGGGAGGTTAAAGCAATGACCCCTTAATCTTGGCGATGGATTTTGTGACCATTTTGGCGACTAATCAACTTTGGTGACGAATAGAGTTCCAGAAAGTGCCAGAATCTAGTCGATATCTCCATGGGGACGAAAGTTATGGATTTATCATGAATTTATCATAAGACGTCATACATGGCTGGAAGAGGTATAAACACATCAAGAGCCTGAGGAAAGAAAAGTCTATGGAGTCTGCGATCGGGAAATCGATTGGGAAATGGTCATCAGTTTAATGAGTGGATCTGCCAAGGAGCCAATGGTTGCGTGGTCGAGTGAATTTGCGGGGCGGCCGGCGTCTGCCTTCCAAATACTGAGTATTATGGGAGAGATTTTGCATTGAGGGAACTTATAAGCTGGTGTTTGAACGTTGTTGATACATAACCGTGACTGTAATTGCATGTGCTGCTTTTGTTCTTGTATCTATATCGATAATCTGTGCAAGTGCTGTGATATCTCTGTTTGTGCTATTACTGTCTAAGCTCTGCTACCTGTGTGTCATCTTTTCCAGAATGTTTGCGAATAAAGTACCATTTGTCGTTATCCTCCTCGTTGGATTTTTGTAACAGTATTCACAAGAGAACATCCCAAATTTGGAATGCAACAAATACAAAACTTAAAAAGTAATAGCCTTTTTGGACAAATTAAATTAAAAATTGTTTCATATAACCACCACGAGGAATACAATCAATATCCAGTGGTACGATACTGTTAATTGATCGCAAAGCAGATGTGGATCTTGCTCTTAATCGAGGGCTCTCAAAAAGTCCAGATTTAGCTCCCTGCTATTTGCTTTCTTCGAGCTACTTAAAATACAGAATGCTTTCTTTTCACCATTCTCGGAGAACATTGACGAACTGGAACATTACTACAGACATTCAAATTGTAACACATAAGCATACTGGAATATGCATGGAAGGAGGTCTATTTTCGGACTGGATAGTGATCGTGTTTTTTTATGACGGTCATATTGAATATTTGCAATTTTATAAAATTTAAAGTCTTTTTGTCCTTTTTTTTTTTTTTTTTTTTTTTTTTTTTGAGAAATTTTAGCTTCTTCTTAGCTTTGTAATATTATAATTTCAAAGTTGGGATATTCCTTTGTAAACACCCTATATATAATAATCAAAACTCCTTACATTAATTGAATAACATAAGTTAAGCCACTGTATTATTAGAAAATCTTATGTGTGTCTAAATAAACTAAAATTGTAAATTTGGTGAATCCTCTCCAAAGAAGGTGAATAAGGTATCATCGTCCGGAAAAGTTTTGACAAAGGGCGTCATATTCATGGACTTCTCATAAAACATAAAATCGATTACTAGACAATACTACAGTGAAATAACTTATTCCTAAAATTCCATTTCCCTGTCTAACATGGGTATTTTTTTATGAAAGCCCTTGTACGTATTTATAACTATTGATGTATTTGTAGCTATTATGTACTTGTAACTATTAACCATGTATTTGTAACGAGGTATGAATTTGTAACTATTAACTTTGTATTTGTAACTATTAACTTTTTATTTGTAACTATTAACATTGTATTTGTATGTATATGTATAACTATTTATATGTGGAATACTTGAATACTAATAAAGAGTTATCATTAAGAAATTTTCATGTGAATCAACAATAAGAAATAAATTTTATTAATAAGCAACTGGAGACCAAACATGATTCTCTGACCATCTCCATACATATACTGATAAACTCACTGAAATACAATGATTATTTTCAAATCTTCGCTTCACTTCCTTTGAAACAGCGTCGTCGTCATTCCTAAGGTCAATTTTCTAAACTTTTGGTCAATTCTAAACTTTTAGTAAATTAATAAAAGCTATGCACTCTCACACCAAATACGGCCAATAAATATAAACTTAGAATTTTTCATTCCCGCGTTTCTAACTTTGAATTGTAGATCCAGAATTTCTAATTGCATTATTAAATCTCACATAATTAGAATTCTGTATAGATATTCTTCCCATTATACCGATTAAAATTGTATTACTCTTTTGAGTTCCTCTCCCGTTTAGTGATTTCGCTTAATAAACATTTGCAAACTTACATATTTTGAAGAAATGAAGGAACAAACCCTCTCTTCGTATTTTGACAAAAGCTATAAATGAATGAATCGTAGTGAAATATAGATGATGGATAACTTAGACCAAGCAATTCTCGGCCAACAAAGAATACTTTTGCGACTCAGACACTACAACCGCATGAACAAAAATTTATCAAAAATATCGTAACTTAATTTTTGAAATTTATAATTATGCATAATTATTACTAAGGAATCGCAACATTCGTTAATGAATTATTGAAACGACGCAGCTAATATTTTAGTAGTCGTTAATAAAAGGAACCTTACCCCACCACTAGTCTTTTTTTGTTTTACTTAGTGAGTTTAACATTAAATATTCCGGTTTAGGAGAACAAGAAAAATAAGCCTAATAATTTGAGCAATAATTCTGTGTCTGGTAAGTCAATGATTAAAAGTCAATAAGCCTAATAATATTTTTACGAGGGTATTCTTTAAATAAGACCCGTTTTTAATTTAAAAAATAATGTAAATATCATTAAAATGCATTTTTTCCATATTCTACATACTTTTATCTACTTTGCTACGTAGTTTTGATTTTCGTTCAAACATTTGTCATATTACCCAATAAGTTTAAGGAAACTGTTGCTTGTGAAGGAACCCAATCTATGACAGCAGTTTTCACTTCGTCGTTGTTGAAAGTCAATGAACTCCTTTAAGTACCGAAACAAGAGAAAATCACTGAGAACAAGATTTGAATTGTACGGTGGACGATCCAATCATTTCCCTCCAAAAGATCTGATTAGATCTTATGTTTATACAGAAACATTCTCACCCACTTTCAAACTTTACTGTCCCACATAGAATTATCACGGCAACCTTCCAAACTCTTACTGTGAATTTCCGCTGCTACCAAGTTCCTTCCACTAAAGAATCGAATAACAGATCGTATATCTCCAGTTTTCTTAAACATTATAAACTACTCCAGTCCAGCATACAAATAGAAGATATAGTTGCAATCGGCTCCTAACCGCCTGCAAAAACATGCTGGAAGTAGACGCGCATGCACATTACGTCGATCGCGCGTCATTCTCATTATCACTCACAAACTGATCTTATTTAAGATATAACCCTCGAAGAAGCGATATTCCGAAAGTGAGTTTCGTCATTTTTTGAAAGAGCAAGTAGTACACCATATGAAACAAACCCTCGCCATAAGAATCTTTACCCGTTACTGGTTCAATGACGGAAGTAGCGTCAGTGTTGGAGGAATGATGCATGCACAGAGTGACGAAGAAAAGAGAGAAGCAGCAGACCAACATACCTGAGACGTGCCTTATAATGTGATCGGTAATGGAAGTGTGTGCTGTTAATCGGTATGAATGCTCACGTGGGACTTGTGTGTCCATTATCCATGAACAAACCGAATATGGTGAATTGGTCATGTCTCGTCAAATGGTTAGACACAGGTGTTGCAGGATCTGTGAAGGAAGGCAGAATGTGTAGGATAAAGATCGAAGTAGGTGTCCCTTCATATCCACGAATGAAAACAGCACTACTAGAGTACTGAACATGGTGTTATCGAAGAGGAATATAACTGTGTCGGACGTGGAGTCCCACTTCGTATTATCGGTGCAAGGCACCGAGTTTTACCAGAGTGATTTCTTCAAACTGATTGCACGCTACGACTAATATGTCTCAATGTCAATTGCGACTATTTCGAAAAATAGTGCGAAGTGTATAGTTCTTGATGATATGGTTTATTTTTTACACAATAAATTTTCCTTGTGAAAAGGATGATGAAACTTATACTTTTGGAACATCCTTCGTATTTTCTATTAATTTGAATTCTCATTCATTTCAGGCTCTTGCATTCCCAAAGTTTTTATCTAATCCTGGGGTGGTGGAGCTGCACGAAAAATGGCAGTAAATATCGGTATATTTCCAGATATTAAGATAAAATAATCTGCTTGATGCTATTAGTGCACCAAAGTAATATAACGCAAAATGTCACTATGAACAGCATAAGCACGTGATGCTCATCACATGGAGCGTTGCGAAGGCAAATTGAGGGTAAACCACCATCTTAACTATATATATTCATGGCTTTTACTTCTTTAAAATTGGCTAGACACGAGTTTAGCACACTTGGTACAGAATTTAAATAACCAAACCAATAAGGGGCTTATTTTCAATTATATTTCTACGTTAGTTTATTTTAGAAGCACGACATACTATTTTGATAATAATGCATATTTTATCTAACTCTAAAAATACAGAAAATACTTTCCTTCTTTTAATTATTGCTACTTTTAGTAGGTAATCTATTCATTTTTCAATACATTTTCATTGAAATAATTCATATTGCTTTAATCAAAGACATAAAGATCATCCGAGCACTTTTCAAAATAAAGGATTTTTTGAAAATCCCCTTTCCAACCAATGAATCAGATTTCCATTTCATTGCCATACCATCGTACACTTTAATTCTAATACTTAACTGAATAATTTAATAATTATATCTTTTTTTAAAAAAAAAAAAAAATATGTATCGCCTTTGTTGATAAATTCTGTACTTTGCAAAACTTTACATGGAACATTACCTTTTCTTTTAAATATGCCTTGAACACCATAACTGTAATTTAACAGTCAAGTCGAGAAGCAAAGTTGAAGAACTACAAGAAAGATTATCTTCCCAAAACGGATTTCTTTTCCCTCCCAAACAGTGGGGAGCCTTATGCTTTCAAGGTTGTTTCTTTCACCTGCGGGAGGCCGAGATCACCCAATAAGGTTTTAGATATTTAAGACCGACCTCCCCACAAGATTACCACCCCAGTTCTTGGAAGAGTAAGTCAGTTGCCAGCCTGTCGGGTAGAATTTATTTAAATTTCGAAGAAAAAAAGTTTGCAAAGAAATTTCTCGTGCAAGAGGCGAGTGTTACAGAGTAGTTTTCAAGGTTTCTTTCAGGATTTCAACTTGAATTTTGTCGAAAAAACCCTTTTATTTTCATCGATTAAGCTTTGTTTACTTTTATTTCGCTTTTATTATACATATATTATGGTTAATTTTCACGAGTACTTATTTTGATGCTGTATATATGCATACAATTTTACATCTTTTATGACTCTTTTAGACGTCCTACATGCCTGTGTTATGATTCTTAGAGGTTTTTATTGCATCTTGTAACGCATTGGGACTCCTTGTTTTACTTGGTTGCGCCATTATTAATGGATATTTCCGATTTTGAAAAATTGGTTGCTTATTAAAGTAGCAATTAGAAGCAACACGAGAGTTATTGGCGTCATACCTCGTAATTTTATTCCTCGGGCACCTGGATTGGCACCTCTTCCCCCCCCCTCTCTTTAAATGTTTTCCCTTTATAATTACACTTCAAATTATCGAGTAATTTTGATTAACATAAACCACAAGTTGCATTATTAGAATCCACCAATGTCTCATATTTGTCCATAAAGACAGTTGAAAGGGAGTAATCTTGCTAACCATCACAATACTAAATGTTGTATGCACAAATAACTCTCCATCCCAAACTTCAAACAATGCTGCTTTCGCGATCTCACTGTCTGATCTCTCCTATTCACTACACTTCAATAATGCAATGATAATTTACATGAGCCACGGTTTATTCACAAGTAGAGGTTTTCGAATTGAACAACGTTACTCAGAATCCTGTAAGTTTAGTTTGAGAAAAATACGCTTAAGAACACCGTTTCAATGCTTGGTTTAACAGCATAGCATAAAGAGTCTATAGCGACAAGAAGAAGCAATAATACCATGGAATTGCGCCCGTCACAGGTAAACGAAAGTGATGGAAAACGACAGTTGTGATACGAAGCGACGACAGCTACATGAAACGATGATATTTAAACGAAGCGATGTCCTTCGATGGTCCTCGTAATTTTGAGCCATGGTTATGTGACGAGGACGATAGCTGAAATAGAATACCTTTACTCACTCCATACCCCACCAAGCCTCTAAAATAAATGCCCAAATTAATAAGCTTTTGCTTGGTACTGTGGCCGCCTAGTGGTCATTTTCGTGGGCTTGTGGCCGACTATTTTTTTTCGAGCCTTGATGCGACTAAAGACCCCTCCGTGTAGCTGGGGCTGATGCACTTTAAATCTGTCTAAGTCCAAAGTTCTCCTATTTATGGGGTGTGGAACAAGGAGAGAAGAGTGCCAGCTCAGGTGTCGTCTTCGTCATTTGACCGTGGCTCAAAATTACGAGGTCCGTCATCAATAGCCCTCGTGTTGCTTCTGAATGCAATGTTATTAAAATCCCTCAATCAATTTATATATTACTGACGGAATAGATTTAGGAAATAGTGACCATTATGTGCCTCAAAGCAGGAATTATGACATGAATCTGCAACCCTAACTAGAAGCATTGACTACGATGGAAGGCTGCCAGATCACAATTTATGATTCACGATTCTCTTTTACGAGAGTGGGCTGATAAATTTCCGAGCTGATAAATAAATAAGTAAAAAAAAGGAACTTAAACATTTCCCTTCATTTTTTAACATAATCTCCTCAAAAATTGATATACTTTTCATACAGGTGCTCTAATTTAAAAGTTCCATTTTATAAAATGAATCGTCAAGCTCTTCAAAATACCCATTTACAGCATCAATGCCACCTCATTGCTCCAAATCGTTGCCCACCAAGTCCTTTTTAGATGTTAAGAAATAAGTGATAGTCACTAGGTGCTAAGTCTGGCAAATCCGGTGGATGAGCAAGCAAATATAACTTTGGTTCGTTGATATCAGCCATTGATACGGCAGACGAATGTGCAGGAACATTTTCATGTGACATGAAACAATATTTTTTTTCGCTAGAAGTGACCCCTTTATCTTAATCTCGTCTTTCTAATGCAGCGATAAATTTGTGTAGTATTCATCATGGGTGATTTTACTCTTCTCAAGGTAATCGAAGAATAATATTCCTTTTGCATCCCAGAAAGTCGACGGCCTATTGGCTGACAAAATTGTGTTTGCCTTCTTCAGCATCGGTTCATCAGCCTTTATCCGTCGTTTGGACCATCCTTTCCTTACAGGAGTTAGAGGATCCATCTCTGCACGACTGAAAGTAAATGTCTATAACGATTTATCTATTGTTATGAATGGACGCAAGCCTTCAATGGGTTTTCGTTTACACTCGTAGAGCGGTATATTCTCAGTTGAAATAATTTCTCTTTGAAATTTTTGTTAAGCCTTTAACAAACGCAGCACCCTCCTCGAGCAGCGCATGCACAAAAATCACGAGCACACAACACGAGTACACAAAATGTCATGTAAAATATTATTTCACGTTCTCTTCGATATTTTAACATTTTCGGCTGTCTCACTCACTTTTAATCCATGGCCTTCCATCACGATTTCATTAATATTTCCTATAATTATCAGAGTCGACATATCAATTGGGCGTCCAGATCAAGGTTTGTCTGTAGTGCTCATACGACCTTTCTTTTTGAATTCAGAAACCTGCTGTATGAAAATTAAAACACTCTTCTTAATAAAATTCAACGATAAGAGTATTTTAGTGCCGAGTCCATTTCTTGTTGAATCTGAAGAGGCGCCAAACCTTTCAAATGGAAGTATTTTATAGCAGCGCGTTTCTCCAATTTGTCCATTGACATGAAAGAGGCTCTATACGTCTGCTTAAAACACCGTCAAATTATACTAATTAAGTGGTCGTTAATAAATTTTAGATATGAACTAATGCAAGATAGTAATATAGACTGGGAGTGAGATGTGAAATTGTTGGCACCACCTCTAGGTCAGGTCGGAAACTTATCAGTCTATCCTCGTAAATCATAAGAAATTACGTATTCAAATCCTACAAATTTCAGAATAGTAGTGAAAACAAGACAAATCATTAAAATGTAAATTGATTGTTCGTTTAGTATTGTAGATACGTAAGCTAAGGGTGATAGAACTCGTAATTTTGAGCCCCGGTCACAAAACGAGGACGTATGATTTGGGGACTTAGCAAGCATTCTACCCCATTCATGCCACACAAAGTCCCTAATAGAAATGAAAAAAATTAACCACTTGTTTACTTTTTTATAGAAAAAAAATTCACATGAAAAAGGCTCCAAAATAGTAAATTTGTTTCTGTTAAATTTTAAAAGATGAAAGTACAAAATACATTGTCCAATCGGCAGATTTACATCAGGAGTATTGATGAACGGAAATCCTGGAGAAGCTAGAATTGGGCTGCACAAATATGCAGGGTGATTATAATTAAAGTTAAAGTTTAAAAATGCTGTAAAAAAAAAAAAAAGACTGATCAGAATGACGTCAAATTTGAACGGAATATTATTGAAGAAGGGGGAAAACGTATGACATAAGAATAAAAAATAGTTCCAAATTTTAGCAACAAATAGCGCTGAAAGCGTCAGAATATGTAAATAAAAATACTTGTCATGCGTACGACTCATTTCAGTTGTTATAAAATTCATTCGGTATGCAGCTTTTCCTCGCTTTGCGTCTGAGAAGTTCGCCATGACTATCTCACTGAAGGACCGCGCTCTGCTTGTAAAGATTTTTTACACGAACAATGACTGTACACCAGTAGCTCTGCAGAAGTTCCGGACACTCAAAGGTGTTAAAAATGGCGTTGGACCGATGACTGTCAATGGTCTGGAGGAAATTATTGAGAAATTTGAAAATACAGGTTCTTTTGATGTACAATCTGGTAGAGGGAGGAAAAAAATTGATTCGACGGTCGTTGAAGAAGTGGCAACAGCAGTGCTGGAGGAATCGAACGATGGTGTGCAACCGTGCAGTGGACGGAGAATCGCCCGAATATTGGACAGGCCTGTGAGCACGGTGCAAAAAATTCTACGAAACATCCTTCATTGCTATCCTTACAAAATTAACCATGTTGCAGGAGTTGTTTCCTTCTAACCTGCGAGCAAGAGAGACTTTTGCTTTAGAATTTCTTGCTCGCATGGAAGTGGACAATGAATGGCCGTGGAAAATTATGTGGACAGACGAAGCCCATTTCCATCTGACAGGATATGTCAATGCACAGAATTGGCGAATATTGGCAACAGACAATCCACTCGCAACTCAACCAGTACCACTTCATCCTGCAAGGTCACTGTGTGGTGCGGGTTTACTGCATCATTTATCATAGGGCCATATTTTTCGAGGAGACGGGTGCTTTCGGTCCTGTTACCGTTACCGTCACTGGTCAGCGCTATGAGTGTCTTTTTGCGCAATCACGTCATTCCAGATCTTTAACCCCGTGGATATGTGAATGGGATCATTTTTATGCAAGATGGCACTCCTCTACAAATTGCAAATCCAGTTAAGCAGCTGCTGAAATCACATTTCGGAAATGCTAAAATTATCAATTGTCATTTCCCTACGGCTTGGCCGCCCCGATCATCTGATCTTAATCCGTGAGACTTCTGGCTGTGAGACTATCTGAAAGATGCTGTGTTCAGTGCTCTGATTGCACACTTATCTGAACTGAAGGCACACATTGCACAACATATTCTGAACGTGACCCCGGAGACACTTCGATCAGTTGTGGAACATGCTGATTCTCGATTTCATCTTGTTCCACACAGTGGTGGACAGCATATTGAACACGTTTTGCGCCAGTCTCTCGAAATTTAAAAACCGATTTGATGGATGCTTTTTATGCGGTTTTTAGCCTCAGGACAATAAAAAAACGATTTTTCACATCCGATGTGATATGACCTTGCCGTGGTGGATGGGCTTACGTGACCAACAATATCACACCTGTGCAGTCATGCACACTGAACAGTACAGTTGGTTTAACGTGTAACTTACATCTTAGTCGTTGTTTTACGATTCATTTGTCATTTGTAATCAAACCCTTTTAAATTATGATGCTAACAGCGCCATCTGTTGCTAAAATTTGAAAAAAAAAATTCTTGTACCATACGTTTCCCCCCTTCTTCAATAATATTCCTTTCAATTTTGACGTCATTCTCATCAGTCGTTCTTTTTTTTACAACGTTTTGAAACTTTAATTATAATCACCCTGTACTTCAACGAAGTCTCTAAATGTCCTGAACTCTTCATTCTTAAACTGAGAATCGTCAACCGTAGATTCTAACAAATCACTTTCAGCTTCACTATGACTTCCTGATTCAGTAATCAAGAATTCCTCATTGGTATCATTCTTCAATTCATATATTTGGGCAATAATTGTTTTTCACAAGTAAAATAAGTAAGAATTGCAATAAAAACACGATATCGTGTGGACGTGTGTCCAAGTGACTTTAGGGCATGCCATGCTCGACTCTCTGTTCGAGCGATACTTGGTAAACTGTCGAAGGGTATGTTTATGTTAGGTTTATATATATATATATATATATATATATGCCAAAATCAATTCATGACACTTCTTACCTATATCTAATTTGTCTAATCACGTTTCATTTAATTTAAAAGGAGTTGGAAATTTAAACATAAAATAAGAAAGTAACCCCAGATGTTAGTTAAGGGAAGGCCGCGAATAATTCAACATTACAGCAGGACCAGTGAAAGGTCATTTTCTATTTCCTGCGCATTTTGAAGGCAAGTCTTGACCTTATAGAAGTTCGATATTGTGTGAACCACACGCCCTTCTCTCCCTCACCAGATGCTATAATTTGCAGGTGCGATATCATTTCCCGACTGAGTTGATTAGTAACCTCGGCTATCCAAACAAAAGAAAAGGTTGTATCTTGTGATTTTATAAGAAATATGGCCTATTTCTTTCCCCTCAAAAATTCCAAAGAGAAAAGAAACCATCGATCTCCTTAACACTCAATCAGAATGCCGTGTCTGCAGACAATGTAACTACGGTAATACTCATTATAGTTAGCGTATATCATATTTGCATAGAAAATGTAAGTGCAACAAACCATTTTATCTTTTACAATAAATATATAATCTGTTGGATTTAAATTAATTACAATAAATTATACTAAATAGCGCTTAGAAATCCTCTCCTTTAATGCAACCTCCACCAACCTGGTCCATTCTAAATAAATCTTGTACTATCACAAAACAACATAACTTGTAAAATACATAAATTATTCTGAATCATTTATCGAATGAAGAAAGACTGAAAAAAAATCTACTTCAGCTGCTCTTGGTAAAAAATTCAATTCGGAACAGCCTTTCAAAAATAAATTATTGTAGCATTGCGCGTGCATTCAAAAGAGGAAAAGAGAAACAAAATTAATTATTTTTAAAGCCAATACGCGACGCTTTTGAGGTTTAAAATAAGACACCTTTCAATCACGTACATTGTATTTATTTGAAAATAAGATTCACATACTCATTGCAAGTCTCTTTCATTGAACTGCGTTTCTTCGGGCTGAAATAAAATCACCTTTCGAAAGACCTAACGAAAGCGTTGCGAAACCGACATTCATGAGGAAATTCTTCACTTTATAAGAAAGTTATTGTTGATTTAATAAACCAGAGGCCACAAGTGTGACAGCAATTAATCAATCCAAATTTTGTTGTCGTTACCGCAAGGAAGAAGGAAACCTTGCCCGTCGTCGCCACAAAACACCCTGTCAGTCAGGGTGAGATAATGAACTTCCATTCAGTCTTCGTCTGGGGGCCCCCACATTGCGTCACTTACGTCTTCGGCGACCTTCAGAATGTGCCCTGGATGCTCAAGGTTTTCCACACTCTTCCCCCATATTTCTTGTTCGCTATTTGATTGCCAATCTCCTCTCGAAGGCTTTTCTGGAGTACAACGTAGCCTCTTTTTGTAATTGTTTTCTCCTGTCTGTGGAAATGATCCGCAATTGTAGGAACGTCAGCAGCACGTAACAACACACAAAGAGCTGTCGCACGTTGAGATAGAAATACGAGGAAATATTTCAATGATACGAAATATTACTTAAAAGAAAACGATCCCTTCTTGGTCTAGACATAACCGACGGCGTTAAGCGAGCCGCAATAAATTCGAGTTGGTTCCGTGAGACAGTTTGTAGATTTTTTTTTTTAAAAAAAAAGGGATCGTTACTCTAAAAATGATCAAAGTATAAATTTTTATTTCGTTCCATTTTTTTAATTATTATTTTTCGATTGATGTTTAACGTTTGTGCGAATAAGAAATATAAGTCGATGGAAATAAAAATGAAAAAAAGTAAACAAAAAAAAATTGAAGGAGGGACAAGACTAAGCCCCCTTTTCTTTATCGATGTCAGTGATTTCATGCCATTTTTAACACAATGTTTCGAAAATATTTGTATTAAACCAAACAGAGAGTGTCTGTGTGTCGTGTTTCACAGTTCGTTTTTAGGTGGCTGCCGTAGCCTAGTGGTTATGACAGCGGACTCGTGACTGGCGGTTTCCTTCGAGTCGTAGGTTCGAGCCTCGATGCTGCTGAAGACAAGCCGTACAGCCGAGGCTGATACACGTTAAATCCGTCTTGGTTCAAAGTCCTCCAGTTGACGTGGTGTGGAAGTTAGGAGAGGGGGTGCCAGCACAGGTGTCACCTCCGTCAATTGACCAAGGCTCAAAATTATGAGGTCTGTGACTTTTATATATATAAATATTAGTCTTTTATATATATATTAATTATGAAAGAAAGAGTCTTTTATATTTTAATTATGAAAATTAAAATGTCTTCAAAGATTAATGACGAAATAAAGTGCGACGCTCAAAATCCATGGTTGTTTATTCATTTCGCTAAGAGAGGCAACAAGGTACACATTATTAAATCGGAGAAGCCAAGAGACGCAGCTCCACCTTCTGTATTACAGCAGGCATAAGCAGAAGAGCGAGAATATTAATTTGCATTTCATTTTATAAATAGGGATATATATCTATGGATTTCTCCAATTTCACCCAGTATAAGATGAAGGGATAAATAGGGATATTCTAGTAGGGATTATTTCCGACAGATTTATGACTACGTTAAAGCCAAGATTGAACAGATTTTATGAGTGCGGGATCTAATAAATATAAGGATAACTTGGAATCGCATCAGAAAACAGAAATGAACTCTTTACTTTTGAGTTAGAGGATGTGAAAATTGGGAAATTAAATTATTTTACAACGTTTTTCTGAATTTCACTTGGTGTGTGTGTGTGTCATCAAATTTTCGATCGTTAATTTAACCAACTTCCCATCAAGCTAGAGCTTTGAAATTTTGGGAATCGACCAATTTAGCAACATTTGGCAAAATACCGCCAAATAATTCCTGTCTCCAAGAGTGGTTTGACTAAACTGTATTCCAACCATTTAATTTACCGGATTAATTAATTTTAGTTAGTTTTAACGTTGTTATGTATTTCACTTGGCGTGTGTCTGTATGTATGTGTATCAGTGTGTCATCAAATTGTCTATTGCTATTTTAACCAACTTCCTATCAAGCTAGAGCTCTGAAATTTTGGGAACCGTTCTTATTTGCCTAACAATGCAATATTTAGATATTTGCGACCAGTTTTAACTTATTATGTTAATAATTTTTTTAATAAACTTTGCCACCATATAAAAACGTTGTTTTTAAAACGTTGGTTTTTATTTCGAATTATTTATGTATGGATCATTTTAAAATTAAATATGAATCGCTACACACACACACATAGACAGACAGACAGAGAGAGGGAGAAAGATTTGA
This sequence comes from Nephila pilipes, assembly GCA_019974015.1. Classification (NCBI taxonomy): domain Eukaryota; kingdom Metazoa; phylum Arthropoda; class Arachnida; order Araneae; family Nephilidae; genus Nephila; species Nephila pilipes. The sequence goes on along the minus strand of BMAW01040366.1, from coordinate 292,406 downwards.
AGCAAAATATTTTTTTAAATGGCTTTATTATTTTTATTATATATATTTACATTTTCCTTCATTTTCTAAGTTGATTTGGTGCAACTGTGAAAAAAGGGATCAATTATTGAAAATATACGAGTATGCAGAAATTATATGAAAATGCAATTATTTTTAAGAAAAACAGCTCGTAGTTTAAAATGGAACTTCGAGTTAGATGAAGCACATATTGTTTCTTCAGAGCTATATATATTACAATGGTTTTTCTGGGTTTTTTTTTTTTTTTTTAATTTTAATACGTTAATGCATTTAAAATGCTACTTTTGTCATAAATATTTACTAAACACTTCAATTTCTTCCATGTGTTATTGTAATGTATGAAATAAAATTTTTGTAAAAATAAATAAATACTTTTAAAAAAATTAAATGTAGGAACTATTGGCGATTTTGTTGAGTTTCAAACATATCAACATATTATTTTTTTTTCTCTCCGAAACTAACAGATGCTCATTAAATTCGGTCGAAGTCCCAAGTTCTTCCCTTGGCGAGGTGTGGAAGTTTGGGGAGAGAGGAACCAGCTTAGGTGTTGTTTTTGTCACTTGAATGAGATTCAAAATTTTCCAAGTCCGTCGCCAACAGACCTAATGTTGTATCTCAGTGCGATGTAAGTAAATAATCACAATCGCATTACTCTCGAAAACTAGATTATTATAAAACCTATTCCTAAAGTAGTTTAAAACATCCTTGAAAATACTATTTTGGGAATTTTTTTCATCAAAACAGCTTTAATAAGACAAAATAGTGGTTAAACTATTGAATTTTGGAAATAGGTTCCGAAAAAAAAAGTATCGTAAACCAGAAATGTGTTTTCAGAGATTAATCTCATTTAGTATTGCTGTGAATTTTTGAATTCAACATTTAAATTTTTTAAATAAAAGCATCGGTCTGTTTTAACTAATCCGAATTTAAATGAGCGTATGCGAACCGCCCTAACAAATTATCAAACACAAACCTCACGCAACTAACAGCTAAAATGAACAACATTCGCACAGTACCCGCAAGAGAATCTAACTTTTAAAAGATTTTCTGGTTTTTGTAATGTTTTATGTAATATAATAATGTTTTGTAATGTTATAATGTTTGATGAAATAAATACAATAATTTTACTTTGTTTACGTTTTTAACTAACAAGAAATTAAATAAAACTAATACTTTTTTCATATTGATTAGTTACAGTTTACGAATAGCCTTATAAAAAGAAATTGAATTAAATTCTTTTGGACATTGAATAATTTTAGCTCATATTAGCCACCTAAGGGCTATTGCTTTAGGTGAGACCTTTTGGCGTATCAGATCACTTTTCAATTTTTTATCGTTTGCTTCAATTTTAATTACATTTAGCTCAAATATATTCAATTTAGCAATTTATCGTTTCCTTTAATTTTAATATCGGAAAAGTTTTCTACTGACCATTTCTCGATATTTCATCGTTTACTTTAATTCTTATATATTTAATTGAGTAATTTAATAGTAATTATAAAGAAAGTGCACCTTCGGTGGTTAAATGTGTTCTTTTCAAAACTTTGCATAGAACTTTTAATATTATAATTTTTTTTATATTTATACTTATTTTATTTTCGTTAGAACCGCATGCGGCGAGAGCTACGCTTCAGCCCCCCCCCCTTTTGTGTAGTCATTCTGATTTACATAATTAATAGATTGAATGGTTTGAATCAACCAATGTCTTATAAATGTCCTTAGGGATAGTCGAAAGGGAGTAGGTTCACAAACCGTTACTGTGTGTGTGAGTGAATGCGCACTCTTAAATGACTAAACACCAAAAACATAAAAATTTCGTGTGAACTATTAGGGAAAAATTACAAGGTTGGTGCAAATGACAAGATCATGTCACTATCGCTAAAAAGACGCATTTTTTTTGGCAATCACAATAATAATTCGTTAGTATTTCGGAAAATTTTTATAATTAGAAAATGCTTTTTTAGTACGAATTTGATTCGTCTCCAAGAGCAATACTCAAAATCGAGCTCATTTTTCGAATGATGATATCGCACGATGCTCCTTTACTCCTTTATTTGATTTCAATCATTTTTTCTCGTTCACGCATTAGAGCTAATGAATTGATGTTGAGAAAATTCGTTCTCTCTTTCCACGAGGACACGTGTCCTTCGAATGTTATAAGGAAATGTCTCGAAATAAGAATAATTCTTTTTTGAGTCTGAAGGGTCAAGAAATATTAAAATTTAGCAATTATTAATCTGAAATCATACAATGAACTTTGATACATAACGGAGGCGCTTAGTATGAATCTAGCTGAATCAGCCAATCAAAACCAACAATGAAACTGTACGCAATAATTGCGAATAACAGAATAATAGTAAATTGGTTCTTCCCCCCATAATAATGGGAATACTTTTTGAATGAGGAAAAACGCGGTTCTTCAGCCTCCCCCCCCCCCCCCAAAAAAAAAAAAAAAAAACTTTACATTGTCCATAACCTCGTTCTATTCTCCTTTTGAGAAGTGCTTGCTCATTTTTATTTGATTTCAATTACTTTGTTTACCCACGGATTCAAAAGCACTTTATGAAGTCAAGATAATTTTTCCAATAGATCCTATCGTGTTCACAGAGCAATACTCTTGTTCGTATCAGTCTTGATTGATAAAATGCTTATTAACATTAAACTTAGAAGCAACACTACAGCAATTGGCAACGGTCATTTTAAACCTCGGTCAAGTGACGAGGACTGAGCTGACATAGTTTTAGTATGTTTCTTTGCTTATAGGTATATTTTATTTAATTTCCTCTTTCGCTATTTTTTTGTTTGTTATTTTTGCATTTTGTTTCTTTCCTGAATATATGGAGTTTCTATTTTGGCTATAACATTTTTCTCATGGGTACTTGTAAAACATTGTTCAATCAGCTAATCTGTCAAAAGCCAGATTTAGAATTTATAAATGTTATATTTTTCTTTTACTTTATGGTCTTTCTTTTCTTTGTTTTTGATGTTTTGGTTTGCAATGATTTGAAATTCAGAAACTTGCCATTCCTTATGAATTTAGCAGAATTTCAAGTAAATTGGTTTATTTCTTATTTTTTGTAACTTTTATTTTTTTTACTATATTTTTTCTTCTTTTTGTTTTGTTCTAGATTTTAAGCAATTAAAAAAGTTTATTTTCTTTTACTCCTTCTATGTTCTGAAAGTTCTTTGTAAGTTTTCTTTTTGCAATTTATTTGTGTTTCAGTACTAATTTTAGTTAATTATTTTAAGTATTTTTTATATAACTGAATTGTGTTATTTTCATTGTGTGTGTGCGTGCGTGTGTGAATTTGTATTTGAATTTCTAGATTTTTCCTAAATCTAAGGTTTACGGGGCACTTGTTTTGTCAGACAGGATGTATCTTCTTTTTTCAGTATTAAAAGGAAAGAGTATACGATGTCAGTTATCTAAGTTCGAAAACAGTTAATAGAATCAGAAGTGACCGTTTATGCCAAGAAACAGCAATCAAAATATGCAGCATTTATAGTTTTACTCTTATAAAATAAATTTTTATCTAGTTATATTCCCTAACGAGAACCAAAATTATCATTGCGCTAAATATGTAAATTGATACAGTATACTTTTGCATGCTTGTCATATATGAAAAGTGGCTATTAAATAACAAGACTTTATAAATTCCTTCAGTCTCAACAATCGCACGAATATTTATGACAGTCCGATCGAACCAGATGACCGATTTTTTTTTACATTATCATCTATTTTTGACATGGGCGGGCGAGCCTGGAGTGAATCACCTTCAATGTCTTCTCGAACATTTCGAAAATACTTAAACTTTGCAAAAATATTGCACGCAATAAATATTCATTGTCATACACTTCGTACAATAAATTATATGTTTCTGTACCGGTTTTTCCAAGTTTCATGTGAAATTTCACAACAATTCGTTGCTGTAATGTTACACTTATTTTTGCGGCGAGACGGAAAAAAAATAATAACTTTATACGAACGAAAGGATCAGGTATACCAATTTGTGTGTACAGAAATGAGAGGAACTGCATTCGAAAGAGAAGGCTTCACGCTAAATAGCTGTCGGTCGCTGGCATTTGGCGTATGTGTACTTCTTCTCTAGCCGCATCAGTCTCGTTGTTTAATAGCCACACCTCGTACATTCCTAGTAATTATTATCCAACATTTGACTGTGTGATTAATAACTATTTATTTATTTGAACTTTATGATTAAAAATTTAGTTTTAAATTGAACTTTGAGGAAAATTGAATAAATCATCAATAGGAAACTCAAATGTGGATTCTTTTTTCCTTTAATATTGTATTAATGTTTTAAGCATGCTATTTACATGCGGATTTTAATATGAATTTTCTGTCACCAGGAAAATATTCAGAATACTTTTATGATAATGCAGCAAGATGGCAAGTCACGCAAGCTTAAATGTTTCGAATCAAAGAGATTTAAATTGGAAGTACAAACGCCAGAGAATTAGAAAACGTAGAATTTTAAGCGGTCACATCATTTAGTAGAATTTTAGATTTCCGTTTCTTAATTCAGGAGAACGCACAAATTATTAAAATAGCCGAATTTATTCCCTAGAACTACATTAAACGATTTTCGTTACAGCAATGTCAGAATGGATTCAAAAGTTTAGACGAAATTAATTTCCTAATACTTTCTTTAAAATCCTGTGTTTCCTAGAAGTAGGGGGAAATAATTTAAAACATCTACGTCAAACAATGAAAAGGTCCTACAACTAAACTTTTATGCCTTTTATAGAGCAATGATAGCTGATGTGAGTATATCCGTCTAAGAATAAAAGATTTGTAAGAGAAAAACAACAAATTTCGCAACTGAAATGGAACAGGATAGAATACAGGAATCAAATAATTCTCTTGTGAACAAGAAACTGCTTATTACGTTCTCAAATTTAAATGAATAAAAATGAAATTGTGTTCTTGATATAGAGCGTCAAATAAAAGAAAGCTTTTTACGATCTTTCAAAATGACATTAAGTACATTTTAGAATCGTCTAACAGTTCTTTTCGTGCTCACATTCAAATACCAAGCACCACAAATATAAAATTTTATTCATCAGTGAAAAAATATAGTTTCCTTCATAAAAAAAAAACTTTTAATGAATATCATTTTATTACGCTACCTCGAAAATCAAGTTCTTTTGTGTTCTGTTTCAGTTCACGTCAGCAGTATGACGTCAATCACTGTTCCTTCTTTGAATCCTTTATTTGACAGATATTTATTACACCTACGGATATCCTTAGGTTTCATACTGAAGCATTAAATTAAGAAATATACGAGCGAATAATCACAATTAAATAAGATTTCAAATTACTCGATTTTATTATTTTATTTCGCTGCAAATGCTTAAATATTTTCACTCCATTGAAAAATGCTCTTTTCGAATACTATATTTGACTACAATAACTCGGAACTTTCCTCATTCAAGAGAAAACGTTTTGAGTTCCGTGTCTATATTAATTTTCTATCTTTAGTCGTGCATTAAATTCTAAAATAGATATTTGAAGAATTGATTTCTTTTATATTTGCATTTCAAGCAGGATATATTAGTTTAAAGAGTTATTAATAGAATATCCAATTTTAAATATTTTTTTTTAAAAAAAATTAAATAAAATGTTATTTAAGAAAATGAATACTTACATGGAGTTGGAGGCGATAACTTGAAACTTAGGATATAGGGCAGCAACTTCTCAGGAAATATCGAAAATAAGAAAGTCAAACGCCTTGAACACGTCAAACTCTCGAAAAAAAAAAGAAAGAACTCGTCAAAAAAGATGTCTTTGGGGTTCAACCAACATAACAAATGGTATCATAAATTTAACAAAAAATACTTCAGTTTAATTTTTAAAGTTTCTAATGGCACATAATTATTGATTATGAATCAGATTCGTCTCCAATGAATTGTTACAAGTCGTGTTGAATTGACGTAATATCCCTCTTTACAAAAGTACCGATTATTTTAACGGATTTTATAAAATAATATCTACCATGCCATTACTGTTTTATTGACTGCATGGGGTGCTTAAATATAAAATATTCCCAATATGACGGGTTCTTGCGCCTTTTTTCTTTCATCTAACCTTTTGAGCTACTTTATGATGTTATTTGATTTGAAAGCCTAGACTTGTGCATAAACTGTGACTTTTAGTAAAATAGAAATGTTGATTGATCATTTAAGTCGCAATAAGAAACAGCTAAAGGGCTATTGGTGATGGACCATAATTGTGAGTCTCGGTTAAATCATGAGGATGATACTCGAACTTGCACCCTCCTCTTTAAACCACGTTAACAGGACAGGCTTGGGACCTAAGCAGATTTAGCGAAAATCAACCGTGTTATACGGCATGTCTTTAGTGAACAGGGTTCGAACCCAAGACTCGATGAAAACTAAGCCTGTCACGAGTCTGCGACCATGAACCCCCTACCGTGAAGTTACCGCGTTCACGGTCATTTACTGCATCTCGATGGCTTTGAACCTAAGTAATGGAACGGGAGCGATATAGAGTTAGTATGGCATTTTTTTTTTTTTTTTTGAATATTTTGTGTGCCAAAATTTTACTTACTGCTTCACACACTTCATTACTTCTATTTATTTCCTTCAATCCGTTAATTTAACATTATAAATTAATCCTGGAAAGCCTTTCATTTTCAATTTTTTACTTTCTTTGTCAAATTTTGGGTAATCCAATAAATATTAATGTTTAATAATGGAAGCAGCACTTTTTTCTACCAAAGGGAAGCCGCTCATACCCCATAAGGGCTAAGAGCGTAGATTCCTTTTTTTTTTTTTTTATGGGTTGGGCTTACCCCTCAAATCTCAACAAAAAATTATTCACCTACCCCATTTAAGGAAAAAAAAAAAAAAAAAAAAAAAAGAGTACATCCCTAGTTCTTTAAATCAATACTGTAGCACAAAATTTTCCAATTTTAGAGATTCAAAGCCCATTTTTTCAAATAGTGGTTTTTTCAGGAGCTTATATTCTTATGGTTAGTTCGGGATCGAACCCCGACTAACTCTAATGACCTTTTCTTTCCCATGAGACTTAATGTCTTTGGTAAAAACGAGTCACGCGCGCTACCGGAATAACCTAGTGATCCTCCTCTATATTTTTGATCCTCCCATTTTGAATTAATTTTTACCCATTTCTTCCTTTTTCTCTCTGATCACTGCTTTAACAAATGTTCGGCGAAGCTGAGTCAAATGTGGGTGTTTCGAAATAAACCTTAACTGTCATCATCATGAAATAGTGATTCTATGGTGTCCCTCTTAGGTGAAGTACACTACATTATATATTGAAAAAAAAGCAAGGATAGAATTTCAAAATTACTTTATTAAAAGATATCGAAATATTCGTGTATTGCTCAAAGTTTGATCAACAAACATATCTTTAAAAAACTAACATGAAATTGTTAGTGATAGCGCTGAGTTTAGTGCAATAACATTAATTTTTCGATATTTGGTACCATATTTGGCTTCGAAAATTTAAATCGCTTCTTTCTACTGCTGATAGTGTGTTCCTTATCTTTGTTAGTCAATAGCTGTCTATATTAAATCCTCTTTTTGCTGAATATGATAATGGGAATGCATTGAAAAATATTTCTGAAGGAACCCAGGAAGAACGGATGAATTACTCTATTTGCTTGAACTGTGATGTTCTATGTCGTACTCTGCCCATGCTGCGACTCGTTCATGTTCTGGTCAAAACGATTCTGGGAAAAAATCTATAATGTACCTATATCTTTTTAAGTGACATTTAGGTCTTAAAACTCATTTGAACTATTTCATGAAATAAACGTTCGATGACTTTTAGGATAAATCAATCTTCTCAGAGCGTTCTTCCGAGAAATGCCCAGGGGGAGGCAGTTGGTCCTCAAGGTCCCATAAGTTAGCCTTGAAATAAAAGGCCTCCTTTGATCTCTTAAACACCTACAGGTGAATGGTACCATCCTCACGTTCGGAATGCCTAGTTTACAACTACAAGAGGAGTTTCTTTGGAAGACTACCACCCCAGCACACGAAAGAGCATAAGTTGGGCAGTATTTATTTAAATTTCAAAGAAATTTACAAACAATAAATAGACCTATGAATTAGCAGGAGGTGTCTTTAAGGCTATCTTCTCCTAATGTCAAAGAACCTGACTGAAACTTCGAATACATTTCTAGGTAGAAAATTGTTCCGATTTTCGAATAAGTTTGTGACGTCGTAACCATACGTCCGCTTATGATACAGTATTCTTAAAATTTAAGAACACTCTAAAAATACACCATTTCTTACATAAATACGTAAGATTTAAAGCCATTTTGCTTTTCAGTATATGATACGAAATATGGAACATATTTTACAGAAAAAAAAAGGGATTGATTCAGATAGAAATGAATATGATTATAAAATATGCTTTTCTCTGAAGATAGTGAAATCAGAACATAAAATTAATGATTAAACGCTTTTGTCATCGGAAAAAGTATTTCATTTTCGGCTTCATTAACATTACATGAGGACAGCCATAGTATTAAAAGTTTTCATTTTGACAAAAGGGATGAAATTTCACACATTGCGAAGAAAGAAAAATAACTTGGAAGAACTAAATAGTCCTAACCTACCAAATAATATCTTGAATAATTAAGGTAATCTATCAACTAAACAAACCTATACACTCCTAATGGATAAATACAAAAATTTTCAAAAATTAACTAAATGTCAAAAAAGTGAGTTAATAAAACAATTGCTTATGAACAGGAACAGTATAAAACAAAACAAAAATTTGTGGGAGCAAAAAAAAAATCAATATCTCCGTATTTAGCACTTTAAAAAGTTCTTAGAACATTTCTTTTTTAAAAAAAATAATTTTTGTGACGTTAAGCTTACCTTTAACTATTCTTCTGTTCCATGATATGATTCATTTCTAAGAATTGTTGGATGCGAAAGTTGTTAAAATGTACTAATTTTAATAAACATAATCTACCATTCAAGTTTTGTTTAGAATAAACTTTTAAAAAACTATATTTGTGATGTTAGGATTAATTTTAAGATTCCTCTGTTCCATGCTGTTGACTCCTTCCTAAGAGTTCTTGGATACAAACGTTGTTAAAAGCTTTAATTCACGAAAATCACCATTCAAGTCTGTTTTAGAATATTCGTTAAAAAAACCACGCTCAACTTCAAGAATTTCTGGACGCTAAAGAGTTAAAAAGTGTTAGTTTCAATACCCCCACCCACCTTTTTCCTTTCATCTGTTATATAATGTTACAAAATCCCTAAGGTATAATTATTCATTTAAAAAAAAATGTTCTAAAATTTACTTCAAATGAATTCATAAATTTGAAAAATAGGCCTTATTGTACTAAAATGCGATTGCATTAGATTCATCATTAGATTGTTTGTTAATTTAGAATATAATTATTAAAGATAATCCAGGCTAATGAGCGAAGTAACAACGTGTTTGACCTATTATTTTGTAAACATAGTATGCATCCCATGAAGCGTTGCATTTCAGACTTCATTTCTGAATGTAGTATTTTCTGAGGAATCAGATTTGCAGTGTATAAAAACCTTCGAGTATGAGGAAGAATTAGTTTTACTCTTTTAGAAGAGGAAAGAAGATTACATCTTTTTCACAGTGTAAAATGTATTCGATCGACTTCTCGAACAAAAACAGTTATTCGGAAAGAAAACATTCATTGTTTTCTAGAGATTTCTAGCTCCGATGTAGATCACAACTATTTCATCCGATTGTTATTTGAAAAATAACGTTTCTGTGAAATGTATCTATACAAAGGAAAATTATCTCTACGGAGATGTGCGAAGTATTTCATCTCATTAGTCATTAGAGTATATTTTCCTGCTAAAGTAATTGTTCGCCGAGAGTTCCTGTAATTACAAAAAAAATCGATAATTGTTTCTTGGTAATTTAATTACGTCAGATCGTTGAAAGGTTGGCGATTAAAACGTGCGACTTGTGGTCAAGAACTTGCTCTGAAACGTGACATTTTTCGTGTTTTCGAATTATTCATGAGATTCGAGATCTTAATCCTCTTATCGAACAGCTGCAGATTTTAACTAAATTTAAAATAACTTTATTTGCAATTCGCAATTTCCGCTTCGGTCTTTTTTTTCTGCATTCCTGTCATTACATAGAATGAAAAATCACATCTGAAAATCAATTACCGCTGTTTAATTATTTTTTTATAATAACGTGCAATTATATATATATATATATATATATATATATATATATATATATATATATATATATATATATATATATATATATATATATATATGGGAGTGCATGCAGTGAATTCAGTTAAATTTAATTAAATTTCCTAATATTTCCTATACTTAAGCTATCACAGTAAAGAGTTCTTTATTTCCTGATTCCATCCTAATTTAGCTTTTATTTTATGTAATCACGTGCTCTTCAAATTTGCTCATTGAGTTATTCTTACGGATTCAAACCATAGGGATAATCTCTACTAGACTTTCTGTCTACAATCAAAATACCAAAGGATCCCTCGATTCATTTCAAAACGAAACACATAGTTAAATATTCTTTTTCAAAACAAAATATAATTAACACTTCTCATTTAATTATTTCAATAAAAGAATAATATGTTTTATTAAAGTAAAAAATATTGAATCATATATCAATTTTAAGATCTTTACCTCTCATAGCTAAATAAAATACTGTTGGAATTATTTTCCAAATATTTCTCAAATATCAGAAAACAAATCACAAACGCTTTCATTTATATGTCAAACAATATAATTTTTTTTTTTTTTTTTTTGTATTTTAAGAGATTTAAAAACCACACACTTTTAATAAATATTGGTTTCAAAATAACATACAACTCAGCACGACGACAATTTTATACTTTAAAACCTTATAACTAATGAATTACATTATGAAATAAACTTATATTAACTTTTTACTTTTATAAAAAATAAATATGAAAACAAAACCAATAGCAATTTCAGTTCAATACTAAGCAAATTTATCATCCTACAATTGCTATTTTACATTAAGATACCACACAATAAATTTCCAAGATAGAAATAAATCAAAAGTTAGCATAATGCACATTAATTAAACAAAATGTAATATTTGCCCTTTTGGATTTTTTTTTTTTTTTATACAATCATAAAACCTTCCTTCAGACTTCAGTCCAACATTCTCACTGCAATAAATTACTTTATAACAAAACGGAATAAAACCAAAAAATAGGCAGAAATCCCAATTCAAAACAGAAATTCAACTGAAAAAAAAGAAAATTCTTCTGAACGGAAGTAAAGTAAGTAAGCAAAGAAGTTTGTAATAAATTCCAGATATTCTGAAATATATGATTGGAATAAAAGCTTTTAAATTGTGAACTATTGGTGAATGGGATAAAGGAATTGTAATTATGGGATTAAATAATAAAAAAGATATAATATACAAATAACAAATATGTATTATAACATACATTAGGAAAAAAAATTCTTAAAAGTATTTCTTTTTTTTTTTTTTTTTAGGGGTGAGGAGAGGAGTTCTGGAAGGATAGAGTAGCATTCTTAAAATCCTTCTCAAACTGTATTGAAAATAATTAAATATAAAACTTAAAAATTCGTTATAAAAAGTTAAAGAATCTTTTCACTAATCGTTATTTGGGAACAAATAAATTCCTACTTAAGTTATTACTTCAATAAACACACAGTAGATGGCAGCACGACTCAAAATTAAAGTGGCAATGCTCTGTATAACTTAATTTTTTCTCTGTATCAGGATGTGTAAACCACATGCAGAGCTTTCTCAAAACTACAAACTAAAAAGCAGCTGTCAGTGATCACTCCGATCTCTATTAACAATTTTAATTCGTATGATCTTTCAAAATGTTTTTTTTTAATGTGTTAACTGCAAATGTAAAATCAGTTATTATAAAAATTCACTTCATTTCTTTAATTAGTATTGTACAATACTAATTAAATTATTATCTTAATTATTTTATCGGAAACAGCAGTAAATAATGCTTTCAATGTGATTACTGTCCTCCGTTAAAACTGCCGAATGCATTAAATAGAGGTTTTATTTAAATTAATATTTTTTTTATTATGTGGTTTATTTTCTTTTATATAAAATGAACATTAATATAAAATATATTTAAAAAGAAAGTTTGTTTTTCACTAGAGCGTAGGCTCTCAATCTCATTTTGGCCTACCATGCCCTTCTGGTTCGTGTTCTTGAAATCAGTTATGTAACTGTGAGTTTTCAGACCTTTAATTAATATTTAAAAACACTTTCGAAAGCAAAAAAAAAAAAAAAAAAAACCAAAAAAAAAAAAAAAAAAAAAAAA
>BMAW01040366.1:245488-270637 GCA_019974015.1 Nephila pilipes | reverse complement strand
TATATATATATATATATATATATATATATATATATATATATATATATCTGTATGTGTGTGCGTGCGTGCGTGTGCGCTGTGGTTTTGAATTTAAACTATGAATTAATTTTTATACATGTGTTATTTACAGTATTATGTTTGTCTCTGGACATATTAATTGTGATATAATATTTGTAAACAAATGGTTTTAAATTATAATCCTAGTAAATTTCTCGCGTTTATTTGTTGAATGTTTTTATTATGTTATTTTAAATTTTGATTAAGGAAGTCTACACAAAATAATATTTATATATTTAAAATTTTTAAATTCACGAAACTATGATGCAAGATTTATTTATTCAAAATTTAAAGTTGGGGACAAATTTTTCATGCTTGTGTATTTCGCACATGTCATTATTTACATTACGTTTATTAAAACACAATGCCACGCAGCAGGAACAAGAAATGTTAAACATCGAAGAACACACAAATACTCTTTAATGATGTCTTAATCCGCAACAATATTTTTCTTTTTTCGCTACCTGTATATTACAAAATATGTCTGTATTTATAATATGTTTATTAAGCTTACAATTGTTCTATTTTTTCCATCTCTTTCTCTGTTGCATGTACTTATTTCATTCTTTATTAGTAAATTTAAATTAATATATATCGAAACACTTTTGAACTCAGAACGTGAACTAGATTTAGGTATACTTCAAATGAAAATAATTTTTGAACTATTTCGAAGATCTATACCACTATCAAGATCATTCAGGGGATCCATTTTTGTGGGGGATGAACAGATTGTGATAAACCTTTATTATTATCACCTTTTGTTCTTTTTAACTTCCTTTCTTTTTTTAACATACTTTCTCTTCTTAAAGCTCAATCATATTGTTCTAACTAATCGTTTACAAAATGAACTACAATTTTCACTCTAACTATAAAACCTTCATTGCATCCCTCCACAACCGCGCGTGTTGAAGTAATATCGTGAGCCCTTTTATTTGCTGAATTAACGAAATTTCGAGACTAATCGAGATTTCCCCGTTCTTTTCGAGCACGAAAAACATAACTAACCGTTAACTACTCCCTTTTATCTTTCTTTCTCTGATGACACTTGCTGTACCAGCCACGCAACACTACGCTTCATTCCGTCATGGTTTTGAATTGTAAATGCACATAAAATGTTTCTGGATCATTCTATAAAGTAAAACATTAATTTCTAATAAAGATTAACTTATTTTCCTGAATATCAGCATGAGTAATAACATCACAAAATTTATCATATATATATATATATATATATATATATATGAATAACAACTAGATTGTAACAAAAAGCATGACTATATTAGAAGTGCACATAACATATTTCAAAAATTTCTTAAAAGGTTTTTTCACTCACCAAATATTAATGTTTGTCAAACACATAAAAAGTCCTTTTTATTATACCCTTTAAAAACATTTCAAAAACTAATCAAAAAACAAATATATGTATATTTGTAATATAATACATTCTCTTGTATATTCTTATTCAAACGCTTTTTAGTGGTCATTTGAAAGCGACTACATTCTTGCATAACGTTCATTTCCACGAATCAAACTTCTGTACTCAATTGTACAAAAAGTTTATTGTCCTCGAGGACAATGTGTCGTTTGCTGTGAAAACAAATGCAAGTAACAGCATTGTTGATCTGAGTTTTGGAAAATTTTCAATTGTTCCACAGTTTGTGGAATTGATACTTATTTTTTATAGATTCCATTCACTTTCGTTACGTATATTTAGCAATATTTTTTTTTCAGTTCTGTTTCTTTTACACCTCTTAATTATTTGAAGTATATTTTGAAAACTGAATATAAATTAAGAAATAGCAGTAAAACAATTAATATGGTGCCATTATCTTCGTGATTTGTTTTTTCAAATTATCGTTGCATTCCAACTGAAGAACGTGTCCACGGTAGCCTAGTGGTCATTGTTTCGGATTCGTGGCCGGCGATTTTCGTTCAGTCGCGGGTTCGATCCTTAACCGCCAAAGACCCGCCGTGCAGCTGGTTCTGATGCTCGTTAAATCTGTCAGGGCCCCAAGGTCTTCCCGTTGGCATGGTGTGGTGTGGAAGTTAGGAGAGGGAGTGCCAACTCAGGTGTGGTCCTCGTCACTTGACCGAGGTTCAAAATTACGAGGTCCGTCGCAAATAGCCCTCGCGTTGCTTCTAGTGCGACGTTAATGAAAACTCAACTAAAAACTAAATCCAGCTGAAGAACGAGTTACTTTTAACAAAATGCAGGATTTTCAAATGCGTGATTTATTGAAAAGGTTTGAATTAACGTCGCCTGAAGGCAACATGAAAATTATTGGTGATAATTTTCTCATTTTAAAGAGCAAAAATTTTTAATTGACACCATGCTAGTAGTAAGGCTATTCACCATGGAATGTGTAATTTTAAACTGCAGTCATATGACCAGGAATATACCTGTGATGTGGCTCTCATCAGCCAAACGAATAAGAGTAAAAATACCTGATAACTGACCTGACAAGGGAATTCATTTACTGCTGATTTGTCTGGGGAATGAACAAAACTTATCAGACGAGTTACTTGGGACCCCAAGATTAAGAGCTCTAATCGCACCGGTTACCAAGTCCGAGCGAACCTCTCCCACGGGCGAAAACACTTTACAAACCAGGACACGTAAGCTAGATGATAGAACATCCAAGAACTACTGATTGCATATACCTCCGACCCAAACTTGAATCTGTGTGTTCAACTGAGACATCTACATAAATCGCTACTAGTGATATACTGGCTACAGCGCATGCATCAAAAATACCCACCATATCAGCTACAGATAGCCGATGGCGCCAACGGAAACTATCAAAACGACACTCAATACCGCAGGAAACAGAAATGGTCATCTTCTTTAGATATCGTTCAGAAAATCCTCTTATTATTCCGCATTATCACGATGGTACTGGAGGAGGAATATATGGCGGCTCTCTTTAAAAAAACGAGTTGGAATAAAGTGCATCTTAATTGACCTAACGATAAATTCTTTGCTTTCTCGGTTGTGTAAGGCATGCTAAATATGCTCGACAAGGTTTCGAATGACCAAATGATAAGCTGTTCTAAACAGCACAGTCACCCAAGGTAAATTGACCATCCACCCCCAGGAACAGGTAAGCCATCCCCCAAGTGGTGGAAAATATTATATCCATGTCATCTGAGTTGTTACCTCATTCTCCAAGCTTCCACAATTCCTTACCCGAGGACTTTGGAGTTCAGTTTCAATTAATGAGTGACCCTCTTTCTATTTCGCAAGGTGAATCTTTACTGCTTTCTTCGTGTGATGTGAAAGAATATGACTCCAATTGAGAAGATTTTTTTTTTCCGACCTATTGTTTAAGACGCAGCATAGATCTAAAAATCCGGAGATAGCTTGTTCAAAATCACTGTAACCTCACCAAGACTAGCAGTCATCCACCGAAATGGTGACTCAGAATTCGAACAATAGATATGTCAGCACATCCTAGTCTAGTACTGCTGGTTGAATATATCCCCATCACAAAATTATTTGAATGTTTCTGAGCACCCTATGTATCAGTCAACTTAAAAAAATATTGATTGATCGATCGATTGCTTACTATCGTCGCATTGACGTACAACACAAGGCAATTGGTGACGGATCTCGTAATTCTGAACGTTGGTAAAGTGACGAGGAGGGTGTCTGAGTCTGCCCTCCATTCTCCAAACTTCCACACCAAACCTACGGGAGTACTTAGGACCTCGACAAGATTTAACGTCCATCAGTCCCGCTATACGGCAGATCTTTAGTAGCATTAGAACTCGAACCCACGACTGGACGGAAAGAATGCTGACCTCTAGTTCACTTCCATGGCCCCTCGGTTTGCACCCCCGAAAAATACTGCAAAATAAAATTTAAAAAAAAAAGAACATTGTCTCTAATTATGATGTGCCGAAAGAATCCTGGGTTGAGTTGATTAAATGGTGGAGAAGTTCTGTCGAATCTGCTTGAGAAAATAAAAATGTGTGTGTGTGAACAAGAATTTGAAACCAATTCCAATAAACAGCGCTGTCGAATTGTTTGGATTCAATATTTTCAGCAGCTTTAGAGTTACATGTTGAATTATTTATTGAATACTGGATCTGCGTAGTGATAGGCTTCCCCTTTAAGAGTTTCGAGAACAATATATCGCTGCCTGAAAATTGTGGGATAAGGACAGTTATGTGACCAGTTCATTTGATCAGACGTTGCGGTTGAACTGTGAATCCGAGTTGTTGGTACTAACGACTAAACAACTTAGGTCAAATAGACCCGCCATCTCAACTAGAGACTGAATTCAAATAGAAAAAGGTTCTATGCTCAAGAGATGTTCCGGACAGCAAAATATGTGTAGTCGGACCCCGACCACACGCGGTTCAATAACACGCGAGTCTGATTTACACACGCTTCAAAAATAAGTGATCGCTAGTGATATCAAATAAGACATTGTGGAGTCATAATTATATTTCTTTTTTTTTTCTTAGATTAATTTTTTTTTGTTGAGTGATATCAAAACTTCGTAAGAGCAGATATAAATGCCTTTTTTTTATTTTATAAATATGAATCCCCATTTATTAGAAAGAAATGTTCCAGTTTGAATTTATTTAAAAGAATATTTTCACACATACACAAGATCTCGCCCTATGTAAGATTAGCTATAAGCTCATTTGTATTGGTCAAATTTTAAGATCTATAAAGGTGTTATCTTACGTATACAAAAAAAAAATATGTCGAAAGAATGTAAACGTCAACAAAAGGTTTATATTACAGAGGAAAAAATCAATGCCACTGAACGAATTCGAAAAGAGACAAGGTAATCGGATATTGCCAGATAACTTAATCTTCTTGAACCTACACTACATTGATGGATAACAAAATGAGGATAAACACCACTAGTTTGTTGATAACATTGATAATGATAAAAGGATAGCCAGAAAATCACCCACCTCGACAAATATCGGTTTTATTTTTCGCTCCATTATATTTGTGTGGTAACTCGTGCTTCAATTAACCCACAATTTAGTTATCCGACTACTGCATATTAACGGGATCAAACTGTAAATAAATTACAGAAATGACTGGAAAAATTAATTTGTCTAAATATCGGATAAAACGTCTTTCAACAGTAAAAGATTGCTTCCCCTAGCAGTGGCTACGACCCCCACCCCTCCTGGTTTTGAGAAGAGATTTAATTTTTTTTCCGTTTAAGCCGCCTAAAACTAGGAATTATAAACAAAACATTTTTATAAATCCTGTTATCTTACTGTCTTAGTTATCTTTCTTTTAGTTTCAATAATTATTTTATAAAAATGTATTTATCGTAAATATGCATAAATTGCAATGTTCTTGGTTGCAGCGAACAACGATTTGAAATTGGTGGTTAGGCTCGAGGAATGTTACCCCAACCGTTTCGTAAAGCACTGGTTGGTTTTCGGCAAATTGTAGTTTATTTTAAACTAGCTATATTTCTCGATGAAATTATCATTACTCATTTTTAATTTCTCGAAATACTTTTTAAAACGTTTTTCTGAATTTCACTTGGTGTGTGTGTGAGAGAGAGAGAGAGAGTGAGAGAGAGTGTGAGTGTGTGTGCGTGTCATCAAATTTTCGATCGTTAATTTAACCAACTTCCCATTAAGCTAGAGCTTTGAAATTTTGGGAATCGTTCGTACTCGCCTAACAATGCAATATTTAGACGTTTGCGACAAGTTTTAACTAATATTTCAATAATTTTAATAAGTCAAAATATTCTTTCCTCTCTGCGCTTTTAGGATTGAGGAAAAAATTTCTCCACACGCCACATGAGGCACTCCCCACACGCCACATGAGGTATCGTAAAACTCACAAAGGGGAGATAGTAAGGGTTGCTGACTTTCAATCAGTAATCATTCGCAAGAAAGAAAGGCTCCAATATTTGGCACCGTGTCTTATCACAATAATTTTTTCTGAATTCTGGTTCTCATTTTTTTTTTAATAGAATGGCTTACAAATTTTCAAATGCATGTTTTGATTTTATGAGTATTATGAATTTTTTAATACGCTCACAAATGTCTCTTTTTAAGTAAATTTTAAAGTTAAAAATAACTAACAGTTTTAATTAATATTTCAATAATTTTCTTTAATAAACTTTGCCACCATATAAAAACGTTGTTTTTAAAAACGTTGGTTTTTATATCGAATTATATTTTATTGTAATGCATGCGTAATGATTTTTCTTTGATGAAAATTGTATAGTATTAAACAAAAATTTATAAAAAAAAAACAATTACTCACTAGTATTTAAATTAAACCATTGTTAAGGTGATATAAACTGCCAATTTTTTACTTCCCTACTCAAATTCACTCAGGGAGCGTCGAAAACTCATCATATTATTTGCGCTAAATTTTAAAATTTTGTGTGCTTGGTATGGAAGTCTGGAGAGGCAAGGGTCAGCTAAGGTTTCATTCTCCACACTTGACCGAGGCTCAAGTTAACAAGGTCAATCGAAACTTGCCTTCGAGTTGCTTCTAAGTGCAACGTTAATAAACAATCCGTCATTAAAAATTCCTTAAGATTTGATACCCTGCACTTCCATTATTCTAACCGATAATTTTTGAAGAACCAAAACTCCAAACTATGAGTCTTTTCTCGAAAAATCAGCGTTGTTCCGTTTCACAGCAAGAACAAGAGTGACTAAAAATTGTATAAATTACTAAAAAGTTCTAACTTTCATACAGGCTAACCAAGTCATAAAAGCTAGTTTGTATCTTTTTTCGCATCGATTTTCACTCGCCTGTCTAGATGAAGGCGTGGTCATTCAAAAATCAATGAAAGAATACGTTCTTATGTGTAATTAGTTACATTCTGGGTCACAAATTTTGCAGTGCAAATTTAAATTACTCAACGAGGTGACACAGTACCTTTTGAACATTTATAATAATCAGGCATTTATAAAAAAAAAGTATTTAATCGCCATACTTGAAAACACATGAAAATATGGATTTCGGCAAAAAGTTTCTTTTTAAACCAAACAATTATTTAAAATTTAATTTTTTTTTCAAAATATTTTAATATTTTAAAATTCATACTACTACTACAAATTTTAATATTTTAAACAGTTTTTTTTTTCTTATTTCCTTAACAATTTTGTGCAGATTTAGTTGTACTAGTGTTTTTATCGAGAGAGAGAGAGAGTTTTACATTTTTTTAAAATCAAACACGATGTAAAACAGTAAAAAAACAGCCGCATCTAAATTTGTGGATTTTTTTTTTGAAGATTAACTATTTATCTAAATATTTATTTCATGTTCAAAACTATCAAACATATTACGCTAAATAACGAGAATAAATTTCAAAACTTTAAATGGATGACAAAAAAATTTGAACGTCTTAAGTTCATGATCATCATTATGAGAAATAAAAAATCGGAAAAAAGCAGCTTGAAGTCTCGAAGGTCCGTGAAATGATTTAGCTGATAATGAAAAATTAAATAACTCGCTAACTAATGTAGCTAGATTTATAACATTTTGTACATATATTTAGAAAGGCCGTTTAATTAAAATAAGATACTAAAATTGTTTCAGAACTTTGGTCATTCTTAGGATACTGTATCCATTTAAATAGTTGGTTTTGTAAAACTAAGCAACCTTTTTCCTATGTTACATCCTAGCGTCCTTTTTATAACATTTAATTTCTTCTAACACATTTTTTTTTCAATATTTACTTACTTAAAAGTACATTATTTCGTGTATGAAAAGAAATAAAATAGATGTTTTCTGGGAAATCATTTTACATCAACAAACATTTAGTTGAACCATTTAATGAAATTTCGCTAGAAAAGTTTCGAATGTGCTGAAATAAAGCTAGAATTTAATATTATGACAAAAGTTCTCAGTCTCATGTAAGTGTACGAGTGAAAACTGTCTAACTCGGAGGATAATGGCGAATGATGCTTTATTCACAATTATTCGGGGTAAGAAGTAACCAAGCAGCAAAACTTGGATGAATAAAAAGCACTATAAGGGAGCACAGTTAACAATTCAACGGGAACAAATATAGCACTTGTACAGATCAGCAACATAGGTACTAAGCAGTACTTCATATAACAATCACCGTACTTTCAATAATGTTCAGTTCTGCAGCTTACTAGTTTTCACTACGGACAAATCTTAAATTAATATTTCGTACAGACTCCGACAGCTTCTGACAATTACGGAAGATTCCCTGCCAGGTACAAGCCTCTTTCGGGCAGATTCACTCGGGGACGCTACAGACAATACCTCGGTAGATCTATTCTACCACAATGCAGACCGAATCCATCTGATTCCTATAACGATTTTCTCAGGCTTCACACCTCTCCATATTTATAGCTGTTCTGGTCAGATGTGACGACTCAGTGAAAGTTTAAGAAGAGTACGTAACTTTCACCTTAATCGAGATATCGCCAAGATTTCAGCATTTCCTAGAATCATTGTTTTGTCACCAAATTCATCGCCAAAATTTAAGAGTCGTTCGCTATGTTTTTTCTTGGCTAACTGACGAAATCTCAGTAAATGTTTCTTTTCCTTTATATGAGTAACATTGCAAGGAAGCGTCATAGCAGGTTCGTAAGAATATAGAAAAGGAATTCATAAATTGATGTATTATCTAATGTATCATCCAAATAAAAATTCATAAAATGATCCCAAAGTAAAGTCAAGCTACGTGGAAGTTTTTGAAACGGTACTTATGTAAAATCCCGTCGACCGTTTTCACCAAAGCAGAAAATATCGCCAAACGATGCGATATTGAGTCAATAATATAAATATTTTTCATACACATTCGACATTTCAGAACAAATTATAAACATTTGAGACCTGCATATACGTAACAGAATGCTTTCGAGTATTTTCAGTGGTATGGAGTCTTGGCGTAAAAAAGTGTGCCAACGGACGCCTTGTCATTCCAACGTAACAGCAGTGGCATTATAAAGCTAAAGATTACGGCAAGAAAGAATTCACAGTTGAAGTTTCCGGTAGAATAGCGACTACCCGTTTCCAATTAATGAAAGATATTGAAGAAGGACCCACCTTTGTTTCCGACTCTTGGAAAGCTTATGAAACTGAAGAATTAAGACCAGCGAAATTCAAACTT
Organism: Nephila pilipes; assembly: GCA_019974015.1. Classification (NCBI taxonomy): domain Eukaryota; kingdom Metazoa; phylum Arthropoda; class Arachnida; order Araneae; family Nephilidae; genus Nephila; species Nephila pilipes. Next base: position 261,482 of record BMAW01040366.1, on the reverse strand, counting down.
AATCACCCTTTTCACTTTGTGCATTTTAATATCTTCAAAAAAAAAATTCGATTTTGAGATTTTGATGTTTCTACAATCTCCAATTCAAAACTTTTCCAATGATATAATATATTTGCTAATATTCGAATAAGAAGTATGGTAATTTTTTATTTTCAATAAAAAGAGTTACACATCAGCTGACGTGCCACACCTACTTCTGTAGAGAAAAATGTAAACATTGGCCTTTTAAACCTGGGATGTATGTACAAAGTCTCACATTATTTTAATAATCATTTCGCAAAGAGCAGTAGGATAACTGTAATTGTAACTTGAAAGTTTGTTTACTATTCTCAAGTGCGAACTTCGCTTATTCTTTGCTGAACGTTGCCATTGTAAATCATACTTTTTATACATTATTTGCTGGACTTTATTCAGTGTCAGTTGAGTATTCTGGTTTCTCTAGAAATATTGAAACTTTAGATATGTCGAGATCACGTAAAGTCTCTAAAAAAAGTAAAGGAACATTTTTCAAAGGTAGAAATATTACTTCTAGTAGTAATTCTACATTGGATGCTGATGTGAGTAATAATAAGATAAAAGCTGGTATTAAAAATTCTTGTGCCAAAGAAAGAAAATTTCCTGATTCAAATCAGAGTTTTTCTTCATTTCAAGGAAATATAGGTATTATTAATGTCATAATGAACTTAAAATGTACTTTCTTTTGTCTTTATGAATGATGTGTGGTGTAAAAAATGTGACAGTGGCATGGATCTGCAAGTTTTGAAAAAATAACTCTGGACTGGCTATTTATTTCTTTTTGAAATGGTGTATTTGCCCATATAGTGTGGAATGTTTTTCTTTAGACTATCAAAAAAGGAACTCAAATAGCAACAGTAAATACCAGATATGTATATGCAATGCGTTCCATTGGAAGAGATGCAGAAGCTAGACGAATGTTTTGTGCACTTATTAATATATCCTTACCCACCTACTAGATTTCCCCCTTACGATAAGAGACTTTTAAATGCTGTAAAGCTTGTTCCTGATAAAGCAATCCGAAAGGCTGCTCAGGAAGTTATTCGGAAAAATGGAAGCAATAAGAATATTGCAGTTGTCGTAGATGGAACTTGGCAAAAGAGAGGTTATTCGTCTTTGAATGGTGTGGTTACTGTGACCGGCATAGACACTGGGAAAGTAATTGATGCGGAAATTTTACCTAAGTGCTGATGTGCAGCAATAAAGGTTCTCATAAAAAGACCGTAAGCGCAATTTTGAAGGTTCCAGTGGGTCGATGGAAGTTGAAGGTGCATCAAGAATATTTCAAAGTTCAATGACATTGCATGATGCACGGTATATCACATATTTATGGGATGGCGACTCCAAAGTCTTTGCTGCTATCAGAAAAAAAATCTGAGGAAATGCTACATATGCTCCAAGTATTAGATCTTTTTGACAAAATGCAGAAACTTTTTTTATCATTGAATGTGTATGAGATATTGCATTTCATTAAATATTTCAACTTCTACATGTGCTTTCTTTTAAAATAGTGGAAGTTCACTTTTGAAGGGAGAAAAATGTTTTTATGGTAATTTTAATAAAATATAGATTTCATCATTTTATATTTATGATTACATATTCAATGGAGCACGATTTCATCATACGAGGGGTGGCAATTAAATAACGACTGACGCTGCTACAGAAAAAGCACGCATGCACCAAATGCCAGCGACCGATAGTTGTTTAGCGTGAAGCCTTCACTATCAAATGGAGTGCATCTCGCTTCTGTAAACAAATCTGCATAGCTGTAACCTTCGTTTGTATCAGAGCTATTTTTTTTGTTTTTGTTTCGCCGGAAAAATGATAAGTGTAACAATTGAGCAACGAATTGTTGAGAAATTTCATATGTGAAACTTGGAAAAACAGCTACTGATAATTTATTGAAATAAGTGCATGGAAATGAATGTTTATCGTGTGCATGTGTTTTTGAGTAGTTTAAGCGTTTTCGAGATGGCCGAGGAGACGTTGAAGATTATTCACGCCCAAGTCGCCCTTCCACATCAAAAAAGATTGACAATATCGAAAGAATCGGTCATCTGGTTCCATCTAACCGTTGGTTAAGTATTCGTGCTATTGCCGAGACTGTAGTAATTAACAAAGAATCCGTACGACAAATTTTACATTACAATTTTAACATGCAAAAAGTGTGTGCAAAAATGGTGCCTAAAATTCTCACGTTTGAACAAGAAGCTCGCAAAAATGCTTATACTGGCTCTTTGAATGCCATTGAAAATGAAACAAACGTATTGGAGAGGATAATAACGTGTGATGAATCATGGGTTTTACTTATGGTAGTAAAACAAAGCGCCAATCCATGCTCTGGAAGAGCCAATCTTTACCGAGAGCCAAAAAAGCTCGAATGAGCAAATCAAAATTCAAAGCAATGATGATAGTTTTTTTCCCCCGATATTCAGGGGATTGTGTACCTTCATTGAGTTCCTGAAGGACAGACTCTTAATCACCATTACTACCTTCACGTTCTTGCTGAACTTCAAGAAAGGATAAGACGACCCGAATTGTGGAAGGACAAGTCATTCCACATTGTCTGTCAAGAGGTATCTATCCAAGTATAGCATCCCAGTGTTATACCATCCACCTTATTCGCCGGATCTTGTGCCATGTAAATTCTATCTATTTCCTAAAGTAAAATCTACGTTAAAAGGAACAAGATTTGAGTCCGTTGAAGCTGTGGAAACGAAAGTGCTACGTGTCTTGAAGGGACTGACAGAAGAAGACATCCAGAACTGTTTCGAACAATGGAAGATTCAATGGAACGTTGCAAGGATAGAGAAGAGGTGTAGATTGAAATTGATAATCAGTAAATATATATGAGATCAAAATAAAATGTCTTACAGCCACAGTCTCGTTATTTGACAACCACACCTCGTAAATTAATCAATAATCATGAGAACTAATGCTTCCCGATACTTTTACATTGATTTCAACATAGAAACCCTGAAGTATCTCATAATTAAAAAAATGGATCTGAATTACTTTAAAAAATAATTTAGATTTATACTACTTTAATAAAACATATGTTGTTACGGAATAAAGATTTTTAAAATATCGATTCCGCTAATACATTGTCCATAAAATGCAAAAAAGTAATATTTATATTAAATTACTTACCATCTCAAAAACTTTTGTTTTCGAATTTCGGAAATTTAAATAATGTAATATTACTATTTTATATTTTAATTTGTGAATATTTTCTTCGAAGAAAATATCCTTGTGAATTTTAACATATTTCAACTACATCATTTAAATATATTTACTACAATTTAAATTAGAATATATTTATATTTCATTATAATTACAATACAGACGTCGGATGGAAAGTATATATATTTGACAGTTATCTTTACCTATAATATGAATAATTCTCCTATTTATATCAGATTTCATTAAAGTAATTGTTTACTTATTAATAATAAAAAAGAGCAGAAAAAGGTTCTTCTCAAGAAAACTAAAATTACACACCTGCCGAAAAGAGACAAATTCAATCCTTAGAAAATGATACAAAGTCTTCAGTTCTTCATATGGTATTGATCGAAATGGTTAATAAGAATTAGAACGACTGGGTCAAGGTTAGAAAGTAGAGTTAGTATTTTTGCGCATGCGCTAACGTAAAATGATCCTAACGTGAAGGGACTGGAGTAAAGAATAATTTCGGTAAGCATGAAAAAATAATAAATGATTCTTAGAGAACTTAGTTTTCTTAAAATTAGATTTTCTCTTCTTTTCGAGGAAGATATCTTTTTTTTAAAAAAATGATTGATTAGGTAAACTTATTAAGCCTGTTCCAAAGTATTGAGGTCGTGAAATAAACGAAATATGTAGCAGATGAAAATAATGTTTTATTTTAAATATTGACTCGTTTGAAAGATATGCGTGTAAGATTTAATTTCACGTTGATATTAACATATTTTAATAAAATCTGTATTTTTACAAAAAATTATCATCAACAATCTCTTTAATTCGATAGATAAGTACATAAAATAAATAAAATATAATACGTGGTTTAAAAATGATGAAAATCATTTAAATACTCAAGAATCTGAAGAAAAAACATTAAATCACTGCGATTAAATGGAGAGAAATAGCATTTGAATTACACAACAAATTTCTCTCAGGTTTATAATTTATATATTTTTAAAGACTCAAAAGCACTAAATTATGATAACATTTTGAAAATAAGATTAGATTATTCAACTTATTTGAAATTAAGAAATATTTGTAACAATCTAGGAACTACGTCATAATTTGTGTAATTAAATTTCTGTTTATTAATTAATATTCTGTTTTTAGAAATGCGAACCTGTTGATACTATTTAATGAATTTTAATCACTTGAAAGATATATGTGCAGCCAAACAATAGTTTTCTGTATAAATTTAAAACTTTTGATTTGTATTTTATCAACTTTCGTACATGGAAGGACTTATTTGACATTTTCCGTTAAAATAAATATGATACTTCATTGTTTGAATAATGACCATTCAAAACAATCTATATTGCATTAATCGTCACCCAATCTGAAAAATTTTTATCTTTTTTTTTTTTTTTTTTTTTTTGTCTAGTTCATAAATTGTTCGGTCTCTGATATAAATTCAAGAAGTAAAAAAAAATTAAAAATTGAATTAAATTAACTTTTCTGTGTTTTCAAAACTTCACATATACTTAGATATTGTCACGCAATTGAAGAACTTTTCATAGTTTTTAAAAATTTAATTGTCCTACAAGTAAATATTGGTAAAGTTTAAGTTACAAATATATATATATATATATATATATATATATATATATATATATATATATATATATATAAACACAGGGGGGAAGTGAGTTAATAAATATGTATTATAAAACTTTTTAAAAAAATTCTTTAAAAGAAAATCTCTTCTTCATAAAGATTTTCACAGCTGAAATTATACAAAGATCTGTTTTGAATATTGTTATGGTAATTTTGTCTCAGAAGTATTTTAGAAATTAAGATATTTCTTCATGCCAATAAAGATATAAACGAAAATGTATTTAAAACAAAACAGAGAAAAGCTTTTTCTCATCACGTAAGATTTCAACAATAAAATACGCCATTTCTTGCTATTTCGTAAGAAAATACTTTATAAAATCTATGCTTGATTTTTTTCTACATCATGAATTTCTAGAGGTTAAAATCACAATAAATTTTCTTTTTTCTGGGTAAACTGTCCACTGATTTCTTCCTATAAGACGCTGAACTGCAGCTTTTTATCGCATTCTAAGGAAAATGTGCAATTGTTTTATGATAAGGATCCGATGCTGTGGGCAATGTAGTAGGAAGTTTTCGCAACCTCTACGTCATTTAAGTCTTTTTTTTTTGTTCAAGTTGTTTTTCATGTATTTACCCTGATATATAAAACGAATTAAGAGCTTTAAAACTCTATTGGAGCTCAAGATTGATTTCCTAGAAATTTAAAAAATTGAGATGCTTCGATAAAACTAAAATAAAATTTTTATAAATAGCGAACATTTTATGTGTAGGAACATAAAATATAGTTCCTGTTTAGTTATTTCTTTATAGTCCGCTAGATGACGCTACAGTCAAATGAATGACGTCTTATGATGTAATAAATTCCATCTAATAATTGTTTTCCCAAAATATCGTTTAGTAAATTAATTTTTACCTTTTCATAAAATTGTTATTCTTTGTTTTCTGTTTGAAGAAAAGCGTTTTTCTTTTAAGGCTACTGTATATGCATTCTGTAAAGTTTGTTTTCGTTAAAAAAGATAAAAATTGTTCTATATTCTCGCTGAAAGTGTGAAACCTAATTCTTCTGCTTAAAATTCAAATTTTATTTAAATTCCTTACTCCTACATACCCTTTATAAACGGAAAAAAAATTGTGAAATGTTATTTAATTATTAAATTATGAAAAGGCAGTCATAACACTAGCTTATTTATTTAAAATTGACGCGTGAACTTTAAAAAATTAATTTAAAATTCTTATTTAGTAATTTATACAAGTAAATTCAAATTCAGATACTATTTTCTTATATTTCATTTGAAATCATTGATGTAAATAGCTAGCAATATATATAACAAAAATAATTCCAATTTTTTTTAAAAAAAAATAATTACTGGTTAATTGTTTCGATTTAAATATACATTATTATATAGTAAAAGTTTCGGGTAAAATTATTTTATACTGTGCAATTGCAAGCGTTATGAATCTAAAGGCTTATAAAATCGACCTTTTATTATTTTCCAAATCCATTCATTGTTGAAAAACAGTTTAACAAGTAAAAATTTATTTTATTTTCATTTTATATATACGTCTGTAATAATTACATTTAACCTAAGATGTGTGCGTGTTTATTTTAATATTTTATAGCTTTACTTCAGTTTTAATATTTACTCAAAATATTTTTGTCTACTTTAATATTTTATCTTTTGCTTCAGTTTTAATGTTTAATAATTTCATTTCTATCGCATAATCATTTGTTTTTATACTTTTTGTCGTCAAAAAATGGTATCGCTTTTGTCCTGGAGAAGCTTGTATATTTTGAGTGTTAAGAAAAAATCACATTGCAATGGAATAAACAATGAAGTGATATTCTTGTATAAATAATCAAATAATTTAGAAATTCTTAGTTGTTCATGGCAGAGCTATTTGTACGTGTAATGATATCACTAGATTCATAAAGCCAACAAAAAAAGTTTTAGAATACAGTAATTAATCATTTTGAATGATTCTGTTTCCTATTTAATCCAGCCTGTTTAAAAATTATGACCTACTAAAAAAAATTGTGCATCACAAGTCTACTACACCGATAAACGCATTCACGCACGAAATACATTTTTTTCTAGATTAAAAAGGCCATTGGAAAAGAAAGGGAAAGTGCATTTGTATCTAAAACGGTGAACAGTGAATGCGTATTAAGTAGTTTATCTAGAGTTTCTCCACACTGACGAAAATTGTCCGATAATATAAACCAGATTAAAAGAAGCCACGTGACTCGCATAACTATGAAGCGACGTGACTTGGAGCTTTTAAAACTTCCTGGTTCTTTCAGGTACACACCACACAAAGAACTGTTCTTATTGTTTGAACGAAATGACAGACATTGTTCACAATTTGGTTACTGATTTACCTGAGAAGGAAGCATACCATCTACTTCATAAAACAATGAATTTTGTTATGTATCTTTATGCATATTTAAGACACTTGCGTTGGAAAAAAAAGTGGCTCACAATTGCAAAAATGCGTATCTGACCAAATAATAAATTTTTCCGATAAAAATAATAAATACTTGCGCAAAGTCCCATCAACCATATTCACCAAGCCAGAAAATGTCGCCAAACGATGAAATATTTCGCCAACAATGGAAAGCGAGTAATAAAACATAGGTTTTCCAATTGCGTCCTTCAGTTTGTCGTCATAACGATGTTATATAAGAGATAATATAGTAGTTATTGCTTTACGTCCCATAAAACCAAACAATCTATCAATCAATGACGTGATATCAAACACATGGTTTTTATATCATTTTATTTAAACAATATTTTAAACAGGATTTATTGGTTGTTGCGGTAGCATACTGATCATGGTCGCGGACATGTGTCCGGCATTTCGTCGAGTTGTGGGTTCGAGCCCAGATACCAGAAAAGATCCACCGTGTAACGCGGTTGATGCACGTAAAATATGGTCGAGGTCTCAAGTCCTTCTCTTGGCTTGGTGTGGAAGTTTGGAGAGGCAGGTGCCAGCTCAGGTAACGTCTTCGTCACTTGCCCGAGACGAAAAACGACGAGGTCCGTCGGCAATAGTTGTCGTGTTGCTTCTCAGTGTAACTATATAAACAATGACATCACTATCTGAGTCGCTCAGAAACCAAAGCGGATAAGTTCATTTTTTTGATATTTTCTGATTTTTGTAAATTTTAATGGACTAAATCATATTATCTTAGTTATTAAAGGAATTAATCTTTGTTTCATTTCTTCAAGGTCAATCAACCCTTTTTTATAGTTACTGAATATGTTGTATTGTAATTTCAGAAGCCATTGTAAATATCACTTTTTATCAATTTTTTTACACATAAACTTTGAATTAAAAACTAAATTCTTCTTTCGATATTTGTAGGAACACTGAAAATCAACGAATTCGTAATAACTATAACTTCTGCAGTTTAGAATTGTTTGAGGTACAGACTTGAAAAGAACTTTGATTCTTAATGAGTTTTGTGAACGTGCTTTCTTTTGATTTGAAACGTTTTAACTTTGGTTAAAACATAAAAATATTACAATGAAGTGTTTGTGAAAATTGTTGTGTTACGAAAAGTATTAAATAATTTTTCCGTTACAACTGTAAAAACTCTGAATTTTTAAAGTAATAAAGATAGATTTATTGTAAGTATAGAAAAAAAGTTAAAATATCAAAAGAGAAATAAAACACAGTGAAAGTGATGTCCCATTTTATTCTAATTCAAGAACAGTTAACCGGATTGATACTAATACCATAGTCATGTAACGAAAATATGAAAAATAATACAAATGACCAAGAAGTTGTATACGATTTCTGTAGGACATTAAGAACAACATTTGGGAATCAAAATTTAAATTTAGAAAACTCGAAAGAAGATATTTATCACGATGAATAAACATAAAACTTATGAAAACAAATGTTATAGTATTATTGTTACAAATCTGTTATCTTTTTCTCAGCTGCTAAAATACATAAGTGGCCACCAAAGACCCGTCATGTAGCTGGGGCTGATGCACATTAAATGTATAAGGGCCCAAAGTCTTCCCGTTGGCGTGGAGTGGAAGTCAGGAGAGGGGAGTGCCAGCTCAGGTTCCATCCTTCACTTGACAGAGGTTCAAAGTTACGAGGTCCGTCGCCAATAGCCCTCGTGGTGCTTCTAATGCGACGTAAATAAAAACTATACTAAAACTAAACTAAAAGACACAAGTCCTAAAGTTTTTAAAATACTAATATTGTCTCAATAAATACTTATGTTTTTATTCACATATCCTGTACATATTTCCTTTTGTTGCAGAACCAACCCTTAGAAAAAAGACTTTATATACTTTTCTGATTGAATTCACAAACCAAAAATTTTAAAAATTACCGCATTAGCCCTAATATAAAGCGGTATTTTTTTAACTAATCATTTCCAATTAAAATATTGACTCGCCCTCAGTTCGAGGTATAGGCAATGGAATGTATTTACTTCTTGTTACTTTCATAATATTACCTAATTTGTATTACATTGCTTAATTTTGTTCCATGAATGTAACCTGTGTTTCTTTGAATTATTTTATGTAAAAAATGAATGGATCGTATTAAATTCGTCACTGTTTTTCTAACTATCTTTGTACAATGGGCTTACAATTTGTATGGGGCTTAGGAAAGTCTATCAAAGCTGAAAAAAATGTAGCAGAGTTTCTTATTTGTGTATGAAGTTTTCAACATATCTTCTAAATAGCTGATTTTTCTTTATTCCAGATACAAAATAACATCATCGGACAAATTTAGCCTTTGATATATTGAAGCTAACTCGAAACATACAATGTGATCTGTTGATTCCCCTGGATTTGAAACCAATAAAAGTTGTATGAGACATTACCCAAAGCAAACTGGTCTCAACTGTTTCTTCTTTCGATCAGCTGATCTCTCTCACCTTTCTAACCTGTTCGAATTTCTCCTTTCCCTCAAAAGTGCAATCCTATAACAGAAATATTTTTCTAGAGTCAAAAGAAGCACAGAAGACAAGAACATCAACAGTAACACGTTAGTGTAACAGAATGTATTTTATCAAGAAGTTTTACATTGGTAAAAAGTGCACATACTACAGAAGGTATTCGAAATTTCGACTGTCGACAAATCCCTCCCGTTCTAGAAGATTTCTGACGTATTTCGGATCTCCCTAGCAGATACAAATATTCGAGAGATGGTCTTCAATTGATTCATTGAAGATCTCGTACGAGCAGCAGAGATTCGTACGAAGTATGATAAGTCGGCGTTCTAGCAAGTTAATGAACCAAAATACCATGATCTATCCCTGACGTCAAAATAACATTTAGGTGTTGATGGACTTCATTGGTGTAATAGAGTAGCAATTTCTGCGGGAATATCCGGTATTCCCTGCCACACAGGGGAAATTGACTGATTGGTTGACATTATTAATACAGTACTTGATTCAACACAAAGGCTATTGACAACGTACCTCGTAATTTTGAACCTCAGTCAAGTGTCAAAGAAGATATTTGATCTAGTACTTCCCTATCCAGACTTCAACACCATACCAACGGGAGGGCTTGGGGACTTCGAATGATTTAATGTGCATCAACCAAGACTACACGACGGGTCAAGACTACAAGGCTCGAACCCACAACTCGATGAAAACCGCCATCTGCGAGTCCATCACCATAGCCACGAGATTGCCGGGATCACACCATATAGGTGAGAGTGAAGGAGTAAGGTACAAGCGCAGAGCAGCATGACCGTTACAATTCACCGTTATATACGCGAGATGCATGTCGATGAATTCTCGTCACTTGACCGAGGTTCAAAATTACGAAATCCATCACCAATTACCCTCGTGTTACTTCTAGTACAAAATAAAACCAATCAATCGATTAATTCAACACATCTGAGAATTCGCCCGTCCTACTACCTCAGTGACCGGTTCTCAAATCTGGTTTCAATCGGGATCGTTATAACGTCGAGCTCTCAAACAATGCCCTCTATCATAAGAAGGAATCCTTTCTGTGAACCTGTAATGCAATGTGATTCCGAATCGTCTGTGTATTCCTTATTCCATTTGTTTGTCTCTCTGGTAGTGAATCATCCTGTATAAACGATTTTAACTTAAAATTAATTTTTAAAGATCAAATTAAATTCTCTTAGTCCTAATAATTGCTATTATTATTAATTTTTTTTAAAAAAAATTGTAAAATTAATTACATCAAGTCAAATGTTGATTAACAGACACGTTTCTCTTATATAAAATCTCATAATGAAGATAGAGGCCTGAAAATGTTATGAGGTCCAAAACACCATTCATATCTTTTTTTTTTACCAACGGCGCTCCTCCACGTATACTCACTATTGCAACTCGTGTTAGCTAGATTATAAGCAAACTCATTTTTCATTCTCTCTTGTTTTCAAACACGAAGGAAAAGCTGAACAAGAAATTCTCCGGGGAGAGATGAATTCCAAGTATAAATATAAAGTGGTTCAAAAAGTACCTGATTTTGACGACAGATGGCGCAGGCACATTGGTTAAGCAGCTATGGTCATTATGTACTGCCACTGTTAAACGGCCCCAAAACAAATTTAGCACTGATCCTAGTTAATTTTTGAAGCCGCGGAAGCCTAGTGGTCATAATCGCAAATTCGCGGTTGGCGTTGTTACCATCGATTCCTGATGTTACTAAAGACCCGGTTAAATTTAATTCTTCTCTCTTGGTAAGGTGTGGAAGTTTGGAAAGCAGATGTCATTCTCGTCATTTGAGCGAGGCTCAAATTTACATGTTCCATACCTAGTAGCCTTCGCGCAACTTGCAAGTGAAACAAGTTAATAAACAATCATTCAATCAACATAGCATATGCACTATTCAAACGGCATTCATATGAGACCCATTTAAAGAGTGAAATTTTGCAGAATAGTCACCTTCCGCAACATTGAAGGGAATTATAAAGAGAGTTTAAAAAGAACTAACGAAATCAAACCAAAAAGATCTTTTTGAAGCTCCTTTTACAACATAAACAATCCTTTCGGGCTGTTTTTGTTAAAGAATATATTCATAATGGTAATTTCCCCTTCGGCTTATATAACTAGTTGTTGGTATACATGCTATTGTTCATATATATAGATATATATATTTCTTCTACCCTCAAATAACAATAGTAATTTTAAAATTGTTCAATCTTACAATCAAGTGGTATGAAAAATAAAGGGATATGATCCTTTATTGCTTTATATGTTGTAAAACCAGCGAATCAATCATGAAAAATAAAAACAAATATGCAAAATGCGTGCTATTAAGTGAAATATTTTTTAAATACGTTTTGAAAATCATCATTAAATGTTAAGTTTTCATGTATACCAAATTACAATAAAAAAAAGCACTTCTACTTTATTTCGATAAGGATCGCCACTTAACTTCGTTATAATGGAGGACAAAACAATCTCCATTTATTAAAAAATGTCGCCAACCGAAGCAGGAAATCAATTTCATTTGCATTTAGTTTCCTTTTCATAACGAATACGACTAAAACGTGTTCGTCCGAGAGAGAAAAAAACAAACCTTATTCCAATGAAATGTGCTTTTAAAATTGATTTCGAATAAAATTCTCTTTCGTGAGACCGTTAAACACGACTCTTCGAATTGATTGATAAATCCGTTTGATAAAACGTGTTTCATTAGCTTGTCATTTGTTGCAGGATAACTAAGATTAGGTCATTACTCCAATTTCATATTACAATTTGATGAATCTATTAAAAAGATGATAATGGAGCAAAAATACACAAAAAAAATGTAGGATAATATCTTAGTTTTCATTCGACCTTCACTTTGAAGCAGGTGTAACAGACGCTTCCTGCTGTTCAAGGAACATCAAATCATATCGTATACTATCAAAGCAATTAAATGGATTGTTTTGGATCTCAAATACATTCTGGGTATTCGTCTCGTCGTCTGTAGGTCAAGCATGAACTATAACTATATACAGTCTGTGAGATAAAGCTGATTATCCAATCAATTTCTTAAAGAAATACTTAAAATATAAAAATTTTAAAACTAGCTAATTGATTTTTTGTTGTTATAATTCTTGAATTGTTTGATAATTTTGTTAGAGATTTTATTTGAATTTGTTTTTCTCCCTTCTTTTTCCTAATTTTTTTCTATATTTCATTTCCTTCCTTGATTATGTTTTATCTATTATTCTCTCATTTATTATGTTTTATCTATTATTCTCTCATTTATTATGTTTCATCTATTATTCTCTCATTTTTTATGTTTTATCTATAGTAGTCTATTGTATTATTAAATTTATGTATAAATTCTTTGCAAAGATTAATTTCATTAATCTTCTTATTAAATATGAAAAATCATCCCTATTAAAAATCTTAATTTTGAAAATATTTTTAAATACAATATGATATATATATATCGTATTCTTTTTGATTATAATAATAACTTAAAAAAATAATACTTTTGTGTGTTTTGTTTATAAGGAGTATCTCAAGGAGGGATATATCAACATGGTATTTTATGTAATTTAGATATTGTTGAGAATAAAATAAATTGAAAGATATAAAGAATAAAGGTGTTAATTTCAGACTTAACATTTCGAAAACAATTTTCATTTTAGAAAGCAAATTATTTTAAATGTTGATAAATTTTTTTCTAAATTAGTAATTATTTATCGTCTTCCATGAGCAATTCTTAAAGAATTTAAAGATTGTTTTAGTAACTATATTAAAAAAAAGCTTTTGAAAATATAGATATGAATAAGAATAAAGATATTTATTTGAAAGATTTAGAAAAAGCCATCATTAATCTCCAACACAGATTTCTTATTTGTTATGCGGACAAGCATAGAATAATTTTGCCATTAAACGCAAGAGACTGCAACACATAAATTTAGCTAATACTCATCTTGAAAATAATAACTCCTTTAGCGTAGAGAGCAATTGTCAGGAAGAAATTTCTAATATAATTATTGCATTTTATAAGATGATTGGTTTTAATCTTAATAAAATTTAATTACTTCATATTTTTCACAAATAAATTTCATAATTATCCTATTTAATAATAGGATAATTATGCAATAACTAGTGGTTCGAATATTTTTATTACTCTTGCTCATTAAATATTACGATAATTATACAAGATATTAAATATAATTTGAATACTTCTGATGTTATTAAAAACAGCGCTGATATAGTCATATATATTTAAACTAAACAGATTTAAGCAATATGTAGCTATGATTTTAAAGATCTTTTTAATTCCATAGACGTAGGTTATCTTATTGAAGTCCTAAAAGAGATAAAAAACTTTGAATATTATTTTTTCGTTAAAATAATATATTAAAATTATATAACAAAATATTGAAACCAGTGCTTGGACTAAGAAGATATCATCACATGCTGGTTTTATAGCGTTAATTAAATTGCGCTGTCATGATTCCTCTTGCAATATCAGTATTTCCTTTTTTCCTCGATTAATGGCTACGGTAGCCTAGTGATGTTGGTCGCGGAATCACTGGCATCGTCGTTTTTGTCGAGCTGTGGGTTGGAGCAATGATGCCACAAAAGACCCCCAGTGTAGCGGGACTGACGCATGTTAAATCTGGTAGGAGATCCAAACCTTCCCGAGGCGTTGCGTGGAAATTTGGAGAGGGAGGTGCCAGCTCAAATATTGTCTTCGTCCCTTGACTGAGACTCAAAAATAAGAGGTCTGTTTCGAATAGCCATCATGTCGTTTCTAAGTGTGACGTAAATAAGCAATCACTATCATTTCGTGGAACGATACTGAATGGGATTTGATTTTGTTCGAAGAATAGAACACAGAACCTTTTGAGTAATTTTTTTTAATTTAGACAATTATAAGAGAAGATTTTAAATCTTTATATTCTAACATAAAAAATGATTTTCAGGAAATTAAGAAATAAAAAAAAACTTCATTTTCAAACAAACAATAATTTAAAATTTTACCATCATTAAAAAATGTTTTGTATTTTAAAATTCCTATACTACTCCTACAAATTTCAATATTTTGAAAACATTTTTCCCTCAATTTCTTGGTAGTGTTTCTCACATTTCTCTGGATGGCTTTAGTTGTACTAATGTTATCTATAGTCTTGCAACTTTCTTTTTTTTTTTTTCTTTCAGAAACTACAAAAACCAATTAAAAAACAGTTATATCTAATTTTATGGAATTTTTAAAAATTTAATTATTTATCTATAAATCCTTATTCTATACACAGACTTATCAAACGTATCATGCAAAACAACCAGAAAAAAATTCAAAATTTTATATCAATTACAAAACAAATGTCTTAGAACTTTAAGTGCGTGATGGAGATGAAACGTAAAAAGACGAGAAAAAGTAGTTAAACATTTTGAAGGTGAATGAAATGATTTAGCAAGCTGTTAGAGAAAAATTAAATAATTCATTAAATAATACAGCTAGAGCTACGAAATTTTGTACACATATTTAGAAAAGTCGCACATTTAAAATGAGACAAAATATATTTTTCAACTTTTTGGTCATTTTTAGTAAAATGTTAGGGTCATTCCCCTAACATTGTACTCGAGGTATCCATTAGTTACTTGTATTTTCAGGCATGGTATAATGTCGAGATTAAAGAATAAAAAACTTCAAAAGAATGTGAGGTTCTGTTGCGTTTACATGTACATTAACTGCTGTTATTCCATTAGTGGAATGTTTTTGAAAGTGTTACCTATATCTCGTTGTCCTCGATGTTCGCCTTTCTATAACCAAACCACCATTGCATATGCTAAGAAAAGAAGAATGCAAATCGCAAAGAAACCATACAGAACAAGATCTTCCACAAATCTCCGTTTTTTTTTTTTTTTTTTTTTGTCTGTTATTAATAGGCCGAAAGTGGCAAGACGGTATTTGCAAGGTCACGCTAGATATCTGACAGTCGGAATAATAATAATTGCTTCCAAAACAGGTTGTTTGGAAACCGAAGTAGACTGATATGTATGTCAGTCGATCATGAGTGCATCTACTAACGTGAAAATATGCTTATTTGTGCTGCGAAAACTCATATGGCTACTGAATTGTTGCGTTTGGACGAAAAAATATTCTAACTTTCGAATGAAACTTAAGGAGCAATGGAACGAGGAACTTACGATATACCATATATATATTCCTTAATTTTTTTCTCTTGAGATTCGCTTTGTTTTTATCTTGGTTGTAATTTTTAATCAATGGTTTAC
>BMAW01040366.1:219410-235173 GCA_019974015.1 Nephila pilipes | reverse complement strand
CCAATGGCAGATTTCTCTTTTAACTAATCGTCCAATAGATGAACTCTATGTTTAAATTGTTATAAAATTCCTCGATAAAGTCTCTTAACTAATATCTTTCATCAAACAATAGAATACTATTTTTAAACATATACTTCCAAAAGTAAACGGATCTTTAGCGGTTATTGTCTCATTGTGTGTACTCGAAAAACAGATATTAATGATATTGACAGTTATTACACTATTTGATATGATAAATTTCAAACTTGTCAGGAGGGAGGGGAAGGAGTGCACTAATCTAATTTTCAAATGCCATGGTGTTATTAGTAAAGAGGTCGAATAAAAAGAAAGAAAATGAACGGGAAATCGATATCCGGTAAATACAGCATACTGTGATTGAGCGTTACGCTGTTATCGTCTTGATGACATATTGCGCTATCGACACTGGAAGGCTGATTCTAATTAAAACTTGATTGCAACTATTAGATGAGATACGAAGATTAATTTTTTCTCTCATTTCCTGCTATGTTAGCTTCTTTTTTTAAAAAAAATTGAAAACGTTTTCCAATTATTTGTAGTTATTTAAACAACTTCATGACTTTAAAACAAAGATCCCCAAACCTTTTGTACCTTAGAGAACATTCTGAAATACCTGTGGAGTGTTAGGCACTTTTATTTTTTCAAATATGAGTGCATAACTGACATTTTAGGGAATACTAAATACAAGTAAATGGGCAGGTGGTACCTCAATCCAGAACAAATAATTAACTCTTCGTATGACGTCATCCATAAACAGTGGCATATAGTACAGTAGTA
Organism: Nephila pilipes; assembly: GCA_019974015.1. Taxonomy (NCBI): domain Eukaryota; kingdom Metazoa; phylum Arthropoda; class Arachnida; order Araneae; family Nephilidae; genus Nephila; species Nephila pilipes. The sequence continues at coordinate 234,378 of BMAW01040366.1, read as the reverse complement.
CAAGTATACTAAAAATATTTACTAAAAATATTTTTAAAAATATTTTTAATGCGTGTGTATTTGTCATTTTTTAATTTATGATAAATAATTGGAAAAAAGAATGACAAATCGGCAGGGACAAATGAGACGTCTGGTAGACTTTGTTAAAATGATAAACATATTATTACAAATACCATTATATTTCTCTAATTACTATCAATAATAAATTTTTGCATAATATTTTATTTAAAACTTTTTTTTTATCGTGATCCCACTACGGCAGATACACGTAAAACCGTCGGCTACAGTGCCCTTCGATCATAGGGTTGGTAGTCACTGCTTTAAGGGGACTCAGGGGAATTAAGTTTCTAATTTTTCGATTTTTTGCAAAACATATATATATTATGGATCAATTTATGCTGAACATTTTGATACCAAGCATTTGACGATACTCAAAACGTTTCAAAACTTATTCAAACAATTGTACAGTATGTTTTCATAAAATCAGTATTTAAATGGATATGCCATGACCACGTATTTTCGAATTCGACGTGTGTTTCAGATAATTTTACTTAATGAGCCACATTAATTTTTTAAACATTGGGATAGGAAGTAATTAGTAGGAAGTTTGGCGAGGTGAGCAACCAAAATAAAAGTCAATATTTGCTAATCTCGAGATTTTGCCCAAAGTCGGTTGGTCTTCAATTATTAGAGATTGCTTCATATCTGGCCACTAACATTTACGATGACGAATGTCAAATATTTACTATTATTTGTGAAGAAATCTGGCGTAAAAATATCTTGAAAATATAGGATTATCACTGGCAGAAGATAGTAAATTTCGAATCCAAACATTAAAAAAAAAAGGAATGTGGAATCATTTTTGAGTTCTTGGAGCAAACCAAATGATAAAAATAAAGAAAGGGAGATGTCGGAGAAAACAGAAAGAAAATTATATCATAATTGGGCATTTTAATATTCTAGTTTCAAAACTTAATTTTTCAACTGAATGTTAAAACTTTGAATGCGTTTTCCTCAGTTTGAGCATTTTTTTTTTCACTTGCGAGCAGATTGTTTCAAAAACAGTTATGCTTATACTTTTAAAATTTACAATTTGCCTATTAATTATAATACAACTTTAAACCACCTAAATTGCTTTTAGAGTAGAATATATATATATATAATACATATATATATACATATATATATATATATATATATATATATATATTAATTTTAAGAAAGTAAGAAAATATTTAATTTTTTTAAAAAAAAAAATTTTAATTTTTAATTTTTTTATTTTTAAAAACCTTTATACCAACACTAATAAAATTAACATTAAAGAAGGACTATTGGACTTTATAAATCGACTTACTGCAAGTCATTAGATCTATTAGTGTAGAAAATATCTTGCACGCAATAAAACCTTCTCAAATTTCCTATAAGAAAATTTTATTATACTCGTGAGTTCATAATTTAAGAAATTAAGAATATATTTGAATTATTTTACATATTTTAGGAAATTCATTCCTTCAAAAAGCATGTATAAAAATATCAAAGTAATTATTCTTAATTTAATGAGTAATTAACTAGCAATTAATGTGTTCGTTTTCAGCAATCGAGATTAATCCAACGCCCCTAAATCCTTGAAAGGGTATTCAGTTTGATCGTTATTTTTAAATTTTAAATCTCCGGTACTGGAATATAATGTACAGAGATACGGTTATTAATGTGACTGAGATCTCACTAATCTCTAAGGCTTGTCGTTCTCTCTACCCTCTTAACTACTCCTTTCGAACGCAAAAATCCATATAAGCTCATTTCTGTTTGTTTGTTTTTCAGTTGAAGTTAATTTATCTTTCCCACGTTGTTCGATTCGGCTTTCTCTGCACGCCACCCTTTCAACCACGTCTCAAACGATTTAGTTCATCCAGATGATTTTGAATGTGTTTTACGTAAACTTGAGGAGAAGTGACGTGAACTCGAGCCTTTCCGTAACAGGTGCTCCTTTATCCAGTACATTCCAAATAAACCACCCACGTATGGTCTAAAGATATTAGTTTCTGTTGGATCACGAACTTTTTATAGCTTGGAATTACAAATTATACTGTGGCACTCGACTTCTTGGACCATTGGAAGCTTCACATGTGAGTAGATCACTCCCTATCAAATTGGGTGAAGAAACATTTGTGGGTTTCACCTAAAAGGATTAACAAGGAAATTCCTGCTGAAATCTAGCCAGAAAAAAACAAACAAAAAATCGAGCTTTAGTCTTGGTTTTCCAAAAAAATTCACCTCTTTTTCATACACAACAAAAAAAAATGTGTTAAGAAATTGAAATTGGCTCAGCTATTGTCATTTCAACCTATGCTAATATCTTTTTTTGTTAAGTTCTCGAAAAAGTAGAAATATTCGAAATGAATATTAATTAGCATAAAGTAAGCGTACTTCAGAATTCCAGGCTCCACAGAAGCAATTATTATTAAGAAAAGAAAAAAACCTTCTCCAAATTCCTAATGCAATTTAATTTCACAAGTTAGATATTCTTAAAGTACAAAAACGTAGCCAATGTTCGACAACAAAAAGAATAACAACAGAAAATTCTGTCAAAAAATCAATCATTAAATTAAGTATTTAAATGAGAGCTAACGATGAATTATTAAACTAGACAATGATATTATGTTCGAATATTAAAATAGAAGCGGACGATAAAATATTTAATATATTCTGAGCAATATAAATATAACAAGCAAATTAAATGTAATTTTAATAATCATATTGTATTACAATATCAATCTTTTGAAACTAACACCAAGTATCCTTTATTTTATGCCCAACCACTTTTGTTCACGCTATTTTCTGAAAAGAACAACTTTTTTAGCACTTATTAATGAATCGTTACGCATTAATCTGTTTTTAATACTAATTCTTAAGTGACTACAATTCAAACCGAAACTATTGTAAATGGGCTGAAAGAAATCACGCAAATTGGATTAAGCAAGTCCACAAGTCAAGCATTAAATTTTCTATTTTAAAAAGTGGTCGAGGGCAACAATTTGTGGTGAACCCTTTGGTGGCTTAAAATATTTGTAAATCGAGCTTTTATTCAAATATGGATTAAAAGGTATAAAAAATATTTTTACAAGGGAAATAAGATAAATTTAATATAATTTTTTGAGTCTTTAATACTTCTTTTGATTTCATATAAGTAAGTAGATATGATACTTAATTTATCGACCATTACCTTCGTATCTTAGTTAAGCTCTTCAAGCTTTTTCAATTATATATTATTTCACATCTATAAAACTAATTTTATACCTTTCAGGTCATCTTTAAATAAAAGATTGATTTAAAAATACATTACTTACATTTATATTGAAAATGTTACAAGGTATTGCTATCTTTCTTAAAATGGGACATTTCTGAGTCCTGCTGAGGAGCAAGCTATGAACGAGGTCCCAATGTGTACTCGTATAACATAAAATGAAAATACAATGTTATATTAAAATTTCAATTCATGGTATTTAAAGTTGGGCTTCTTATGCGTGAATTATTATTCAGCAAAGTATGTTTATGTATATGAGTACTCGTAAAACCGAATGTCATTCCATTTGTGAAAAGTGCTACTTCATTTAAAGTAATTTGGCCCCGTCTCGCTCAGTCTCTCGAGAAGTGGAGAATCCTGAGAGGTATTTACTGTATTGTTACATAGTTGATCGACTTCCGAATGCAAAACAGGTTCAAGCAACTAAAAAACAGGTTCTTTCCGCATAAATCCAAATTTATTTTTTGAGAATTTTTAATAAATACTCTATATTTCCTTTTAACAGAAGTGTTAACACATACAAGTAAAAATATACATTAGCATAAATTCAAAGTTCACACAATTACCGAATGCAGCAATTCAAATCACGTAATCATTATACTGTATTAACACATGCAGTCTACATAGACACTCTCTCTGACCCACACAGTGGCTGATATATATTGTTACAAAAATTCTCTGAACTCGTGAGGGCTTACGAGTGAAATCAGTGTAATACAGAGAAAAACGGCAAATGATTATTTACAAATATTCAGGACAAGACGGGACGAAGCTTGGACAGATTAACAACACAAACAGGAAACACATACAAGCTTGTAATAACAGTTACATCAATTTTTATTGACATTCAGCTCACAAGCTTACTTGTTCACACTATGGATAAATCTCCACATTATAACTCTGCACTTCCAAGGCAGACTCCGACTGTCCCCGGCAAATACAATCTGTTTTCCGGCAGATTCATTCAGCCCCGCAAATGACAGAGTCCTCGATAGATGCATTCAGTTAATGCCAACCGCTTCCTGATAAATTGTCCTATTGATTCCCTCCAGCTCCGCATTTCTCCATATGTATAGCCATTCCGGTCGGGTGTGAAGTCACAAAGAAAATTCAGGAAAAGTCCGTGATTTTTCTACCATTCGAGATATCGCTGTGATTCTAGCACTTTCTAGAAAATTCCTATTGTCGCTAAAGTCTTCAAGATTCTCTCCGTTGTCAAATCCATTTCCAAGTTTGAGGGGTCATTGCTTAAGCTTTCCTTGGCTCCGACAAAATATTTGTCAATGTCTTTCCTTTTTATTATAATGCTTCAGGAAAGTGTCATAGTAGGTTCGTCACAATGTGCACTTGAAAGAATGTCCTAGAAGTTTCTAGTAGTTCCTCCTCTTGTCTAGGGTCATCTAGTTTTGCCGGCCAAATTTGATGATATTTGGGGATCAAATTTGACCCCTTCAGGCCACTTCTACCTGACAACATAATAAGAGATACTTTTCTCACCTTGTCAGTAAAACAGTCTTTTCCACCGCAATAGTTGTTTCACTGGGAAGCCAACGTAGTCCAGACTTTCGAGTAATAATATTACAAATAAATTACTTTTCATCTGAAGAAAAAATTATTGTTTCAAAAAGTTAATCAAAAAAAATTATGTATGGTGATGAATTGATTAGACTTTGAGTTATTTGCAACTTATCTATTCAAACAAAGAGCTGTGGACTGTATACTAAAATATGAATGTTTATTTGAGCGACGGTTGGTACGTCGTGCTCCTAGGGTGATGTCTACAGGAAGAATGATACAATTGTAAAAAACAAGAATATGACTACTAGCGCCATCTGCACTCGCGGGTCGTAACAGTCCCCGCCATTGAAATGAAATTTCAATACAAATATACACACACATAATATGGTTACAATACTTAAATACAAAATACACGATACATTATACAATACTTAAATATGTGATTAAAGTTGAATTATACACAAACAATAATTACTAATTACAAAATTTCATACAGGTAATATGCAAAGGTTTCTAATTGTTCTCTTCAATATGTTTCCGTTTGGCATTCGCAGGTTCACAACTCGGACCTTACCATCTGTGCCGGGAAATACTTCTGTTATTCTACCAGTACTCCATTTCGTACTGGGAAGATTTTCGTTTTTTATTAACACTAAGGATCCGACTGAAACATTATTTTTTTTTGAATTTCCACTTGTGACGTTCTTGGAAATTATTTAGATAATCACGTTTCCAAAGTTTATAAATGTGTTGAGTAAATTTTTTTACTCTTTCCCATGTCGACAACCTATTCTCGTTTATATTAGTTACTTGTGGTTCAATTATGGATGTTAGGGGTCTGCCAACTAAGAAGTGTGCAGGGGTCAGAGTTTCGAAATCATCGAAATTTGATGTCAAAGGAGTGAGTGGTCGGGAATTTAGTACTGCTTCAATTTCACAAAGTATGGTAATGAACTCTTCAAGAGTTAAATGTGCATTCCCTACAACTCTTTTTAAGTGGAATTTAAAGGATTTTACCCCTGCTTCCCATAGTCCTCCACAATTTGGGGACCTCGGTGGGATAAAGTTCCACTCTATGGATTCACTAGTCAAAAAATCAGCTAATGTTTGATCAGGCGATTTAACTATTTTGAACAATTTTTTAATTTCGGCGTTTGCGCCAACAAAGGTTTTACCGTTATCAGTGACGATTTTTGCGCACTTACCTCTCCTACCAAAAAAACGTTTTAAACTTGCAATGAATGCTTGGGATGTGAGATCAGTCACAAAATCCAAATGCATAGCTTTTGTGCATAAACATACGTATATTACCACATAAATTTTATTTAGTACTCCTTTTCTTTGATTTTTAAACTTTATAAGGAATGGGCCTGCAAAATCAATGCCTGTGACATTAAAAGGGTAGTTCGGAGTTACACGATCTCTCGGTAGATTAGCCATAATTTGATTTGATGTGATAGGCTTATTTTTGAAGCAAATTACACATTCATGAATAATTCTACGACAATTATTTCTGCCATTGAGTGGCCAGAATTTCTGACGAACAAGATATAAAAGTGAGTGGGGTCCTGCATGCAAATATTTTTTATGATAATAACACAATATAATATCAGTTAAAATATGTTTACTCGGTAAAATCATTGGGAATTTAGCCTTCTCATTCAAATTTGAATTCGGAAGTCTGCCTCCAACTCTAATAATGTTACTCTCATCAAGAAAGACATTAAGAGAAGTTAACTTGCTTCTTGTAGGAATAGGCTCACCTGCCAACAATTTACGCATTTCTTCGGGGAACTCCTTTTCATGTAAGGAGCGGATCAGCCAATTTTCAGCATAACTTACCTCTTGTGAAGTAAGGGGTCCTTTTATCTTTGCACTTCTGGTTCTGCAGTTATGTATGAACTTGTAAATAAAACTTATAACTCGAATTAATTTTACATAACTGTTTGATATATTAATTATGTTCGCAAAGAAATTATTTTGAGACATTATGAATGAAGTAATTGTCAGGGAAATGTCATTTCCTGGATTTGAGTTCTTTTTCATTTCTGCTGAATACAATCTTTCTGGAATCGCTTCATCTAGTCCATTGGTCAGGAAGTTGATTTGACTCAGAAACGAGGGTCCATTCCACCACTTGGAGTTCTTTGAAAGAGCTTCGACACTGATTCCTCTTGTAAGGAGATCTGCTGGATTGTCCTTGCCTGAACAATGGAACCACGACATCGGATCGGTGAGGGATTGGATTTCCCGAACTCTATTCGCCACAAAGGTTTTCCATTTATGACTGGGACCTTTGATCCAATATAAAGTGATCTGAGAGTCCGTCCAGAAAAAGACTGTAGTTGGACATTTTCGATCTATTATTTTCTTAACTTCCTTTGTTAAGCGTGCAGCAAGTAGAGCACCCATCAGTTCCAATCTGGGTAGGGATAACTTTTTCAGAGGTGCAACACGGCTTTTAGATGTTACGAGATCAACACTGATTCTGTCCTTGTGCTTAACTCTCAAAAAGGTGGCAGCTCCGTATGCTCTTTGGCTAGCATCGGAGAAGGTATGGATTTGGATTTCACTTGAATCTTTAGCACTGGAATCGAGGATCATTCGTGGAATCTTTAGTTCTGACAAAAGAGGAAGTTCTGACCGCCATTGTAACCATGTTGCATAAATATCTGGTGGTAGCTCGTCATCCCAGGCTAATTTTCTTAGCCAAAGTTCTTGTAATAAGCATTTGAGCTTAATTGTGTAAGGCGATAAAAATCCAACTGGATCGTATATTTTACCAGCAGATTGTAGCACAATTCTTTTTGTGACAGGTTTTGATGTATCCAATTCTAGCAGTCCTTTCACATCAATTGTGAAATAGTCGTGGATGACATTCCATGGTATCCCTAAAACTTTTGATGATTGGACTCCAGAATCGTTTTCCGAGTGACGAGGATGTGTCTCAAGGCCTTCGTATTCCCATGTTTTCATTAAGGCTTGATCATTTGAATTCCATTTGCGTAATTTCATGCTAGCATCTTTCATGATGGTATCAGCATCCTTTGATATTTTTAAAGCTTGGGAGATGTCATCAGCACCACTAATTACATCATCAACGTAGAGACAAGTGTCGAGCAATTCAGTTGCTGCTGGATACTGTTCACGATATTTCTCGATATGATGCTTAATCGTTGCGGAGAGTAAGAAAGGACTCACGTTCACTCCAAACATCACACGCTTAAATCTGTAAACTTGAAACTTGTAGGGCTCGATTTGATTTGAACCAAGTTCTGGAAACAGAAATCTAACTGCATCTCTGTCCTCGTCGCGCAATGAAATTTGTAAGAATGCACGTTCTATATCTGCGATAATAGCAATCTTGTTCAAGCGAAAGGAAATGATCAGATGGAATATGTTTGGATTTAAATTCACACCTGGTCATATACAGTCATTAAGAGCTAATTGTCCATCTTCATGGGAACTTGCATCGAAAACTATGCGCATCTTTGTAGTTAAGCTTTCTTGACGAAAGACCGCTTGGTGCGGTAAATAGAAAACTGCTCTGTCAGTTGACCTTTCAGTTTGTAGAACCTTTTCAATTATTCCTTGCGACTCATATTCTTTCAAAATTTCAGAATATTGAGTGAACAGAGTTGGGTCACGAATGAATCTTCTTGTTAATGATTTAGCACGTTTTTCTGCAACGGAAAAATTGTCTTGTAATTCTTGTTTATCCTTTTTCCAGGGAAACCCAACTTCATAACGAGCATTATTGAAACGTACTGAAGTCTTAAAATATTGCATGGCTTGGTCATCTAGATCACAGTTCGGTTCGTCTGTAATGCCTAATGACTCTAGTTCCCAAAATTTTGTTATACTGTTATCAACCTTATCTTGGAGGAAATTGCAATAGTAATGGTTTGATTGTTCGTTTTGAATGGCACCTGTAACAACATAACCGAACACAGAGTCTTGCAATATTATTTGATTGTCATATAACTTTATTTGTGCACTTTTTAATAACTCATAAAATATTTCCCCTCCAAGAAGAATGTCTATACGTTTGGGAATATTAAATTCCGTATCTGCATAAATTATATTTTTTGGAAAATTTATTTTTGTGATATCAAACGGTTCTGCAGGAACACATCCTGTTATTTCAGGCACTAAGAGAAAGTTAAGTTTTCTTTTGAATGATCCACTTTCGTTTGAAATTTCAGTGATCACTCTTTCTTTTACAGCAGTGCAAACACCGTTCACACCCACAATTTTCGCGTTTATTTTTTGTTTCTTCAACCCTAAACATTCCGCGGCTTCGATGCTACATAAGCATTGCTGACTCCCGCTGTCTAGAAGTGCATTCAACAGACGCCAGCTGCCTCCCGCACTTTGAACTTTGACCTTGGTGGAGGAAAGCAAAACCGATTTGTTCTTTACTGTTGTATACAAACACGATGTAGCGGTTGAAGAAAAATTTACTTGTGGTGAATCGTTCATCGGCGCAGGAGTTGGGTCATAAATAATCCTAGATGAACTCTGCAGGGAGGGAACAGGAAGGTTGCCGTTCGTTGGGTTAGATTCTAAACGGGGTTTACTTGCATTGCAAAGAAGTGAATTATGGTTGGCATTGCACCACTTACATTTTTTGTTTAATTTTAAACAGTTCTTAATAAGGTGATGACCGAGACAATTAAAACACAGATTTAGAGATTTCACTCGATTGTTCCTATCTTGAATAGACATATCATGAAATTTTTTACATTTAAAAACTGGGTGTGGTTCTGATAAACATAGAGGGCAATTTTTTTTATCACTTTTTACAACAAACGTTTTGAATTTGAGAGGATTTTCGTTCTTTGGTTTCAACGAGGAATTTCTCTGCACGTTTTCTAAAGCTTGGCTTCCTTTAATTAAAAAGTCTAAAAATTTATCCCATTCAGGCAAATCATTGGAATGTAATTCCATTTCAAATTGTTTACGAGATTCATCGTCTAGACGTTGGGTGATAACAAAAATTAGCATTGGTTCACACAATGCGTTAGGTTCTAATTCTAATTGTTTTAAAGCTCTCAGATGACTCTGAATGGAGTCAATTAAATTTCTAAGGTGAAATGCAGATTCAAATTTTAATTTGTTAGGATTCAACAGTTCAGCAATGTGGCTATTAACGATTAATCTTTTGTTTTCATATCTTCGTTTTAAGGCGTCGAATAAAGATACGTATGAATCATTAACTGTTTGTAATTGTTTTGCATTGCCTTTGAGGGCAGATTGTAAATAATACAATTTTTGAGAATCCGATAAACAAGTATTATCATCAATCAATGTTACAAACTGAGATTTAAATTGTAACCAATCAACATATTGTCCCGAAATTTCAGGTAAATTAATGGCAGGCAGTTTTACGTTACAATTAGCAAAATCATTGTTTACAGACAATTTAGAGGTATTCAAAGCTAATGATTCAAGTAAAGTATTGAGACTCACCTCTAAATTATCAGCGTCTTGTTCCATTTTATCCAAACTGTTTTCAAAATCAGGGAGTTCTTCATCTGAAAGAATACTGTAACTTTCGTTTCGTAAAACGTCGATTTTCGCTTTGACCTGGGAAAGCGAGACGTGTTTGTTTTTAAGTTCCACTTGATTCAATGGAGAATCAGCACTTTCTAAAGAGTTTTTAACCCGCGTAATTTGACCGAGCTAATATGCTTTTCTTCTGCTTAACACGGTGAGTTCTGATAGTTCTTTTGGCGCCATGTTATCAATTTTTGGTTCTCGGGCTCGTATGACCACAAATACTGTATGGTGATGAATTGATTAGACTTTGAGTTATTTGCAACTTATCTATTCAAACAAAGAGCTGTGGACTGTATACTAAAATATGAATGTTTATTTGAGCGACGGTTGGTACGTCGTGCTCCTAGGGTGATGTCTACAGGAAGAATGATACAATTGTAAAAAACAAGGATATGACTACTAGCGCCATCTGCACTCGCGGGTCGTAACAAATTATAATAAATAAAGTTTATTTATATTTTTAATTAGAACTTCATATATTGTAAGAAAAATTTATTTCCCAAATTGTAATGTATTTTTGTCAACAATGAAACAAATCGACAACATCATAGTAAGTATTGCAAATACTACAATGTAATAATAGCACATTATATGTTAAGTTACATTTTTAGAAATATCATCTGATTTAAAATGACTGAACTGCCAATTTAATGACTTTGATAAATATTTTACGGTAAACACATAAATTACAAATATCTATGCTTTATGTAAGCCATTTCCTCAATTTTATTGCAGAAAATTCAAATCGATCTATAGTCAAATGAAAAACAAAATTTTTAAAACTGTAATTGTTATTTACACATTTTTCCTGCCTTAAAACTGAATGAAACTTAAGCTGTAAATATGAATGGCAAATATATAAAACTCAGTGATAAATGGGAGTGTTAAATAGCTTTTTTTATTTTTATATATTAACTTAATAATTTACTGATGATTAATCAAGAAAATTTGGAAGAAATGTAAAACTCTGAATGGTTACTATGTAGAGAAGAAGAATCATTAGAAATTATGTTTCTATTTCAATTTTAATATCTCGATTATTTTCAATAATATTTATAATTTTACGAAATCCGATATAACAATAACGACACTGCACGTTACTTCAATCTACGTCCTCCTAAGACAAAACAAATTAATATTATTAGTTTTCAATCAAACAAATCAACATTATTCTTAATTATGTACCAGGGTTGTTTCTTTTCAACCTCTGATGGATCATGGAAAAGACTATACAGTACAAAATGAATTTCTTACAAAAATAATGTGCTAACAATGTTACTTTGAAACATAATTTAAGCATTTGTCATAGAAGTGGATGAACTTTCCGATACCCTTTTCGAAGAACGTTGCCACCAATGATGTGATATGGATCTGCACTTTGTTTCGAAGCTTTTCATTGGTCTGTAAGTTTGGGGGCCCTATCCAATTATTCAATTCAAGGAAGAGATGAAAATCACACGGTGCTAAGTTATTCAGAGCTATTCGCCGGATAATCAAATTCCTCCATTTAACTGTTTCAGAAGCTGGTGGGTTACAGGAGCACTGTGAAAGTGGGTGTTGTCATGAATGAAGGTAACTCCAGAAATCATCATTCCTTTTCTTTTATTTTGAAATCGTAGTTCCCAGTTAGACAAACTCAACAAGCAAAACACCGATTTGGTCCCCAAAACTTGCAGCTATAATCTTCAAGTTGTTGAAGGTTTCTTTGAACGGATTTGCGCCCTTGTCCCCTTTCACCGTGAACGTCGGTTCGCCCATCTTTAAGTTGTCTACACCTTTCACGCACACCACCATCACTCTCAAAGTATTCACCATATATTCGGTTCATATTTTTGGTGGATTAGGCTGCATTATTTCTCTTCTACTTGAAGATAGCAAATAACACTACGTTACTCGCATTTGGCAGGAGAGATACGCACGCAGTTGCCTACCGCGCATTCCCATCTCCTTTCACTTGTCTGATTGTTTAGCAGATCGATCGGAGGAGGAAAAAAAACCCGACCTTCACATATCAAGATCGATGAATAAACAGAATACATTTATCCAGATAACTCGGTTATTTCTTTGTAATAATTAAAACTACGATACCCTCCTCGAATACGTCACATTTCTTGCTGAGATTGATTGAGGTTGCACCTAACTAGTGGCTGGAATCTATGCTGAATTTTGAATTATTTTTCTTTCTTTCCTTTTTTTTTATTTATTTATTTATTTATTTGAAAATAGTTGATTTATATTAAGAGTAAAATATTCGACAAATACAGACAGGGATAACCTAATGGTCATATTCGTGAACTGGCCGGTATTGTCTCAGTCGAGTGCAGTGTTCGAGTCCTAACATCACTAAAGACGGTCCATCCTCTTAGTAGAGGATCTGAAGCTCTTTAAATCTGACCAAGATTATTCTCCTTGTGTGGTGTAGGGTGGAAGTTTGGGTAGTTATATGCCAGCTCAGGAATCGTTCTCTTCTCTTAACCGAGGCTCTAAATGAATGGCCCATCACCTATGACCTTCATGTTGCTTCTTAATGGCACGCTAATACAAACGATCAAACAATAAATAGACGAATATAGATATAATCGAAATTATTTTAAAGCATCATATTTTTGTAAATAAAATTTTTCAAGCAATTTTATTTAACAGTCCGTTTTTCATTTCTGAACTGTAGTACCGGCAGACTCACCCAAAGCATTTTAGCTTTTTTTTTTTTTTTTTTTCAGATATAAGTAATATTGTAAAATGTGTTGCTTTCTATGGGATAGCGAAGTCAGAATATGAAATTAATGCATTTTGTTATCGGGAAAAATACGAGTGTTTTGTTATCGGATAAAATGTTTGTTTTATCCTATCCTTCAACATTACGCGAAGACAGCCTTAAAGCTATTATTTTGACTATCGTCTTACATCAGCATTTTCTTAAAAAATGGAAAACATCTATTTTCATCTTGTTAAATGACAAACGAAATAAAAGGGCTTTTGTATGTCTATCAATTGTCAGACTATTTTAATGAGTAAATCTATCTAAAACGTGAAACAATAGTTTCATCTCCTATAACTTTTCCTTTATTATTTGTATCTTTATTGTGACATCGATAAGTAATAATATAATATTTTTGAGGGGTTTTTTTTCTTTCCTCATATTTCCCTTCAAATATCATTTCAACGCGGAGCAATTTGTAAAAATATCATTATCATTTCTAGCTTCAAAAAAGGATACATTCCAGGAATAAAGGTTTTATTTGTAAAGAGTGGAAATATAATCATCTTTTAGATAGAAAAAAGGATGACGTTAGCTAATCCAAAACTGGAATGTGATTGCTATTTCGAAATACTAATGTATATGTAGATAGTCGTCTCATTACCTTCATGGCGAACTTAATCAATAATTGGAAGTTTTCCTTGTGCTCTATGATTCGCACTTTTTAAAAACAATGTTAATGACTTACATATTATTGTGTAACATATTCCATTTACTTTGATAATAAATTTTAATACTTCAGTTTACGTAAAATATGAATATGGTGTTTTGAACTATACATTGGTGTCTATTTTATGTAATTTTTTGAAATGTTCTCCGAAATTTATAAATTCCAAAGTGTTGGACAGTAATTTTGTTTAATATAATTGCGGATAGTTTTAACGTAATTCTTTTTCCTGCCGAAAGTGTTTCATAGCTGGAAAGATGGTTTACTGGTAAGGAAAGAATATATATGCTAATAATTGTGAATAGATAGAAGTGACCTTGGCGATTCACGTAGTCACCAAATATGGTGACAAAAATAATTGCCCTAAATGATTGATTGTATATAAACGTCCCAATAGAAGCAACACAAGGGCTACTAGCAAAATACCTCGTAATTTTGACCTCGCTCAAGTGTCGAGAGTGACATCTGAGCAGCCCTTCTGAACAAATTTCCGCACCACGCCCGTGGAAAGAATTGAAGACTCGAGAGATTTGATATGCATCAGTCCCTTTACACGGTGGGTCTTTAATAGTTTCCTCGAGACGTAACTAGATGTGTCTGGAATGACTATTGAGTATATATATATATATATATATATATATATATATATATATATATGTATATCTCTCTAATATATTATATATATATATATATACTTTCTCTCTTCTGCTATATATAACCATGTATGTATGTGTATGTGTAGCCATGTGTAATAACCAGCAATAGCAATAGCCTGTATGTATGTAATAACCAGCCAATATGTGGCAATAACAATATTATGTATGTAGCCATATGTATGTGTATGTATGTATAACCAACCAACAGCCATGTATGTATGTATGTATGTGCTTAGCAATGGTCGTTTCCCACGGACGCATCTGACCGTCATCTCGAAGAGAAACGGCCGCAGGTGTGTAGAGGACTTTGGTCAAATATCTCGGTCTTCAGTTAACTCACCGGGCGTGTTTTCACGGAAGGCAAAGAAGGGCTGCTCGAAGAATGTCGCTCTCGTTGTGAGGTCATTGCAGTCCTAACTGGTATTGATTGCTTTCTGTGGAGTGGACGATTTTACATACCAATCGATGTTCCAGAGAATTATTTTTGTCGGCGGCGTATATTT
>BMAW01040366.1:148738-219385 GCA_019974015.1 Nephila pilipes | reverse complement strand
TATATATATATATATATATATATATATATATATATATATATATATAGCATTTTTTTAATGTTCGGTGACTATGTGAAAGTCGAAATGGTGATGTCTTAAATTTATATGTGGGATCGTTAATTGTTTCTTATTAAGAAGAAATATATTGTAATTACTGTAGAGTCTCAGAATAAAATTTCGATTTACTCCTAAAAACTACTTGTTAATTGCTTGGACCTTTCCAACATTTCAAAGCTGTTCAGCCCCGTAAAAATATATTACATTTGAAACGATTGTAACTTAACCCATTTCTTGCCTTAGTTGTGTAATTTTTCTTGCACACATTCAATTGTGTTGCGCAACATTGTACAAAAAAATGCTGTTTTTGTAGGAAAAACGACAACGATCTTGAGTGTGTGTGTTTTTTGATGATTTTCCTATTTAATTACAGTTATTTACCTTCTAATAAGAATTAGAACACACAATGTAAATAAATTAAAATGTTTTCCCATGATTAAAATAAAGTTTTTATCGAAATTACAAGAATCAGAGCAACAAACATCCAGTCGATGGCATGAGAGGAACATAACAGGTCAATTGAAAAGTTCCCGGCCTACCATAGTACAACACATTTTTTTGTAAAATCAATTTTTTTTATGCAACATCATTCCCTTCAAGGGTGATACACTGATTATAGCGACCCTTTTTTCGATACCATTTTTCTTTACCATTTTTTCGATACCATTTTTGTAGTACGATTTGTCCTTTGCTTCAAAATAGGCCTCAGTTTCGGCGATCACCTCTTCATTCGACGAAAATTTCTTCCCAGAAAGCATTCTTTTGAGATCGAGAACAGGAAATAGTCCCTGGGGGGCAGAATACGGTGGGTGAGGAAGCAATTCGAAGCCCAATTCATGGATTTTTGCCATCGTTTCACTGACTTGTGACACGGTGCATTGTCTTGGTGAAGCAGCACTTTCTTTTTCTTCAAATGCGTCCGTTTTTCGGCGATTTCGTCCTTCAAACCGTCCAATGACGCTATGTAATAGTCGCTGATGATGGTCCTTCCTTTTTCAAGGTAGTCAATGAAAATTATTCCATGCGCATCCCAAAATACAGACGCCATAACCTTGCTAGCCGACTGTTGCGTTTTCCCACGCTTTGGAGCGGGTTCATCGTGTGCAGTCCACTCGGATGACTGTCGATTGGACTTCGGAGTGAAAGGATGGAGCCATGTTTCATCCATTGTCACATATCGACGCAAAAACTCGGGTTTATTACGCTTGTTCATCTTCAAACACTGCTCCGAATCCTCAACTCGTCGTTGTTTTCGGTCAAAAGGGAGTAAAAGCTTTGTACAGAGCTTTCTCATACCCAAATATTCGTGAATGATATGATGTACATGTTCAGTTGATATCTTTAGAGTGTCTGCTATTTCATTCAATTTCAATTTACGGTCATTCAATATCATTTTGTGAATTTTTTTAATGTTTTCGTCGGTAACAACCACTTTTGGGCGTCCACTGTCTTCGGTGCTCATTTCACCACGTCTAAACTTAGCCTACCAATCCTTGATGATTGATTTTCCTGGGGCAGTGTCCGGAAACTCGGCATCAAGCCAAGTTTTTGCTTCAACTGTATTTTTTCCCTTAAAAAAGCAATATTTTATCCACACGCGAAATTCCTTTTTATCCATTTTTTTCACACAAACAAAAGTTGCTTCACTCAAAATGCTATAATTCACAAACTAATGATCCGACAGCTGTCAAACTTATACACGCATATTTTGAGGGTTAGGGCTAACTAAAAACATATGGATTTAATTCTAGTAGCGCCATCTATGTGTCAGGCCGGGGACTTTTCAATTGACCTGTTAGATGTATAATCAGAATAAAATCCTCCATTGTGTTTCCCTTTTCACAGTGTATTCATAAAGTTTTGGGACACCCACTTGTTAAAAAGTACAAATGGTACTATCTCTACGAAACTGATGAATAAATTAGCAACGATCAGCTACACCTATCAAGTGGTTGGATTCATTTCTGACTTGATCTGACTTGCAAAGATGCTTTACTTAAAGCATGCATGTGTCGTTTTCATTGAAAAAAAATGGATCAACGAATAAATAGTATTTTATAATTAGAATATTGGTCACAGAAAAGTTCAAAATGAATAAATCGAAAAATATTGACGATTCTCTGAGTCGTTTCCAAGTATATGAGTTGTTTTGGAGGTTTACAGCTGAAAAAGCAACTTTTTTGGGTTTCGATCAGAACGAGAGTCGACCAAAGATGATGAGAGATCAGATCCTCCATGTTCGAATAGAAATAATAAAAATGTTGAGCTCGTGCAACAGAATTTCACTATCAAGGTTCCATTGCTGCTAGAGTATTCTGCTAAGATGTCCTACATTGACTTTTGAAACAAATGCACATGTGAAGCCCAATTTTTTGGACTGTGACAAGTGATGCCACAAATTTACATGTTCTCATAAATCCATCCTCATGCAGTCCGTGTTAGTTAGAAGGTAGGTTGTGTAAATCAATCAATCCTTGTACGCACCTTATTTTTCCCGTCCCCTCTTCGGACTACTTTTATGCAAAACTGAAACTGCGAATGAAGGGTGCAGTACGAGTCAGTACAAGAGATTGAAAGACAACGGAACTCAGTAGCATTGGAGTGGAATTGTTCTAGAAAACACGTACGGACTTGTACATTCATTTCAAATGTTATATTGAATTACGAGGAGACTATATAAAAGCTTAATATCAAGTGTAAGTATATCCTTTGGAATGTATTGTCTGTGTGCGATCAGTCGAGATTCTTTTTAATACACTGTGCAATTGGTCGAATCCGCCAGAGATAGAAATTAAAAAGGGGGTATCGGGAGCATGTTTGCAACATGAGAGCTAAATTTTTGTTGTTAATATCGATTTATTTTCATGGAATTCGTTTAATCAAAACTAATTCTTCCTCTTTTTTTATTGAAATAGGTTTTGATTTATAAATAAAATGTTATTTATTGAAACTGATGCTTGTCTTTTTCTATTGAAATATATTATTACATCCTGCACGGTCCAGTAAACGTAGATCCTGCTAGTATTATTATCAACATCAAGTATTCATAACCAACATAAAATTTCAGTAAATGGTTAATTTTAATAATGTAATAACGAATGTATTTTTACCTAACAGTATAATTCATTTAAAACTTGTTGATCGTAACTGCATTTTTAAAGAAAAACATATTCATTATTATTTATGAAAATTTGAATTTAAATGGCAATATGTATACATATATTTGTATTAAATAAAAACAATCTGTCATAAAGTTTAATTCATTTTTTCCTTCAAATTTGGTTTTCAATTTTTGCAAGCAAATTATCCAAAAATGTATGTGTGAGCAGGTTTTCTGAAACTTTAATGAAAAATATGTTATACTATACAACAGGTGTCGGTAGCGTATGGCACGCGGTACAGTTCTCGGCAGTATTCTATATCACTCTCAACGAAGTTATCGGATTATGATAAATCGCCCTATCCCTTCTTTCTGCGCCTCACCCAATTTTACAACGTTTTTCTGTATTTCATTTGGTGGGGGAGGGAGGGTGTATGTCATCAAATTTTTGAAGATGTTGGTTAATTTAACCAACTTCCCATAAAGCTAGAGCTCTAAAACTTTTGGAATCGTTCTTACTCGCCTAACAATGCAATATTTAAACATTTGCGACAAGTTTTAACTAATATTTCAATAATTTTTTTAATAACGTAGTTTATGTAGCAAAGTGGCGTCATCTATGGAAGATATATTGAATCATGCAGAGAGAGTGATCTTAAAGACGATAGAAATCTGATGTTTTTACAAAGTTTTAACTAATATTTCGATAATTTTTTTAAATAAACTTTGCCACCATTTAAAAACGTTGTTTTAAGAAACGTTTGTTTTTATCTCGAATTATTTCTCCTTTCATTCCGTTTTCGCACCGATGTGCTCGAGTATCGAGTATGATTTCAGTCGAAAGTAGAATTTATTTTGATTCATGTCGTGCGCTATAGGTTGCTTTTGAGTTTATGACACGTTCTTAATTTTAATGCGAAAACTTATATTTTATTTGTTTTATTATTGTAATAATTCATTCTTGCAAATTTAATCAAATGGCCATTAAAATAATTGATGTTCGCGGTTTTCAAGTTTATTTGCCCAATGAATATGGATTCGTTCAATAAAAGGATCGTGCTGTATGTGTGTAAGAGATACATAATATATGTACACTTTCAATTTTTTATTTATGTTGAAGGAGTAATTATATTTTACCTTTTTTTTTATGTTAATAAGTATCTTTAAATGATGCGTATTTAATTTATGAAAAAACTCTAAATCTGTTTTCTTTCCCTACCTCTCTGTTGTTCTATTCCCTAGCTCTGCATGTATTGCCCTATATATCGAATTGTTTTAAATATTTCCTACTGTGCGGCCTCCTGAATCGTACTGATAGATGGCTTTGGAACATCACATCTAAAAGGTTGCAGACCCCTGCTGTACAATATAAAAAGCGACGCACCAAGAAGGGGTTGTCCGAATTGGACGAAATTGCTTATTCACATACCTTATGATAGCAACAAATGATGCCAATAACTGCAGAGCTGAAGATCCACCAAATCGCAACGGAGCATCGTGATGGTGTATAAAACAGGAGCATTCCAATGACAAGGCTGAACTTCAACGCAAATGTGGTTCCGTTAACTCTCGTATTCTGTACCAATGTCTCGCAAACGGATTCGCTAACAGTATGAGCAGATGTTACTGTTTGAGAGAGGACGTGCAATGTGACTATGAAACACTGAGTGGCAGGATCGCTTGACATTTGTAAGCGATCCTGCATTCGACGATGTTGATAGGAATGGGTGAACTACGACCACACAGAGCGACAAAAAGGCAGCTGTCGACCGATAGCGACAACTGAATGCGGAGACTGAGTGATCGTTCGATCGGCGCTCTCAGTCTCTGATGCATTCTTATCAATGATTCGACGTGTAACCGGGACACCATTTGATGCAATGACCATGAATAGGCGACACAATATATGGGGTATGAGGATACTGAGGCCAACACGCCGATTGCCCCTCACCATTGCACTCGACAAGGAAAGCCTGCAGTGGTATTGGGCCACATTCGTCCTTGAACCTCATGGGCTGGAGTAGAAGTGTTTTCAGCGAAGAATTCCGCTTCGAAATCAGTTCCGATGACCAACGAAGACGTGTCTGGAGACGTCCAGGATATCAGAGGGTTACTTACCTGACTGTCATTGGCTACATAGCCCAACAACCAGGAGGTATGGTATGCCATTTTATTTGATAGGTGGATCCCTATGAATTTCATCCGTGACACCCTTAATTCAAGGCGGTTCGTCGACGAGATTCTACCCCTCATAATGTCTCTCTTCCATTCTCGGATCCTTGGATTTATATTTCAACAGGATTATTCCTGTCCATAAATGACACACTTTTCTTGTGTTTGTCTTTTATGCTTCTCTAATACTTCCCTCACCTACATCATCGTCAGATCTTTCACAAATAGAGCACGTTGAGGCCGTGATGATAAGGGGTATCCAACCGTCTCTGGATCACTCCGATCGAACTCGCCAATTGAAGCTTGTATGGTAACATCACAGAAAGATCTCTCTTGACTTTACGAGTCTATATCCAGCCGGATAACAACTTTCATCAAATCCAACGGTGGTCAACATTCCCAACGTGTTATCGATTATAATTTCCTTTGTAGCTGAATTTTCTAAATAAAATATTCAGTTCCTATGATAATGTTAACGTTTTGTTTTCGAATCATGTACATCGCATCTACCGAATTTCATGCCTTCGGATTACCCCTTCTTGGTGAATCGTTTTTCATGTTGTATACTATATACAGGTTTATTTGCGATGTGTGAAATATGACAAAAAAAAATTCCCCATAAAAATATTAAATAAAAAGAGTAAAACAAAATGTATTGTAAATGTCTCTTAAACTTTCAAATAAAAGATATTCGCAAGCAAAGAAAGAAAGTTATCGGTTAAGTAAAAATCAACTGTAATTTCTAAGAAAACTAATTATTTCGAAGCAGCAGCTGAAACATCAAGTTCAAATATGCAGATAAATATCATTAATCAAGTGTAACGAATCGTATTTGGCTTCGAAGTGAAAAGTCAACATTTTATTTAAATACAAGATTTGTAAAACAGTGCTGCACTATAATTATGCCTGTATATAATCATATTAAAATTCTTACTTTTTTTTAAACTGGAAATTAATTTTTGAGTTCTTAGTTCGTTTTTTCTCTCTCTTCTCCCTCACTCTTTCTCTCTTTTTATGAAATGTATACCATAAATTAGGCTTCATGTAACTTACTTTAAGTTTTCATCGATTGTACAAAGAAGTATAAATAGTATTTAAAAAGATTATATTAAAATGACAAATTTTATGTAGCCATTAGCCGAAATAAGATATTTCGGCGCAACACTTTTTTGATTCTTTCCTGAAAGTTGAATTTATTTATTTTATTTATTCACTTATTTTGGAATCTTCGAATGTATTTAAATTTCAAGGCAATTTTAATTCCATCAAGAATATGAATTTCAAAGTGGAATTTTAATATTAGCTGCCTAAAATTGTGAGTTTCAAAATGGTTTAAGCTTTAAAAGTTTAAAACATATTTTCTATTTTGCTTACTATTCTGGAAACTAGAATAACCTCTTTTTAATCCGATATTCGATGATTTGACACATTCTTTAATCCGATACCAATCGAGCCATTACTTTCGGATTATTTCGAGCGGTTTCGGGAATTTGATGACCTTCACCGCCAGGTTGTGATACAACGCTGCTCTCTATTTCGCCCACTGTTTATCGTTACTCTCAAGTTTTCATTTCTGAAAAGTGTTTTTTGTTCTCTAGAAGGGTTACATATCATGGTTGCGCAATATTGCAACTATGTTCGAAGAGTGTATAATACAGTAAAATGTTTTCGAAGACCAACAAGTTTCCTTCAAATGCTCGTTAGAATTTGCTTTGTTGAACTGCATTAATTTTCTTTGGTTCAATATTTGAATTTAATTTTGCAATTGCTAAATCGACCAAATACTTTGCCGGATATTTATTCTGTCTCCGCAGGTTTAGAATGTGCGTGAACACACACATTAAATATGTGTTTTAAGAGTTTAAGTTTTTATCTAGAGGAATTTGTTATCTAGTGGTATTGAGAGAACATCTTCGTCTATTTTTCTGCGCTTGCGAGTCTGTCAGAAATATAACAACTTTGCATAAAGCAGTTATTCTTGAGAAATTGGCAAAAAGTATAATAAACTGACATTGTTTAATACAGTAATAGAATTGATCATAATAAATAAGTAATCATTATAATAACAAACAACTGAAATGGAAAACATTTTCTCTTTTACAATAGATAGTTTCTATTTGTCTATACTATAAATTTAATGTCTCAACAAATATGAAGTTGGAAAAACTCAGAAAAATGGTTTGTTGGCTGCTGAAATATTGTGTGCAAGTTTAAAATAGCTGTGGTGGTGCTAAGAAACGTTACACAACGACATAATAAATCATACGTTTATTTATTTAATCACAATAATTTCCACATTTTTTGTTCAATTTTTTTTACGTTACAGGTAACATACTTTTACAGTTACACATTCATTAGGAAAAAGGAAAGAAAAACTCGACTTCACAGCTTTTTAAAGAAATATTTGTTCCCCTTTTTTTACAACATCAGCTTCTAAATAGAAATGAAGATGGAATATTAAATTTGGTTAACTGGATTAGAAGCAACAACATGCAATAGTTATGTGCCTCTATAAGATCAGCAAATTTCAACATATTTACAGCCTTATGTAAGTGACGCATCATATTGTACTAAAAATAGTACATTTTACGTTAAATCTAAGTTTATATTAGCTTTTAGTAGAGCAAACTCCTTTCCTTGATAACAAAAAGTATTTTGTTCAGAAGCAACAAGAGAAATTTTTTGTATCCCTATTCTCTGGTTTTGTAATCCTATCTAAACCTGGGAGGTTTCTTTTTGATATGTTCCTTAAAACTTGTTCATAATTGATTTCCATAATGTCAGGTGATTCAAGCGACAAACAGAAAGTTTCAATAAATTAATATGCATATAAATTGAGGCAGTAATTTTTTTTCTTTTTGAATGTTATGTGCACGAGCTTCTAAATGTTATTTTCTTTAATTTCCTACTGTTTCGCACATTGGGGGGCATTAGTTTAAATTGTTAAATAGCTATTGAAAATGGCATAAGTTGGCTTCCCTCTCTTGGAACTAAGGGTAATGATTACTGTTTAAAACGAAAACTCTTTTAAAAAATAGTTAATTTTATTATTTCGTGTAGGTAATTGACATTCGTTTATTCTTGGAATCTTTAAGTAATTTAAGACACTTTCTTGAAATGTTTAGTTTGCACAAATATTATTTAAATCAAACAATAATTAAAGTATGAAAGCGTGTAAGCAGCTTACAATAATTTCAATAATTGAATTTAGATTCAGAAAGTTAGTTATCACAGTTTTAACTGGAGCAATCTAATTGGTAGACTAAAATTTTTTCGACCAGATATATTCAGGAAGCATAGATTTTTATGCATATAGATTTGAAATTTTGTCTTCACTAGTAGTAAATTAGTATGGCAGCTTGACACGACCAACGGACACAGTTGATTTCTGGCCAATCAGTTTGACGGTAAATATTTTTTCTGTTCGTTTTAAAACCCTACCTTGTTCTGTAAAAGGCTAACATAAAATGGCTTAACTCTGTTAACTCTTCAACTCTTAAGAATACACGCAACATTTTTTTAAAGAAGGATTGGTGTAAAACTGCGTTAGCCCATGGGCGGATGTTGCAACTGGATTCATCTCGCACATACACATTGAAAACGATGAACAAAGATGTCATCACATGTGGATAACAAATGTTTCAAGCATATCACTAGGGAATTGAAGTGTTTTTCCTTACACCTGTTTGGCACAAGATTCTTTGACAGCTGTGTGGATTCCTAGGAGAACTATCAGGAATACTTCCGTCTACTGAGCATTCTCATATGCTTTGATGGAGGATTTTAAGTTGTGATGTAATCTCTCCACAATCGCATTCGCAGTTGGTTGTTACGCCGCTGTAAGAATTCAGTTTGTACCCAAAAGTTTCAAAAACTCGCGATTTTGATATAATCACTTCTGTGAGCCTTGATTGTTGTTAATATCGAAGGTTATTAAAAGCAAGATATCCAAGTATGAAAAATCAATCAAGAAAATTTTTTGGTTTGCATGCCTGAAAGAGAGACAACTTTCGTCTATCTGGATAACTTATCGGTCTTTATTAATACCAACAGATGAAGATACAACATTGTCGATATGTACGTATCTAAAACGAGAATCGGACAAACTAAATGCTCTTATCAGAGCTTTTGTGTGGCACTGAACTTAAGACCTTTGGCAGTCTTCACATTATCTTATCCATTCTTTCATGTTACTTTTCGTAATTGGTGAAATATATTTAGCGAAGCTGTAATTTTGGGATATGAAATGTTCGAAAATTGATCTTCGAAATGAATCAGAAACAAATGATTATGGCGATCCTTTTGAAACGTCATATGTCGCTTCTATAAGAGATATGTCGCTTCTATTCTTCACCACTTTCGTTTCTTCGAAATTTGTATGGTGAAATACATTTCTCAAGCTTGTAGTTTCTTCTAAAACAACGATGATACCAGCAAACAGATGGATGTCGTTTCTGATTAATACTTCTCGATTGGGATTTACTTTCGTTTCTACGATAAGAGGAATGGTTATGAGAAAACTCGAATTTATCAATTAGTGCATTTAAAATTCATATATTTCACTAAATAGTTTTTCTTCTAAGGAATTCGTTTTGTGTTTATTTACAGTAAAAACTTCCATTAGAATAAGTATAAGTTCTAACATACTATCAGAAATTTCAACTGCTTTGTATGATATTAAATATGTAATAGCTTTTAAAATAGCTTGCATTGACATTGGTAGGCGCTTTAAAAATAGTTCTAACTTAAATTGTTCTGGGATTTCTTCCCGATATCACATATTCCTCAGCAATTCGGATGGCTTCTTAGAACAGAACTCTTCTCCATTTGCGAAGATTCGCCTGACTTATTTACGAGCTCCGGCTTTAGATTATTGTAAAGGTCCATGGCACTGAGATTCATCAAATCATAGTGCATATGTGATGCAATTTCTGAGGATAAATGGGAAACGGCATAGTTTATTTAATCTCAGATTCTGTGATGGGTTTCGAAATCGCTAACATAAATGAGCTTTCATACATAATAAACCGCAAGGCAGAATCCAATCTGTTATGGATTGGTATTTGAACTACACTTACTTCAGACATTATTCAAAGAGATTCAAATATTCCAAGTGAATAGGGAAAAGTTCCTCGAATTCCCATAACTACTTTCGAATCAAAAATATTTTAGATGCGTACGTGTTTGTGATGAATATCAATCCACTTTCAGGTGAAAGCGTTATATATGTTTTTACCCCTCCGCCCAAGTTTTAAACTCAGACTTCGATCAGTTTATCTATGCTATTATTTATTCAATTGAACACTTCCAGCTATTTAACATTAATGTTCGCTAATAACTTTCGATGTGCCTCTTAATTTTGAAATAAGGTAAGATAACTAGGTTGACCACACAACATAGATTCTTAGATTAAATATGGATCAGCTGCATTACACTAAGAAACATAAATGGAATTATGACTAGAACACGCAAATCGACTGAAGAATTGCTCGCATCCTCTTCTAATTTAATAATGATAAAATCAAAACCCAAATCATGTGTCCTTTACTTGTGTAATTTAATTCATCCGTTATCTAGCGTAACAAAAAAGTTTACTGATGAATTATTTTTATTAATTCATAAAGTGATTAAATATGCACCGCACCTTAGGACCGGATAGTCCAAAAACTTATATTTGTACAATTCTAGACTTATAAAATGTAATTAATTTAGTTTACTTATTCTCATCGCTAGTCTGTTTGTCATATTTCACCTTAGCGGTTAACAGTTAAATCTTTAATTGCATTGTTCTAAGAAAGAGGGGTCATTTCCCCTAATGAACTGGTTATAGTTCTTTCGATTTAGCTGAAGATCTCTCATAATGGGTAGATTTGCTCTTTTTATTGGACAGGCTGCACAGTTTGTATAAATTTTAATTGTTATTTATGAAAAAGACGCACGCCACGTCATTTTGTGATTGCACATGCGCAGCTGTCTTTTGGTTTGATCGTCGGTCGTGTTGGCTGCACTTAAAGTTTCTTAACGTCATCAATTAAATGTTCAAGGTTCAGGAAAAATACGAATTTTAGATGGAGAAATCA
This sequence comes from Nephila pilipes, assembly GCA_019974015.1. NCBI lineage: Eukaryota > Metazoa > Arthropoda > Arachnida > Araneae > Nephilidae > Nephila > Nephila pilipes. Next base: position 207,976 of record BMAW01040366.1, on the reverse strand, counting down.
TTCAAGTATTCTTGAAAATAATTAAAAGGTAAGTTAACTTTTGTATTTCTTTAAAAGCTTTGAAAATATAGCTTCTTAAAGTTATAAAATTAAAAATGTGTTTGAAAGATGAATCGAACAAAATCATTTGAAAAATCAAAGAAACTTGGTTTCGTATTCATTTCATTGGACTTTCCTTTCTAAATCAAGTACTGAATCTGAGAATTAAAAACATGCTTTGATTTGTGTTGTATTTTTTATGTATCTCGCTTTTATTTACATATTGTTTTCAGTCATACATGAAGTAAACAAGCGTTAAAATCACAATCTCTATTGCAATGCAGATGCATTTATTTGTTGAATATTTATTCAAAAAGTTTGAGCAGTTGTTTACTCTTAATTTTAAGAATAGTTCATAGTTTCACTAAAATGTATAAAGGAAATAATTGTGTAATCAGATATTTTCTTTCCTGTAACCTTCATTTGGCATCTCAAGAAAATGTACTAAAGTTTGTAGAAACATTTGATATTTTTAGATTGTTAAAGATTAGTGTCTTGACTTTTTCATAGTTAATGTAAATTATTTGTCGATTTGATTTCTAAACAATCTAATTCCTCTGATAAACAGCTTATCAAATACAAGCTTCAATCTCTATAGCTTAGCAAATCATTTATTCACTATATTTTGCTGAATTATTTTAAAGTGCATTTTGGTAAATTTTTAAACTTTTAAAGCTTTTTCTTTCACAAGTTTTGTTTTTATTTGTAATGAAAACTTTTTGCTTAATGTAACAAATTTTGGAAAATGACTATGATATTTCTTATATTTGTACCATATGAATATTTTGAATGTCGAAGAAACCATAGTGTAAATAATTGAAAATGCTCTTGTTTTTAAAAATATGTCTACAAGTTATCGACTTTTAAAGATTAATAAAATTTGGCTAGTGATTGATTTGATTGTATTGTAATGATTATGCTGCTTATTTTTTATTAAAAAATGTTCAATTTTCTAGAAAATTAGAATTTTTTGAATTTATTTTCAATGAGTGGAGTTTTGTTTCTATGAATATATTTTATCATTGATGTAAAATTGGAAAAAAAACCACAGTATGAAGACTTAAGTCTGTAAATGGTCAAAATTCTAGCAGTAATTTTAATTACGAAGGAAATAGATCATGGTTTATTAATCGGGAGTAGCCAGATTCTTTTATCAGTTGTCTTAAAAATTCTGCCTAACTATCGTATACTGTCATTGTACCGTATTATTAAAACTTATTTACTTTAAGATATGAACCATTTATTTGTATTATTTGACTGCAGTGAAAGAATAAACTGTATGTGTTACTTTAGGTAATGTAAGTTTTACTGATTTTTCCATTCATCCTGCCATCATGGAAGTTATCACTTATTTTTTCCCAAATGATGTATAATATTCTGTACCTATTCCTTACTGTTAGTGAATAAATTAATTTGCTATTCTGTAATGGTAGATGTGTTAAATTAATAAATTTTAATGGAATAATATGTAATTAGGATTCCTTTTCTGTTACAAATTCTCACTTATTTTATTTTTCTTTTAGGAAACCATGTCTCAGAATCCTAATTTATCTCAACCTTTAATGTATCAGAATGCATATTCTCCTAATGCAAGTCAGCCTCCCACATCTCTAAATCCGATGAGTGGACCTCAGCAGTATTCACCTGCAAATGTAGGGATATCACCTGTAAGGATGTCCCAGCCTTTTCCACCTCAAGGCATGTCTCCATTTAATGCTCAAAACTATAATTACAGTCCTAGGCCTCCTGCATCATCCGAACCACCTTTGAAACCTCCTCCAAGTGGGATTAATCCTAGTCCAAAGAACCTAGTTTCTCCACTTCTCACAGAGAAGCAAAATTCTCCCTATCAAAATGGACCATTCCCTAATTCACCATACAACAATGTAAATTCTGAACAGAACATAAATGGTGCTGATCCTTCACAGGTGAATGGTGTCGGCTCCACAAAACGTTTGGTGCAACCAATTCAAAACGTACCACCATCTAGTAGTCCATGGACTCCACAGTCTAGGATGCCTCTGACCACTGGTCAGCCAAATCAAAAACTTTCTGGTGATGGTGTGGGTCCTCCACCCACCAACCAGTTTTCAAGTGTACCTCCACAATCTCTTGCTGTTGATGGCAAGGCTGTGCCTCAGTTATCACAGGTGCCTTCTTCTTCAGGTGACTATTATTCTCTTATATGACAAACTGAAATTAATTGTTAGAATAAAATAGGAACTTATATATTGTAGCAAATTCTATTAATTTAATCTAATATAATTGAATAATACATATTAAACGAATATTTTTGAGAGAATATTTTGTAATTTATTTGAGATTGACAAGTTTTGCACATTGTTTTTACAAATATATTTTCAATTAAACACACTGTTTATCAGCAATATATAAAGGTATAATAATGGTACAATTTCATACTGTTGATAAAAAGGAATCTTTCATTAGTAAAAATATATAGTGGGTAATTTTATTAATAAAATATCTCATATATAATAAATAATTTTGACATATGTGTTAAACTCTGGTAAAATTCCTTTTCTGTATAAATATACTTTCATCATTTTCATTCTTTGCTAAAAGAGTACCCATTATTTTTAAATATATAATTGTAAAGTAGAACCTTTCTTTTTTAAGCAGAAAGAATAAATCTAATTATGAATATACTTGTCATCAGTGAATAGTTTTGGGAGCCAAATTTGGGATTATCTTAATGTTTCTATTTGAAATTATATCACTCAGGCTACGATAAAAAACACTGAATATTCAAGTTCATTACATATTGAATAATAGTGTTATTAGTTAGTTATAAGATGCCAATATTTGTGTCGTATTTCATAAATACCATAAAAAAGAACTCTAAAATAATTTCAACATGTTCATTGTCATCTACGAGAAGTCTCGTTATCTTTACCTAAAGCTCTATCTCTCGTTAAGGCTTACCTAAATCAACGAGAATGAATGCTTCTGTAACAAATCCATGCAATGCTTACAAGTTTGGCTTATTGCGAGAAACTGATTATTGTTGGTGTAGTGAAATTGATCATTTATTTCTCAAAAGGTAATTATGATAACTAAATGTTCAGAACGCGAAACCATGTCTATTCACGATATCAATTTTAAAGAACACAATAAATAAGAGATATTTCTGTTATATTATATTGAAGTTGAAAATAAGCATAAGGAAACAGTATCATTTGTGATAAGTTTTAAATATCTAAAAAGTTGTTTTATACATATCAGGCAAAAAATACCTAGTTCTGTACCTTATCTTCCATCCAGTACAAACTTTACATAGTTTTATAGTTTGGGTTTTTTTCATCGATGGAAATGCTTTCAAGTAATGGAAATTGTTATATTTTAATTTTTTTCCTTTTACCAAATTCTTTCCTCATCTGATCAAGTTTTCCCAAAACTTTTCAAGAAACTCCTAGCTAGTTATTTTATCTGCTTTTTTAGATCGTCACTTGACGGAAGTTCAAAATTAAGAGCCAATTGCCAACAGCTCTCGTGTTGCTTTTAGTGCTACATTAATAAAACCAAACCAAAACCCTGTTTTTTTAGAATATAAATATAGGCATAATGAATGTATATTTCTAATAGATAAAGGGGTAATTTTCTTAGGCCAATAAATTGCTTTTCTAAGTGCTGAATGTTAATATGCATTTGGTCAAATAATTCAATTTCGGACATTTTTTTCTTAATAGTCTCTTATGATGCTGGTCTTCGATATCTTCCCATTTGAATTACTAACATTTGTGGAATAGAAGAGTAATTTATTATTTCATATGTCAACTGCTAGTGTAATCTAAATTTATTCATTGTTAAAAATGATCTGTTATGACTATATAATAGAACAGCAGAAGACAACTTAAACACTTAAAATTGCATATCGGATCATATATATGCTTTTTGCACTTCATCAACTTTTATGGGAAACATGTAAATGTTAGTTGTTTCACATTATATTAGCAACAGTGTGTATAATTATTAGTTGTTGTAACAATTATTAGAAATTGTGTGCATGTAATAGCCTACACAGAATATTATAAAAAAGCTTTTTGATTTAGTTGAAAGCATTTCATTGTTCTGAAAAATGTAGCTTTTTTTCCTTATTCAATAGTTACTGTTTCATTCAAATAAGATACAATTGCTGCGTTGTTTTGTTTATGAACCCGGCAGAAGGCGCTTCACTAATTATTACTAGAGAGGGTGCGGGGGGTGTCATGTACCCCCCAATATTTAAAATATGATAAAAATAGTTTTACTTACTTTTCAAGCGGTTTTTCATTTATAATACATGAAAAAAATTTGAGTTACAAAAAATTAATTTCAAAAATAAAGTTAGAGTGTTAAAATTAAGATAAATGAAAACAATAGCAAAATAAACATCATACCTCTACGTTTTATGGCATTTCTAATGTACAATCCTTATGTTATCTGTTTACACTTTGAACAAAATATATTCATATGTTCTTGGCATAGATAATTTTCACATTTTGAACATCGCATTCGTATTTTTCTGTCCTTGGCTCATGAGCGTTCTCATCACTTCATCACTACTTTTATATTTAGTTGTTTCGAATTTCATAGATTTGTTGGAATTATTCATGGAATCTTCTGCTTTTCTTTTACATGCAGTATGTAAACTTCTCTGAAAAGTATTAATCTCTGATCGTTGTTCAAAACATTTTCTTATTAGTTGTAATGCTAAGTCCTTCAAAACAGACATTTGCTTCTGTGTCCGGTTGGTAGATTAGAAGTTGAAAGTAGTATAATTCGAGCATTTATTGTAGCTACATTCAGTGCAGAAAAGAAAATTACTATTGGCCACCTCTTTGTTATTCTGGCAGTTGAATAACTTGCTGCCGTTTCATCTACAGTACCCACTGCTCCTTTATTCATATTATGAAAAATATATAATTTCTGACTTTTCTTTTCTCCAGTAGTATCATCTATAGCATCATCATTATGGAAGGTTGAAAGCAGAAGAAAAGTTTTTCCTTTTTTAGGAACATAAGAAATTAATATCTTATCTTTTTCGAAACCAAATAGTATAAAAAATATTTTCCTTCCTTTAGAAGTAACAAAAGTAGGAGTTTTCCTTTTGTTTTTACGTATTGTTCCTACTATTTTCAGCTTTTCTTTAGAAGATCCACAGCTGGAAGGTAACTCTTGCACCAGTTATCTGTAGTAAGGTTCTTTCCAGATTTATACAGTGGTTGGATTAGTATTTTCATAACGTCAGATGGATTCTTACTGACCTTGAAGAGACCATCTGGCTGTGTACCAAGATATATTTCCATGTTAGAAGTGTAAAAGGTTTTTGAGTCTACCAGTGCAAAAATCTTGATTCGGTACTTTGCTGGTATGCTCAGCATATATTGCCGGAACCCGCAACGGCCCCCAAAGGGTTTGAGTTTCTCGTTAATAGTGACATACTTACCTAAACTATAGGAACTATTGCAATTTGAAATAAATTTTTCAAAAAAATATCTGATTGTGGCTATTTTATCCAAGCTTTTTCTCTGTAGCCTGTTTAGCTATGTATTGAAATGCATGCAATGTAAAAGAAATAAAAATTGCGTATATGACATAGTTGTATGAAAGATTTTAATGCCTGTACCATCAGTAGTAAAAGATCTTTTATGTTGAAGTGCAACAACTTGTGAAGGCCTCATAAATATTAAAGTCCTATAACTGCTTTCATCTCGACCATGTCCGTAGGTTTTGCATCTCTTTCATGTTTATGATGCAAAGCTATCTCAGAAATATATAAATTCGTACATTCTACAATAATTGATAATGTATTATCAATAAGAATATTTTAACTGCTAAATGGATCAGTAACATTTCTGGCTTCTCTTACATGTCCTAGAACATAATTCATAATATTATATGAACGAACTTGAACATTTTGTCTAAATTTCTTTCTTTTTTTTTTCACACCTTTTTTCCATCTTTTCCTACAAAATCCTTGGAATTATCATCTTTAGAATCATCGTGATCCAATTCAGCTTCTTCTACTGTATCTATGCATTGTGTTCGCTAAATATTTCATTATCAGTATCATTCTCAATTTTCGAAATGCAATCTTCATCACTTTCAACTGTTGCTAATAAGTCTCGCAGCCATTACATCTCCAATTCAAAGGGACTCATTCTTTTTTATACAATGCACTTAGAAATCTCTAAAAATATAATTTCAAACAATTTAAAGTTTAAAAATTACTTGCGAGTAGAAATATTCAGCATTACACTTAAGAAATAAATTTTTCAAAAAAATATTCCTTCAGAAAAGCACTTACGTGGACAGTCACATGGGGTGTGTTATGGCCCAGTTGCAACAAAATACCATTGCATTTTTTTCTGGAACACATTTGTAGTGGAATTCTGATTCTGAAGGTCAAACACTACTGGAAACTCAGCTACTGAATGCGGTAAAGAATTTCAGTTTCACAATTTGTGAATATTCCACTTTTTTGTAGGGATGGGGTATAATACACCCCTCATGCTTTCCCACGGGTTAAAGGATTATTTAAAAGTATTAATTCATACAAAAATTTGTTTTTAATTAAAAATAAATTAATTTTTCAATCATTTTTAGTTCTGTACACTAAATGTAGTAATCCTGTATATTAATTATAGGGTTCAGTATTCATAATTTACTAATAAATAAAATAAAAAAATAACCAAAAACCATGAGCTAATGTAATTTGTTATCTGGCAAGTTTTTCTGAATTCATAGCCCGTTTTGTTCACTTTTTCAGTTGTATGGAATGATATAATTACTTGATAATTTCAAATGATGTATCCATCTTTCGTTTTTTTTTTTTTTGTTCAAATTCTCAAAAATTATAAAATTCCCTTTGATTTGAGTTATTCAAAAACTTTTTAATTTCTTATGCTTTAGTATATCTATCAAGCCATGTTATTTATTTTAACTTTTTACTGCATAAGTATGTTTTTCGTTGTAAAATGCTTCATTATGGACTTTTTAAAAATATTTATTTGTTAGTAAAATATGAAAAATCATATAGTGATTTTTGAATAAATACTTGATTTAATTCCTCAATATACCTTTATCTCAACTTTTTATCAACCCAGGGTATGAACTCTTTGTCTCGTATATCCCTTGAACAGAATTGCATATATTTAAAACATTTTGAATCTCACAAGTATATTGGTGTGTGAGCATTGTTTGATTTAACCTGTATTTCATGATAGATAAGTTAAGTTGAATCCAGTCATATTTTTATTTTCATTAATAATGAATGAAGAAATAAACAGCTCTTTATCTTTGAACTTTCTGCATTTATTAAAACATTTCTTGGTTTTTAAAACATTGCCATCATGGAAGCATCAATCTTTAGTACATATGCTAATGTATCTTTAATAAATCCAAAATCCATAAAATAGTTTTGGAATAAACTAGTTAAAAATCTGAAAATGAATGCTTTTCCAAATGACTTTTACTCTGTGTCCCTCTAGAAAACATTTTCTTTTTTTTTTGTTTTTGCTAATGAGCATGAATTTAGGATTGTGTGAATTGTTTTTGAATTTTAAGAGTGGGAAAAGGTTTAATTATTTTTTCATTTTAAATCGGAAGTTGTTTCTCTGAGAATTGTATTTCTCTACAAGAAAAGATTGAAATTAAAATTTGCTATGCATTCAAATCTTCCATTAGCTTGAAAATTATTTTTAATGTAAAAATCACTCAAACTTGTATGCACATCCAATGAGACACTATTACTTTAAAATATTTAACTTGGAACAGCTTTGAATATTTATTTGATAAATTTGAAAAAGAAAGAAAAATATGGAAAAAAAAAAATTTCGTAATAGAACTGCATGCTTTACTTTCTTTTACAAAAATACTGAAAATGCTTGTTAGGGTGATATGTGATAAAATAATATAATCTAAAAACAGTTAAAATGACTGGTTCTGTAATTGAATTTATGAATTGATAATGGATCCTGGTAAATAATGCATCCTACTGTAAATTCTAAAAAAATATTAAAACCTTTGTAAATTGAGTCAAAGGTTTTAGTTATGAGAATATATTAAGCTATTGTACAGGATGATGGGGGAGGTGTTACTCTGTAAATCATACCACGTCTCAAGTAAACATTTTCGCTTGATCCATTGCGAGACGAGTGATGTACCTACTCAAATATTGCTTTCACTGTTTCATAGAAATTTTGAATAATAAATACTTAATAGTCCTCAAATGGCTGTAGATGGTTGTGGTAGCCTAGTATTCCAATGAGTCATGGGTTCATAGTCCTGATGCCTATAAAAATCCACAGTGTAGCAGTACTGATACTTGTTAAATATCTCAAGGATTCAAATTGTCTCATTTTCATGATGTGGAAGTTTTGGAGAGGGAGGTGCCTGATCATGTGTCATCTTTGTCACTTGACCGAGGTTCAAAATTCCGAGGTCTGTTTCTTATAGCCAGCATATTGCTTCTAAGTATGATGTAAGTATACAATCACTCAAATCATCTGGAACAACAATGATTCAAACCACCATCCAGAATTCAATTGCAATATTTTGAGATTGTATGCCTCTTTGTTTTTAACTTTTTTTATGCAAGTTAATTGCGGTGTTCTGCGTAATGTAGTTCTCATTTCCTGAAAGATGGTTCACTTTATATTTATTTAAAACTCTTTTAATTAGTCTTTTTGGAATTATTCATTTTTAATTAGCTACATTCTGAAATGACTGATATTTCAAAAATGTACTTTTTTAGGCTTACCTATGCCATATGGCAATCAAGCCATAAATTCTTCAAGCCCTCAAGTGACACCAGGAACTTCTCGTGAGTAGTTATGAGAAAATTTAATTATATGTTATAAGTTTACTTTATTTTTGCAGGTATTATGATGCATTAATATATAAATTATAAATTCTGAAAACATTGTGAAATATTCTTTAATATACCTTAAAATATTTAATATTAAACCTACAAAACAGTTACTGAAGAATTTGACTTTTTTTAATTTCCTTTTTGGCATTCACCTGATTCCATACTGTGTTCAAATTTTGATATTTTGAGTATCTGTTTGTAAGTTACATTTTTAGCAAAGAAAAATAGTAGTTGATAAATTTAAAATAAACTTCAAGTTAGTTTATTGTATGTTTGTTTGCATGTGTGTGTGACTATTAACATAATAATTATGAGATAACTGCTTTAACAAAAGCCTGCAGTAAATAAATCCTTGATTTACTTAAACTGCTTCATAATTTGTGCATGTTCTAACTCTTTTAGAACCTCCCTCTGCCCGATCCTCACGAAACCCTTCTCCAATTGCTTCGCAACGTTATGACTACATGGAAGGCCAATTTTCAAATAAACCTAGTAGGTGACAATTCTCATTATTGATAAATGCAATTTTAAAAGCAAATGTTTTATTTTTGCTAGAAAGCAATTAGACTCTCTCTCTCTCTTATTAACTTTGTTATTCATTTATTCAAAAGGGGGAAATGCTAATGCAAAGGGAGGAAATGCTAATGTTTTGCTTCTTATGATTCAAAACTAATATGGTCAATTTTTAAACCTTTATTGGACATTTCTTGAATATCCAAGCTGTGTCCGTTACATTGTATGTCCAAAATTCAATTTAGTTATTTGAAAAAAGGCTGTGAAAGTGAATGGGAAAAAGATTTTGTGTAATATTAAACAACTTAAAAATGATCTGAGCGATATGTAAACTTTTCACATATAAAATAAGTTTTTATAATATTTTTTTGCTTACAAAATGTTAATGTTTTTTTATTAAAAAATCATTTAGTAGTTAATGGTTGTTGCATAAATGAAAAAACTATGTATGACACTAACTAAAGATTCAAAAGATGGCTTGTCTTGCAAAATCTATTTAAAATGAACATATGTCTGCTTGCACACACATTAACTTGAACCAGTATTGTTTCAAAAGGTCTAGTTTTCATTTACTGTGTTTTTAAATTTGGAATATGTTTCAAAAGGTCTAGTTTTCATTTACTGTGTTTTTTAAATTTGGAATATCAAATGCTGTTGGTAATCAAGATAAAAATTTAATGTTTAAAATTTGATCTATAATTTAATCACATTAAATAATTTTTTTTTTTAAAAAAAAAAAAGTACAGTTAATTTACTTTTTATTGAATAGATATTTTATTGTGATATGTATTGAATATTATATATTTATAAATGATATGCTAAAAATGTACATCAGAACTCACTAGAAAGTTAATGTTTACATGCATTTGGATATATTATTGAATGATCAAATGATATTGATTGAATGGATAAATAGATTCAAATTACTGATATTAATTTTAAAATGACTGGAAATAAGCCATTAAATATTTTTATTTCCATTGCTGTAAAAGTGAACCTTTTTTTTTTTTCTATTGTAGGTCCAACTAATTCTTCTCTAAATCTACCAAGTTTGGCTGCTGGTCCAAATTCTGGATCGTTTCCTCCTAATCAGCGGAGTTCTAGTGATTCTCGACAATATACATCACCACAGCCATCAGGTTTATATCCTCCTAATATGTCTTTTCCGCCCAACAGTTCTTCAGGGAGTGCACAGCCTGGATCCGGCATGACACCTTCTCCTGTTGGGCCACAAATTTCAACAATTAGACCACGTTATCCACCACAGGTAAAAAAAAAATAACAGGAGATTTGATGTATCACTGAAGATGTCTTCTGTCTGTGTTTTAGAGCTAATTTGTTGCTCATTTAGTAAAAAAGATTTTCTAAATTATTGAAATCTCAATTAAGTATTTGAATAACTCAATTATAATTTCAAGATATGTACCGGAATTTTTTATAACTTTTTAAAATGAGGTTAAATCTTAACAAAATGTGTTATAATCCTATGTTCCTTTAAAAGTAACTGTTTCAGCTCTTAATTTTGTTCTATTACTGTTCTTTAATAAATATTAATTTTACATAAAGCCATTTTTTTAAAATGAAGTGCTTTTGAAATTGTGCTACTAATAGCCTAGTACATAGAATACATGAATGACATATTATAATTAAAGGATTTTAGTATTCCTATGATTTTGAAAAATATGCATTATTTTGTTAAAATACTTATTTTTTGCTCTGATTTTTGATGCTTGTTCTTATTTGTTTATTATTGCTTTTGTATTTTTAAGTAATTTGTATCCTCCTCTTTATGGCAACAGTGACCATTGTTTTGAATTAATTGCCATGTTTGAAAAAGTAATCTTTATGTAATGATAATGAGATTAAGCACATATGGTTAAATCGCCTCATTCTAATTATTTTTTGTGCAGCAAAATGTGCTTGTAAGAAATTTAATTGTTTTGTTTTAAAATTTGTTAAAATAATTTCGTCATATGATTATTATTTTGTTTTTGTGGTGTAGTCATTAATTTAAAAAGCTTCAGTTGATTGAATGACCTTAGTTTCGAGAAATTTTTCTAAGTGTTTCATAGTGATTATTAAAACTGGATTAGATTGTATATATTTATTTTGCTGGATTTGATTTCATTGAGAAAAAGTACAGTTTATGTAGATTTTATTGGATTTTTAATTTGTACTGTATAGTATGATACAACATCTAAATTTCTAGCTTTATATATTTATTTCCAAAATTTATCTGAATTGGGTGACATTGTATTTTTCTCGTTTCAATATAATATTCCGCTAATTATACATGTTAATGTAACGTTAAACTTAAGTAAAATGTTATATTTCAGTATCCTCTATGTATGAGAAAATATGCATATATCGTATTTAAGATATAATGAAACTGAAATTTTATATTTAAAGAAAAGTTTAATGGAAAACTGTATTTTTTCTTGTATATTTTTATCATAGAAAATTAATATGTGTACAGTAGTACAAATAATATAAATACATTATGTGTGTTTGTAAAACATTTGTTAAAATTTATGTATTGCTTACTGTATTGTCTCATTTTGTAAATTTAAGGTTGGATATAATCAATCAGCTTCTCCATATGCTAGTCCTGTTGTCAACCAACCAAACAGTATGCAGCCTCCTCCCTCTTCGGCTTATAATAGTTCTCCATTGCCTCCACAAACATCGGTATATAATAATTCTCCGTTGCCTCCATCAGCTTCAGCTTACAACAATTCTCCTTTGCCATCAGCAAATTCAGCCTATAACAGTTCTCCTTTACCTCCAACATCTGCATATAATAATAGTTCTCCTCATCCACCTTATCCACAACAGATGCCTACATCTCAGTATCCAGGAAGTTTACCTGAAGGTCCAGTGGGTGGTATATCGGGATATGATCCTCAGTTGCATGCCAAAATGGCTGGAATGAGTGTTCATAACAGTTTTTCAAGGTTATGGGTAAATATCCTTAATTTATTTAATCTCTTAAATTTTTTAAGAGTCATGTAACATTACTTTCAGATTCGTTTTTTTTTAATAATAAAAAATTTAAATTGTTCATTAAATTAATTTCAATTGTTCTTCATTATTTATATACATTTTTTCCAAGTTCTAAAATATAAAGATCATACCTTAAAAATTGATGTATTATTTTTTGTTTGTTATTATATATAACCTCTAACAGAATGTGATATTCAAAACTTTAATACTAATTCATGAAAACTCATAATTTAGTTACATAGTAACTATGAAATCAATAGAGTTAACTAAATAAGTAATTAAATCGGGAGTTCAGAAGTATATATAAAATGCAGATCCGATAAGGAAATATGAAAACGCAATGCTGTTTAGACTGAACATTATAATTAAATGTAATTTTTATGGTGCCAACCTGTCTGCTGTGCAGAAAATAGATATCAACATATGGAAAGAGAAAGGGGGGAAATTAATAGTATACTAACATAAATAGAAAATTAAATTTGGAGCAGACTTTTTCAAATTCATGTATGTATGTGTTTATATATATATATATATACACACATATACACACAAAATAGAAATTTGTGTGTGATCACACACAAATCTCTATTTTTCTAAATTTTGGCTTTTCTATCTCCTTCCTTTTTTTTTTTTATTATTATTATTTTTTATTTTAGGGTTTTAAATTTTTAGATTATATAATTATTTAAGCAAATTTTTATTTGAGTTTCATAAATATTAGTTTAATTTCTGGATATTTTTTTAAAACTGTTTAATATTTTTTCTCTTAGTTGTTTTTGTTTGTGTTTTATATACTCATAAAATGTTTTATGTTTATAAAATGTACTTTTAATATCTTGTTTATATGTTATGGATATGTATAAATTTTCATTATTATATTAATTGAAACATAGCTTATGTATATTTGAGATTTCTTTTCCTCTGTAGGGGAATGATAGTATAAATTTACTTCAAGATAGAAATATACTTCCTCCAGTATCATTAGAACCTCCAAGACCAATTTTAACACCAGATCGTCCAAATTGTAGTCCCGAGTAAGCAAATTTAATTATTTAAAAAATTATCTGAAGTATATTTTAAATGCAGTTTCTTATCTTGTCATAATGTTAAATATCTTTTCTTCTAGTGTATTTAGATGTACCTTAACTAAAGTTCCAGATACTAGTTCTCTTCTTCAAAAATCTAGACTGCCTTTTGGTATTTTATTGCATCCATTTAGAGATGCTGCTGTAAGTATTTGCTCATTTTTTAAAAATTTGATTCTTTGAGTGATTTTCTTTTTACTTATACTTCAGATAAAAAAAAAAAATTTCTTTGTTTCTTTAAGGTTTTCATTTGTTAATTTCTGATTTCATTTTTTGGGGATGTTCTTGGTACTTTTTGCATTTCTTTGGCTGTTTTTTTAATCACGTTAAAAATATGTGTGAACAGTTTTGCAATTAAAATATTAACTTTTTTTTTTAATCTTATATATAAAAATAAAATTCAGATTTAAAGTTATTTTTAATGCTTACATATGTTTTACTGTAATTTAAATTTTAATATGATTCTTTAATGAGATAAAGCAGATTTAAAAAAAAACATATTTAAAATTTTATACATTTATTTTAAAATAATATGATTATCTAATGAAGATTTTATTCCATTGTCTTTTGGTTTCCTAATCAAAATATTCAAAAGCTAAAATTAAATGCAAGTTATCCTAATGCTACCATTAAGAATAAGATGACCAATAATAAACCCCTTCCTCTCTCCTCAAAACCATAAGAAAACAGTTACATAAGGTCAGAACTATCATTCTTTACAGTGTTTTTTTAAATAAAGTTTGCTACTGCTTCACATATGGACAAAACATATTTTATATTTACATGTAAATAATTTCTAAATCAGTATCTATTGCTTTTCCTGTTATCCTGTGCTTATTGAGCTGTTGAAGCTTGCTAGATTTCTTTATCTATATGTATTTGGTAAATGTTTTTACTATATTGTATTTATATGCATTTCAGTCATCTGCTTGTTGCTTCCCTAAAATATTTATATATCAGGAAAGAGCTGTAAGAGGGAAGAAAATGTTCATATGGTGGGCTAGATCCAAATATTTCTCCAAAACTGAAACTAGAGTAAAATCTCTGCTCTTATTAAACTGAATGATTTCGTCATGTGTAATCGAGAAATTAATTGATTATTAGAAGTTTAATTCTATAAAAGAACACAACAGCAACAATTCTTTTTAATATGGACTATTAAATGTTCTATATTTTAATGTATCGCTGTTTTGAAACTTGTTAATAATATAGATATATTTGGAATTTCATAGGTAAAATAAAGTATCTTTCAAAGTGCAAATTTCTGTTTTTATTTATTTGTATTTTGTGAGTAGTATGTATATATGTCTTATTTATGAAGTTTAATTATTTCTGTTATCTTTTTTAATATAAGTGTGGCTTTTTTTTAATTTTTTAGTCGCTGTCTGTTATTCAATGCAATACTATAGTGAGATGTAGAAACTGTAGAACATACATAAATCCATTTGTGACTTTTGTTGATCAGAGAAGATGGAAATGTAATTTGTGTTTCAGAGTAAATGATTGTAAGTATTTTGGTTTATATTTTTAATGTACAAAATATATTCATATATTATATGTTGTAATTTTAGAAATAAAATTTTCTTTATTCAACCCACCCTTTTTTTTTTTTTTTTTTTTTTTAAAAAAAAAAAAGTTTAAGTATATATCTGAAGTAATTTTGTATGGTACATTAATAATTGCATTCAGTTCTCTGTACATTTTGTTTATTTTAGTACCGGAAGAATTTCTCTATGACCCATCTACAAGATCGTATGGTGATCCTTCACGAAGGCCTGAAATTAAAAATGCAACAATGGAATATATAGCTCCATCTGATTATATGGTAAATAATTTGCTGTATATAAATTCCCTTTTTTTTTTTTTTTTTTTTTTTTTTTTTAGAAATTACATCTTAATTACTTTTTGTATCTTTGAATTTTTCTTTGTAATAACAGTGTTGTGAGGTGGTATCTAAATTTTATCTCATTTTGTCATTTCTCCAACATTCAACCCTTGTATTGGTTTGAAGATAAATAAGACAGTCCATTTAAGAACAATATTATTTTTCATTTCAATTTTGTTTTCAGAACGTAAACTAAAAACAAATACACTGATGCCAACTTTTGACAACAAAAAGAAGGAAACTTAAACCCTCTGGGGCTTATCATCTTCAGGTAGAAAATAAAAAGAATCATGACACCAATGCTCATTCTAGTGACCTTTTTTCTTTCCTGTATAGTTTAATGTCCTTGGTAAACATGAATGATGCATCCCTGGGATAGCCTTGCGATCCTTTTCTGTCATTAACCCCTTGTCGTGTAAATTTTGCTTTTTCCCATTTTTCATACATCTCGTTCACAATTATATCTTGTTTGGTGCTGCCTAGCCACATCTGGTTCTTGTGCCATTAAACTCTATAATCATTCACTCACAGAATGAAACAAACAATTCTGCTATAAAAATCAAGTTAAGAAATTAAATATTAGAATTAAAACAAGCAAGTTATAAAACTGAATATATTTTAAGCTAAATTAATTTATTATTGCCTTAAAATTGAAATAAAATAAATCTTTTTGTGTATATATATCCTTAATCATTGAGTTGCTTGCAACAAACAGTGCATCTCTGTTACCCATTTCATCTAGCACTTTCTAGGTATTTTAGCATGCTAATAGAATAAATATTAATTTTCCTTATTGCTGAGAATAATTTGATTTAAACACTAAAATTTTCTCACTCAAAGAGGAAGGTAATGAAATTAATAAATTCTGTAACTTGATTAAAAGGATTTTTTTTTTGTCAAGATTATCATTAATTTTTTGATGAATTGGAGGAAGTGCATCATTGTATGTAGTAAAAATGTTATATAAATTTTAAATCTTTTGCTAAATGTCTCTGAAATTTTTATGAGTTTATGTGTAATTGATTCCTTTTTATTCATTCGTTTTCTGTGTTATGAAATTTAAGACAATTATTGATAAATTTTTTCCCCTTCAAATGCTTGTGATTACTATGATTATCTGATTACTCTCTAGTCCCCCCCCCCTATTTCTAGAAAAATCTATGTAATATTGTGGCTATTTTAAAATTTCATATAAATGTTTGCTATTAAAATTAAAGCCCTAAATGTTGACTAGTGATTAGATGAGATATTTTGTAATGAATGAGGAATAATAATATTGAACTCTTATATTTAACTGTATACCAATATATATATTTAAAAGGTATGAAGATATTTTTAATATTTAAATTATGGATTGTTTATGAATCAAGCTACATTAGAACTTATCTAAAATTTCTTAAATGGTTATGAAAATAAATGAGATTAATTACCAATACCAAAAACATGTCATAATAATAAATAAAAATTCCCGTCTTATTGTCTATGACATTTGTGCGATTCTAAATTGTGTATAAAAATATTCTTTAAAAAATGTTTAGATTTGCTTATTTTTCTTGTGATAAGAATTTGAATATTTTTAGCTTAGACCACCACAGCCTGCTGTCTATCTTTTCTTGTTAGATGTTTCACATGGAGCAATTGAAACAGGTAAACTGTTAAGTTTAAAAATATCTTAAGATTAAACAACAAAAGCATGAAATTTTAATCAACTATTTCTAAATGTTTATTTTTATTAAGGGTATCTCCAAACATTTTGTAAAGTTATGCTAGAAAATATAAATGAGCTCCCTGGTGACACTAGGATGCGAATTGGTTTCGTAACATTTGATGGAAGTATTCATTTCTACAACTTGGGCGAAGGCTTGAACCAACCTCATATGTTGGTTGTGTCTGATATTGAAGGTGAGATTTCAGAAATTAATTTATGTCATGTTTCCTCTACTTCAACTGCGCAGGTTGAGGAATTTGTAGTACAATTAGAATTGCTGAAAATTTAGGAATGCAGTAAAAATACTGAAACTTATATATCAGTTCAATATGTTTCTAAAACATAGCTTTAATTCTGCTGTCTTTGTTTAAAATTAATCTATTTTATTTTAAAATTTATTATTTAGATAATTTGTGTATTAAAAACAAATAGTGTGATGAATTTCTATATATATATATATATTTTTTGCAGATGTTTTTCTTCCATCACCTGATAATCTGTTAGTCAATGTTCATGAAAGTAAATCAGTATGTATCTTTAATCATTTCTTTTTAGTGATTATTCAATTAAGTAATTACAGCATATTAAAAAATTATTAAATAAATTATTGTAGCTTTATTTACTATTTTTGTTCTTTTCAAAAAAATTTCAAACATTTTCTTTTCTTGCAGTTAATTACTGATTTGCTGACAGATCTTCCAAAACGGTTTGCCATGAATGGGGACATAAACTGCTGTCTTGGTGCAGCCTTGCAAGTGGCTTATAAATTAATGGTGGGTATTTCTTATTTTTTTAAATAAATATTAGAAACATTAGTGAGATTTTTCTAAATGATAGTGTATTTTTAGTCTCCTGTTGGTGGTAGAGTCACTGTTGTTCAGACTACTTTGCCTAATTATGGTCCAGGAGCTTTGAAGAACAGAGAAGATCCTAACCAAAGAGCTGGAAAGGTGAGAAGAATCCAATAGTCTTTACCTAGAAAAATTTCCATTCACAACTGTGTATTAAAAAAAAATTAAAAGTAAATCCTTTAAAATAAGCCCAAGTGATCAGTTAATTTCATTTATAGTTTTGTGGGGGGGGGGGCCAATGAAAGAAAAACATTTTGCTGCAAATAGGTAGTTTATTCATGTTCAAATTATTTGAAATTTAAATTGTAATCTATAAGGATTTTATAGTTTGTAAAAATTTATTTTATTCATATTTTGGAAAATCATGTTAAATGAATATTAGATTTGGATATTATTTATTCAAATTATCCAATTTAAACTTGCAATTTATTAAAAGTAAAAATTTTACATAATTCATTCATTTGTGAATGTTGCATTTAGGTCTATATTACAACACTATAATTGTAAAATATTTATTTCATTTTTACAGGATATCTCTAATATTGGGCCTGCTAATGATTTTTACAAAAAATTGGCATTAGATTGTTCTGGACAACAAATAGCTGTAGATTTATTTTTGCTTTGTTCTCAGTATGTTGATATTGCAACAATAAGTGAGTTGTTTTAATATTTTTTTTTTTTTTTTTTTTTTTTTTTTTTTTCTAATACTGTGCTTGTAAAATAAGGTCAAAAAATTATTAGATATTGTTTGAAATTGCTTCTCAGTTATTTTAATTTGTTATGATGTTTAAACTATTTATAAGAACCATATTTATACATTGTATTAATGCAAGATTGAGTAAAGTCAAGGTTATGTAATATTCTGTTAATTTTTAGTAGTTTTAAGTGGATAAAGTTGTGTATGTTAATTGGAGAATAGCTAAATTGTCAAGTGATAGGAGAAATAATTTACTACAAAAGAAAATTTATTTTGACAATTGTTATAAATTTTTAGTGAAATATATTTGTATATATATATATTTTAGATGTATGTTGTATTCTTATCACATTAACTTTTTTTGTAGGCTGTATATCAAAATTTTCTTCTGGTTGCATTCATTACTATCCTGGATACCATGAAAAACTTTGTAGGTTACAAGTGAATAAATTTGCTGGTGATTTAAAACGGTATTTGACCAGAAGAATAGGCTTTGAGGCTGTTATGCGAGTAAGATGTACTCGAGGTAAATTGGAGCTTTTAATATTTTGTCAATTTTTTACTAAATATGTTTTGAAGTTTTTTTCTATGGAACCAATTATATTCTTTGAAGTACAAAATTTTAACTGTTAGTCTGTGTTTTCTATCTATTTTTCCTAGTAGACTTCTGAACTTAAAATATTAATTTGTTAGCTATGCATTTTAGAGAAGAATCTTCAAAATAAAGCAAATGCTGATAATAAAAAAAAATCAAATGCTGAAACTAACATTTAAAATAGTGCCATCATGTAATTGGTCTCTTGTGCAGATTAATACTTCAGTGTTCTCGTATAATGTATGTTAAATTATTAAAGTAATTTTGATTTCATATTTAATGTATTAAAGATGTCTTTATGATAATAATCATTCTCTTAAGTCAACATTATGACTCACTTTTAATAATTTTTGCATTTTTGTCAGCAGCTATTTCCTGTTGGTATGCCATCATGCTCTGCTTAAAAATTGTAATGTTGAAGGTTCTTACTTATTTAGAGAAAATTAAAATATCTTAACCTTAATATCTTATCCTCAATATCTTAACCTTAAAAAAAAATATCAATATTTAAATTGCTGCTAATAAAGTTTTTTCCCCACTAAGAATATTAATTTTGATAGCAAAATTATTTGTCACTGTAGAAGCAAAGTAATTATTAAAACAACTTAAATGCTTTTCAGTAGATTGTTTTTTTTTATATATTGTTAAAACAATTTTCAAATAAAGAGATTTAAGTATTAATCAGAATTTAAGGATCATTTGTAAAGGATTTAAACAAAAATATATTCTGTTAGTCTGTGGCTTAAATTAATTTGTGTATATTTCTTTTTATAATATGTGTACTTTGTTTTTTATTAAAAAAAAATTATAGTACTCTTATTTGATTTCACTCCCCTTCCCTCAGCATTCAGTTGCATTAACATGTGTTCCAAATATTTCTGAGTATGCATGCAGCAATTACCAGCCAATTTGGTTATTGCAGCTTGGCATGTTCAAAAATATTACTTAAAAATTTATGGGTTTTATTATTTAACCATCATTTCATAGATCTGCGTGTTCACTTGAATGGAATTGAGGAGTTTCTTGGGTAATAAAGATTTCTTGGGATTTTTTTTGTAGTTGTGTTTTTTTGCAAAATCAATAGTGTTGTTCCATGACCATGTGCTTCTTAAACAATTAAATTTTGGGGTGAAAACATCCACAGTATGAGAATTAGTTTTGGAATCTGATTTTTAAAATGGCTATATCTCCATTACAACAACTGTTTGCATTATTTGCAGTTGAAGAAATGAATTTTCTTACAATAATAAACAATGCTTTTTATTTTTAATTTTGAATAAAGCATACCTATATGTCAAATATTTTCTGCTATCACAAAGTTGCATACTCATTGACTTTTCCTTTGAGTGGCATATCATAATATTTTTAAACCTTCTTTTCTATTTTCTAGAACAGTTATCCACAACATTTTCCATTCCCTCAATTAGATTCTTCATTTTTAATACTCTACCCTCTGATTATTCAGAAATATGTAATATATATATGTTTGTGTGTGTGTATATATATAATAATGGAAATTATGTTAATTTGATATATATATAGGTATTTATTTGTAATTCACATTTCATATTTGGTTTTAATTTATATAATAACAGTGTGGAAGAAATGAAGGTATTTATCCGCCTTAACCTATGATTAATTAATAAAAATTATTTATATATCTATGTTAGATAGAAAGCTAAGAGGTTTTTTAATCTGTTTCAAATGCACAATCTCAAAATTCAGCTCTACATAAAGCTTTCTGTTACTGAATTCTCACTACACTTCTTTTGCTGCTAGTTTGAAATCAAGGGCATTCAAAATTTTTCGTTTTAATAAAAAATTAAATAAGCTTAAAAGTAATTTCTCTTGTAACTGTGAATAATTTATGTGTTTTAATTTGGAGGGTTGATAATGAATGTTACCACAAGAAACAAAAGGCAAAAGAAAAAGTTGCTGATCATTTTTCAATTAATGAATGCAATGACATCCAACTATTCGCACTGAAATAAAAATGATTTTCATGTCTAAATACAAAATGGGATTACTTAAAACAGTGATTCATGTTTCCTCCCCCTTCTCATTATATTACTATTCCAAAAGCATTTGTTTTAGAACAATAAGTATTTAACTTTTTAGTGCATTTAGTAGAGATTTTATTTGCATTTACTTAAATGAAATGAATCTAATTGTAAAAGTAGGTTACTTGATTATAAATAAAGGAATATTTGATATATTTCATTTAACATGTATCTAATATTCCAGGTTTAGCTATTCACACTTTCCATGGAAACTTTTTTGTTCGTTCCACTGATCTGCTGTCTTTGCCTAATGTGAATCCTGATACTGGTTATGGTATGCAAATTGCTATCGAAGAGAGCTTGGCAGAATACAATTCTGTATGTTTCCAGGCTGCTGTTCTTTACACATCTAGTAATGGTGAGTGTATGGGATGACACTTATCAAGAACTGTAATTATCAACATTGCCTAAGCGGGGGGGGGAAAAGATAAATAGTTGGAATTATTTCTGATTTAATCAAGATTGTGAACATATAGTGTTAAAAAATAGCTTTTTGTAATTTAAAACAACTGAAAAAGCATGTGAAATTTGTTATATGTACTTGTAGTAATAACCACATATTTGTTATATATACTTTATTAGTAATAACCATGTAGAGCTCTAATATTAGTACAAATATTCCTCATTTTATGAACTATCTGCTTAATGACCAATCGATTTTTGATCGTAATTCAAAGAAATCTCTTGGCTTCAGTGTCAGTCTTTGGTGGATGCGCATTGAGCATACCATACCATACTATACGCTTGCTATGCATATTTTTTGGCCATTTTCATTGTGACAACAGTCACTGTGTAACCTCATTAGTATTTTGCATGTTTGTAATCCCATTATAGTATAGACGTTGACAAAAAGAAAATTAACACCATCTAGTGAAATTATTAAGAAACAAAAGACAGCTATTGTCCTTGAAATGAAAATAAGTCATACTAGGCTGTGAAGCTGGTAAAACAGTTCAAGAAATAGCATGTGTCTTGAAGTTGACATGTATGACAGTTTCACCATTTTAACCTATGACAGGATTTAAAGCTATAATAATTAGGCAATGATTAGATCTTTTTATGAGTCAGAGAAATTAATGTCAATCAGATGTTAAATAATGTGCTGTTTGAAAAAGGGAATCACTTTTCAAATTCTCCTGCATGATAATACTCCAGGCCACCCCCAACATTTAAACTATCTGCATCCAGGCATAAAGATAGTGTTTCTTCTTAAAGATACTACTGTTGCCTTTCAGCCAAAAGGCCAGAGAACTATAGTTACATTCTAAGTGTTTTATTTGCATTCGACTTTTTCCCAAGCAGCAGCTACAACAGAAAATATTTTAACCTTTCATGATTTTTGAAAATTATACAGCACTTTGGATTGCATTGAAAACATTAAATCTGCTTGAGATGTGATGACAGATATACACAAGGCAAATGAGAAAATGCATAAAAAATTTTGTGGACAATATTGAATGGCTTGACATTCTTAAAACAAACTAATGTAATTCAAGCTATTGCAGACATTACTGAATTAGTGGATTATGCATATAACAAATAAAGTTTATAATCAAGTTATAAGTTTTGCAGCATATGGAAGATTAAAGACCTAAAGAAGTGCTAGAGAAGTTTATTATATATGGGTTAATAACTGGTGACATACTAACTCCAAAAGTGATGCAGCTATGTAGGAATTAAGTTTAT
Source organism: Nephila pilipes (assembly GCA_019974015.1). Taxonomy (NCBI): domain Eukaryota; kingdom Metazoa; phylum Arthropoda; class Arachnida; order Araneae; family Nephilidae; genus Nephila; species Nephila pilipes. The sequence continues at coordinate 184,982 of BMAW01040366.1, read as the reverse complement.
GGATCCAAATATTGAATGGTTTAATTTAATGTAACTTGACATGAGTGAACTTTTAAAGTGCTATAGAGAATTTTGTTTATGGGGGGGGGGTGACAAAGCAAACCACGCAAATCTTTTCTATTATGCAATCCAGGACCTCCACCTTTGAAAGGACATCTTCTGTTTCTTGGCTCTCATCACCTTTACCCAGACCCTCTACAGCTTCAGATAAACAATTCGTAATATATACATAAACATGTTTTTTATGAATAAATTTGAAGTCTGTTGCATAATTTTATAATGCTTTTCTAATCCTGGCATAAGCTACTCAGTTGTCGATATTGTTGTTGGAACAGAATTTGATATGAAAGTGAGTGATACCTGTATGCAAAATCAATTGAATAAGGGTATTTTTAAATTTAATACAAAAATTTCTGATAATTATTCACTCTTATGTTCTGTATTTATAACATAGCTTAAGTGAACATTTAGGATAGGAAAGATTTGTGGAATGTACTAGTCATATTTCTTTCAAAAGATGCTTATCAATAAATTGAAATTTGGAGTATTAGCTTTGTGGTGGTATTATTTGAGTCTAGATTAACTCGGTATGAAAGTGATTCCAGTAGTGTATCCAACATTAAAAGTTTGTTGCAACCAAAATTCTAAACATCAAGCCTCAAAGAAGTGACCTGTCTTGGGTATTTGGTAATGCATCAAAACAGTAAAAATAATGATTTCTGTCACTAAAAATATTTTCTTTTTGAAGCCTTTTATCATATTTTCAAAATAAATTATGGATTAAGTTTAATAAACTGTATAAAATGATTTATTTTTTTATGTGAAGTAGATTATGAAGAAATTATGCTTGTTTCTGCTTTACTTATTTTGTTGACAATGAATTTCAATTTATATGAACCAAATGAAATTCCTTTAATTTTAAGGGAGAAATAAAATATCGTTAAATACTGATTTATTTTTATTTTTTGATGTTATTAACATATAATTTATTTCAGGGGAAAGACGTATTCGAGTACACACTTTGTGTCTCCCAGTTGTTTCAATACTGCAAGATGTGCTAGGAGGAGCTGATCAGGAAACCGTAATTGGATTGGTCTCCAAAATGGGTAAGCTTTAATCAAAGTTATAAATGTATAATTAATGAGAATAATTGGATATATGATGACTAAAATAACATTACTTATCTTATTTTCTAATTGTAAGATATAACTTAGTGTTTTAAGCTTTTCTTTGTTCATTTTAGTATACTTGGTAATGCACTTTTTTTTTTAACTTTGCATTACAATTATTTTCTGTTTCATTTTCAGTTTGTGATATTTTATTTTTAGTGTTGATAACTGATGAATTTTTTCTCTTAATTTTATTAATAGCATAAAATGAAAATGTAACAACTTTAATGAAATTTATGAGAAAGTAAAAGTTGTGTCTACTCTGTTATGAAGCACTTAAATTTGGCACAGTTTTCCTACTTTTAAATGAATTCAAAAAATATTTTTTTTAAAAAAATATTCACTTCTGTGCTGAATATTAAATTTGTCTTTAGTATTAAATAAAACTTAAATCTTTCTCTCTTTCAATTTTGAAATTAAACAGCTGTAGATCGAAGTGTTTCCTCATCTCTAAGTGATGCAAGAGATGCTTTGATCAATGTTTGTGTAGATGTGTTGGGAGTGTACAAAGCAACCATGCATGGTCAAGTTGCTGGAGCACTCATGTCGCCATATTCAACACATCTCCTACCTTTGTTTATTCTAGCCTTGCTGAAACATGTATGTATAACATTACCGATTATTTTTACTCTTTTTATTTAAAAATTCTGATTTTGTTATTTTGCAAAAATACTTTGCTGTTCTTTTTTTTTTTTTTCTTGTGAATTTATGTGAAATTTGATATTAAGCAGTAAATGTGTTGGGAAAAAGTTTTATTCAAAATGTTAAGAGAAAACCTAGCAAAATTGTACTCTCCTCAATAATCTAGCCCCTAACCTTTCTGGTTCTATCACTAAATCAGTGTTTTTACACAAAAAATTATTTTATGCCTTCTACTTAAATCAAATGAAATCATGTATGCTATTGATGGAAAGTAATTTTTTTTTATAGTTTTGTTTATTCAGTGTCTTTGATACTTTATATGCTCCTGCTGTATTGAATTTTATACAATTATGTACAGCTTTTACTGTTTAAATGAGTTATTATTAGTGATTTCCCTATAGTCTCTTTTCGGTAATCCACAGTGTTCTAGTCTGATATCGGTTGGTTTACTTACTGAATGATATATTTAAAGATATAGCAAATAAAACAGTAATTAAAACTTAGCATCAAATTTTAGTCCAAAATTACATGTCTTTAGTTTTAAATTATTTTGGCTTTGAATTGTTTTTCATTATCATACATGGATATCATAGAAGTTTTGAAACTAACTGTAAACTCTAATTATAATTTTACATCTTTCTCTTGTAAAAATTAATGAGTTAATCTGAACTTTTCACCCATTCCATCTCTATATGCATGCAAGTTTAGTATAATGTTCAAAATATTATTTTCTGCAAATTTCCTCAATATCATTATTAATGGAATCATAATATTTATATTTTTTTCTGTTTGTTGGTTATCTATCTATATTTTAATAATCTTTTATAACTTCAGATTGCCTTTAGAACTGGTGTCAGCACTAAGTTGGATGAGAGAGTTTTTGCAATGGAGCGAATGAAAGCATTACCCCTACAGTATTTGATGAAATATATATACCCTACATTATATCCAGTTCATGCATTAGATGAAAAGGTATCTTTCTTTTGATTCCTACATAAATAATCTGTTTAAAATTCCCTTTTTGGAAAAATGTCTATTTATTAACAAGGAAAAGTGAAACTTGAAACATTTAAAAGTGAAACTTGAAATATTTTTTTAACCTTGTTTTTTAGCAAAATTGTGTTAAACTGCTTGTTTTTTAGTAATAAAATTTATAGTCAGATCAAAGCATGTCAAAATTTCACAAATATTGTAACTCATCATGCTTATAATGTAAATTTTTAGGAGAAATATATTTGATTTTTTAGCTCTTTTAAAGTAACCTCTGAAGAAGGGATGATTGTTTTTTTTTTTTTTTTTGACCATACAGAACAGTCTCTTAGTGGACAGAGTTGGTTGAGAAATCAACCAAGGAACTCCTTGATTCTTAAGAGCTTTCGATTTGCCATGGCACTTGTTAGAATCCATAAATGCCAATCATTTGACTGATTTGATTTGTTTTCAGAGGGGTAAAAGATAGTGCTCCCTTTTACATTAATTCATTTTTACCCCATTTTTATTCTAGTCAGCACAACAAAATAAAAATTATATCTTACATTAACGTTTTTATAAGTGGTTATTTCTCTCTCCTTCACTTAAGTTCACTTTATATCAAATCTGCTTTTAAAATGCCAAAGTGCTCAAGAGGATTCGCCACAAGAGAGATTCAAAAATTGTTAGGATTTGATCTAATCTTTTAACCTGATACCATTTGTTAGACATGCTGTTTGTCTGTCAAGAGCAAAATGAAAATGTCTAGAAAAACCCACTAGGAAAATATTAAATTTTACAATTTATCAAAATTAATAAAGATTTTGTATGATTTTACTTAATCATATATTAAGATATATATACATTGCATTATTTAAGTTAAAAAAGAATGTGTACTTAAATCGTTACATTAAAAATGGCACTTTTTACAAAACTGAATGAAAAATATTCGTCTTGAGTTTGCGTGATTGAGTATTTCAAAATAGTGGAAATATATTTTGAAACAGCATTCAATTCAACCTTGTTAGATTTTTTTTTTTTTTTTTTTTGCAAGTTTACTCGGAAAAATTAAATTTTTATTAAAGCTTTAATTACTACATGTTCAACTAACTGTACTTAAAAAAGGAAGACTGTTTTGTTAACAATATTGAAAGTTTTAATTAAATGAAATGAGTTTTGAGAAAAGTAATATGCTATCTTAAGTTGAGGGAGTGCTGCTGAATTTATTGGGACAGTTCAAAACTCAGCAAAAAAATCACACAACATTAACATTTTCTTTACAATAGTTTATATCAATAATTCTAAAACGTGATCAATTGTACAGGTATATGTTACATTTTTTAAACATGTATTTTGTTAAGTTCATTTGAATTTTTAAATTTAAAAAACATTGATCCATATGAAATCATTCAAAGTTAGAGGAAAATGTTTGTACATGCTTTCGCTGCTTATTATACTTTTAAAGTTCTGCTAATTGTATTTTCCCTACTTCATCATACTTAGAGAAGTTGCATGTAAATATATTGGGCTACTTTTTTTTAAAAAGCTAAAAATGAAGTGTTGTCATGGTTTGTTATTAGAATACTGCAGTGGGGGGGAAAAGGGGGGTTTTTTTGTATTTATTTATTTCGTTTCAAGCATTAGTGGGTAAAAATTTTATGTTGGATGATATTATGTCTGGCCGTACCAAGACCATCTATTTAGATGTTTAAACTTTGAATACAGAATCAAATTACTAAAGGCTTGTTTTCAAAGACTTCTGGACATAATCTCCTTGAAGATAAATGCTTTCAAGTGGCCAAACCACTATTCTTTCATTAATGTCTCGGTCATGCTCAATTTCAAATGTGTGTGCATTTCCTTTTTTACGGAGTCATTGTAAGTGTGTGTCATAACTTATACTATGCAAAAGTTTTTATTCCTAAATGAATAAAAAAAATTGTTTTAGGATTAGATGCTTCTTATTTTCTGTTCTGCACATTTTAAAAATTGCTGCATTATGACAGAAATTGCTGCAATATTTTGTGACAAGAAAAATGTTACCCTAAGAACTGAATTGACATTTATATTTCGTTTTTTTATTCATTTATTTTAAGCTCTCAAAAATCTGAGTTTTAAACTTTGAACTTAAGCAATAGTTTCCTATATGAGAGCTAATACCAAAGCCAAGCTAATGTTATTAAAATGTATATATAAAAAGAATCTATGTGGCATTGGATTTGCAATGAAGAGGATCCTTTCATTTCTATCTGTAATGAAATTGGGATTTTTGACTATCTAAGTGATTGATGCGAGTTCAACTGAAATTATGTTAACTTTCGTGGTCTAAGGAAATTTATAAAATACCCTTTTATTAAAAAAAAAAAACTTGAAAAATTTGTTAAGTCTTTGTGCTAAAAATTAAATTTTTCTATGTGAAACGTATTGTAAAAAACCGTCTTATTCTTTTTTCTTCCCTAGAATGCAATTCATCAAGATGATGATGTAATAATCCCACAGCCTGTTATTTTGCAACTCTCAAGTGAGAAGATTGATCGTCATGGAGCTTATATATTGGATACCTTTGATGTCTTATATCTCTACATTGGACGTGCTATCAATGACCAGTTTTGCACAAGTGTGTTCAATGTACCAAACTTTAGTGCCATTCCAGAGGATTTAGTAAGTAGTCCCCTTTAGAGATTTTCTTAAATAAAGTTATTAAAAGTAAATTTAGGTATTCAAATGGAATTGATGAGCTACGTATTTGAAATTTGCTTTTATATGTGTAATTATTTCATTCTTGTTATATTTGCTGTGATGTAATTATTTAAAACATGAATAAACTAACAAGAATATTGCTTTCTACTTATAATTTTCTAATAAAAAAATTCCGAATTAGTTGTATAAATATATAATTGATTTTCTATGCATTTTTGACCAGTGTTGACTAATTTTGATTGCTTATTTTTTAAATATGTTTAAGATATAAATTCTTATTATAAAAAGAATTTTGATAAACATATTTGTTTATTTTAATGTTATAAAAAAGCTAATGCCAATGGGCTTCCTCTCTGTAAATTTTGAATTTAAGTTTAACCTTCATTAAAACATATGTTAATTGGCTATTTTTATTACATGTTTGAAAACAATATTTGTGTGTGTGTGTGTGTGTCAAACATTTATGAAGCGATCCACATCATAATATGATGTAATATAATATCAATTTAAGAAATATACAGGTTTTTTTCCTTCTTTACAGGAGTCTTTACCTGAATTAGCAACTCCTGAATCTGAAAGAATGAGGGCATTTGTTGCATGGTTACAGGATCAAAGGCCATATCAGAGTCCTCTTAAAATAATTAGGTATTGTTTTTATTCTTTTCTTTGAATATGAATAGTATTAAAGTACTTTATAGTATCATAAATACATATTCACATATAATACATTTTTTTATCAGAATGCACAGAACAATAAACATACCTTTTCTTTTCTTTTGATTTTTTATTTATTTATTTGTAAAATTTATTTGGGTTTTTTTTTATTTAATTATTTTTTTATTTTATTTATTTATTTATTATTTTTTAATGATAGTTCGCATTTAATTAGCTGTATTATTTTGCATTTTCAAAGTTTGTCTTTTTTTTTTTTTTTTGCAAATGAGATGTGATTTTAAAGATTAAAAGCTGGTATAAACTAAACTTATTAACATCATTCACCTGTATGTGAATTGTAATAATTTACTGCAAGATATTTAACATTTTTTGAAACATTAAGAGGTAGTTATATAGAAATTGATAACTTGTTTGTCGCAATTTTGAAATCAAACTAATAGTTAACAATGATGGCTGGAACTGATAATTTGGATAAAACTGAATATGTGAAATATCAGTGACTTTTAATAAAGAGAATTTGGCCAAAAACTTGTGTCTGTGCAATCACAAGCAGAAAAACATTATTAGCATTCTATATTGAGGAAATGAGTACTTAGTTGGAATTGAAGGGTAAAGAAGTGTAGAAATACTAGAATGATTTCCTTTTTTATAAAAATATATAATCAGTATACCATAGGATTGGAAAGAAGAAAAAAAATAGCATAAGACATCTAGTTTAATACCTAAATTTCAATATTTGGTTTATTATGTTGTTTTTGCTTGCTTTGCAATATGCTGCTCTTTTGAATTAAATTTGAATCTAATTAATTCTAAATACAAGTAGAAATTTTGATTTTTTTTTTTTTTTTAATCATAAAATATTCAAATGCTTCAAAAACAGTAATACATATGTTGTTAAGTGTTTTCCATTTTTAAATAAATTATACAAAAACTTTTTCTGTTTTATTTTTTTCTGATGAAGTATTTCTTAAATTTTCTTTTAGGGAAGATAGCCGAGATCGACACATTTTCTTGCAGTATATGCTCGATGATCGGACAGAATCTTTATTTTCCTATTACGAGTTCCTGCAGCACATACGGCAGCAGATTTCTAAGTGAAAAATGCTCAGCCTTGGCAACCCTTTCCCTAAATAAATTTCTAATCAATGTTTTATATAAAAGAAAAACAAATAATTCGCGGCAGCCTAATGATTCGAGAAGTGGAAAGACAGTGGTGTTATTCTGAGGACCAACATCAAAAGGAAAAACCAAAAAGTTAAATGATTGAATTAGCAAGTCTGTGTGCGCATTTCAACATTGAGTGTTTCCCACTGATTGAGAACTGCATCTTTCTGTCTCGAGGGCTGTGAAGAAGTGGGACCTCGATTCATCATTGATTCAGATTATTTTATATTTTTCCTTGTCTTGTTGATGTTTTAAATATATTAATTATAGTTTATATCATCAGTTCTGCTCAGAGCCAAATAACAAGTTTGACTGTGATTGGATGTGAGATTTTGTTTTTTAAATGTAATTCAATGCACTTGAATTTTTTTCCTGCAGGAGAGGAAATTATTAATGGCTACTAGAATTTTAGGAATAAAGGATTGTTACCTGTATATCAATTATATGTTCTTATTGAAAACCAAAAGAAGTGCAAGGAACTTTCTAGGTTAATGTATATAGAAATAATTATTACAAAAAAAAAAAAAGAAGAGGAAAAATTGTCAATGTATTATCTCATTCATAGCTTTTTGTGTAATATAAAGTGAATTCAACGCTTTTTTTCTATTGACTCTGCCAAATTAAGAACAGTTATGATAAAATTTTATTCTCATTGAAATCAAAGCAACTTTACACCATGAAAGAAAAGATTATGTAGCTTTCAATACATTGTTTGGCCACTTGTAATTTAATAAAGCATACCTTTTGTTAAAGTGACAAATATTGAGAATCTGCACTACAGCACTGTATGAAAAAAAAGGAAACAAATTTAAAAAATATATCTACTTTTTAAATAATTATAAAGTATGCCTATTAGTAATTATTGTTCTTAACATTTCAATTAGTTTTCAAAATTTTTGTGCGCGCTGTAATTTATAATGCGAAATTGAGGAATGGTGCCCTTGATTTGTTACTGGTGTGCAACTGCATCCCATGGAGAAATATATAAAATATATGTTGCCTTGTTTGCTTTTTAAATTTGTGTAAGTATTAAGTAATAAAAAAACGGTGATTGGTCACAGTTGGTTTGTTTAGTATTTATTTTATGCAGATATTTCACATTTTAAGATTCTATTTACATATTATTTTTATATAGAGTTTTAAATCATTTATGAAATATCTCACTGAAAATACAGTGAAATCTGTCTATCATTTCCATAAGTATTGCTTTCCCCAATGTTCTGATTTTGTAATGTTTCTAATTGAATAAATCACTTTAAATATGTTCTTTACTTATATATATATATTTATTTTTGCCTATCTGAACATGCATTTAAGGGGTTACTCATTGCTTTCAGCTATTTGAATAGTTAATTATTAAGAATTAGCTATTATTTTATCATACTTCACTTTTTTGAGCTTACTTATAGGAATTAAATACATTTTAAGTTTTGAATTAATTTTTGTAATATTTCTTGTAAAAATTAAGTTGCTGGTGTTAATACATGAATATTAACTCAGAGTCTAACCCTGTTAACAAGCAATTGTTGGTGGTCCATGGTTAAGTGAGGTGCGAGTTAAAATAATATAAATTGAGTGAAGAATCAAACATATGTTTATCAAGATAGGTCATTTGCCTTGTCCTAACTAATTTTTGGCCATTACTTTATCATTATCAATAAACTGATGAAGTGTGTCCTCATTTTTTCTAGCCAACCAAATAATTTAGACTTGGGTACATTTTCTCCGACAACTTCTGTTTGTCTTGCCCCTTTTTGTATTTGTTTGATAACATTGAGTTTTAACTATGCTGTATAAGATTTTTGTTTTCTTTTCTTTTACACTCTTTCAACATTATTTTTATTTATTACTGAAATCACTTATACAAGAAAAGAAATTTTTAACTGTTTGAAATTTGACTAATACAAAATAGTTGATCATACAGCTAATTTTACTAAATGAAATATTTTGAAAATTATCTCTTGCAGAAAGAATCATCCAAATTGAAACTTTTTTCTTTCTGGGACATAGTGATTCTTACATATAAAATAAAAAGAAAAAAGCATTAAATATCTGCCTTGTAAAGGACATTTTGTTTGATGTTATCAAAACAAAATGTCATCCATGCAAAAAATTAATCTGATGTTTATGAAAAGAAAAAAAATTATACCACTTTGTCTTGGAGGCGAGTTCAAAAGCGATGGCTTATAAAACCGTTTGTAAAGTGGGACTCGCATGTTTATGGGGTCAAACTGTATTATCTTAAATCATGTAGCTGTATTCTGTTGTACAATTGTTAATTATATGTCTGCTTGTCACAAAGCATTTGAAAAAGTGCAAAACATTCTATTTTATGTTATGCGAAAATCAAATCTTACTATTAAATCTTTAGTTCTACATTACTAAAATAGATCTTCAAAATGTGCGTGTGCTAGGAATGATTCATCTACGGAATTGAATATAAACAATTCTTCCAATTACTTGGTTTTGCATGCTTACTGTGCGAATTTGTGGTAAGCATTGGTTTATCCTATAATGCAATATTCTGTGTGAAAATTATTTTGTACGAAACAAATATCACAGTAGCAGAATCCAAATACTAACTTTTAAGAGTAACCTTGAAAAATGAGATTGAGGAAACTTTTGGATTCACGCATTAAATTTACAATATATAAATATAGAGACACCTATTATATATATTTATGATAAACCTTTTTTAATTATAACATTTCTATTATACTAAAAAAATTTATATGTCTTCACAGTATGTACTACATTAAAGAGAAATGGAGCTTACCTCTAATTTCAAATATTCATGTTTAATTTACTAGTTTTTTTTCTTTCCACAATTTTTATTGCTAACAAGAACGTCTCGTAACTTTCATAATTCATTGCAAACATTTTACTCCGGGCTTTTTTTTTTTATTTTTGAAAGACATTTTCCAACATAAACATATACACAAATTTACAAGAACGATTCTTGAGGTTTTTTCACATCAAAACATTCAATCTCTCCTCTCATCAGTTGCATCCAATGTTCTTAAAAAACATATAGTGTTGCCAGTTAATTTCTTTTATTTTATTTGATGAATAAATCAATGAATGTAGCCAATATATTTTCCTATTGTCGCGTACACGAGAAGAAGCTGCGAACTACTCAACTTGTAAAAATAGAATTTGAGTAGAATCGCCGGCGCGCTGTATTTGTAGTTAGAATTTGTGAAGGCGAGCGAATAAAGTTTATTGTTATGTGTATTTCAGTGAGAATAATCCTTCTTTTGAGTTATTTATTTGCCTAAAAACCATAGATCATATTTTACGGGTCAAAGAATCTGAGCATCAAGCATTTAAAGGAAGTTCTAAATTTAAATATTGTTCTACTAAGTGCCGATGCAAATGCAACACCTATAATTTTTTTAAAATTTAAATATTTTTTAAAATATTAATACATTACTCATTTTTTTCCAATATTAATTATTCCCTATACATATCTCTCCCCTTACAAAAGGAAGCAGAAAAAATTCAACTTTTCCTTTTCTTAATTTCCCTTTCAGAATTTCTTTTATAGGGTCTACTGTAGATGACAAAGTAAGGAATGTAATGATTATAATATCCAGCTAATCTGAAGAATGCTCTTCTTGACTTTTTGCAGGCAGCTCTGGAAAATCAAGCTTTTGCTTTCAATGGGTATTCTGATATCCAACTCTGATGTACTACATACTTAACTCTATATTGAGGAAATTTACATTTTAGGGGATTAATTGTTTAGCTAGCTTCCTTTCTTTTTTTTTCAAAACAGTATTCAGGTGATTTAGATGTTCTTCCCATGTGTTTGAATAAATTACAACATCTTATGTTTAAGCATTTTATCCATTTCTGCTCATAATATTTCAGTTTATCTTGGTGAAATTCTCTAGGGGTTACATTGGATTGGAGTATTTTAAGTCTGTTGAATATTATGGTTGTTAAATAGGTTTTACCAGGTTTATTCAAAAATATTTGAAACTATTGATAGAATATTGTGATTCTTAATATTTTATTTCCTCTCCCCATTTAGCTTATCGTTTAATGAACTGCTTTTCTTAATTTCCTCAAAATCGAACCGTGTCAATTCGAGAAAATTTTGATCTGTATCTTTAATTTCCAAAAGATCTTGTGCAGTTTTAAGATTAACTTAATTCTGGTCGCTTATGATAGGCTTTTAACATGTTCATATGATATACTTGATGATTGCCTTTTTTACCTTCGAAATTCTCATCATGATAAGTTTCGAATAATTTCTTAATCTTTCCCATGATATTTCTATTCTACTGCTATCATGTTAGATGTAGTCGTGGATGCAATTAATACGAAATCACTTTTAAGTAATTATATTTTAATAGCTTTACTATAGAACCACAATTTTCTTTTAGTTTACGTTCCAGCATTTTATCTGGAGAACTCTTTGCGTCTTTTTAAACGTTTTATTAACTGGAAAACGTGTTTTACAATATTGCTTCCTTCAACAATATCTCATATAGTACTAAGATTTAAAACCTTAACTAATACTGACGGTGTAAAACCAGTGTTTCCGTTCGTAATATTTCTTAGAACAAATAGAACTGCAGGAACTTGTTTTTCACATTCGAGAGCTGTGCTTCTATACATAAGACTTTCAAAATTCTTGCTTTATTAATAAAACATTTACAAAGAAGCCAGAAAACATTTTGAATTTTCTTTAAAATCAACAGAAGTTCCTGAATTTGAAGCATAGATGCAGTTCTTCGAACAACGTAATGCCGCTCTAAAAATTTTTAATTCATTCTCCCATCGTGAAAACAATGCGGAAGAACATTCCTATCAATTACAATACTAAAACTTTAAGACCCGTGAGGTGACCGGGAATGACAATAGTCCCACTGTAGTTCATGTTTGTTGTAAGAGGCGACTAAAATGGGTACCCAGCGTCTGGGGGTATAGCCAGGAACCCTGCCCCTGGGGATTTTATCAGGGGACCTCAGGGACTTGCCTACTTCAGGTAAGTACGGGCATCATCACCCCAAGACACCCTAGTGATCTTTTTCTTTCACAAGGGGTTTACTAATTTTGGTAAACACGGGGGACGCGCCCCAGGGATACCCTAGCATTTTGTTTTTTATCCTCCTTGCCAACAAATTTGTCTTTTCTTCCATTTTTTTACGTCTAGACCACAGTTAAATCTTTTTGTCGCATCATAGCCATATCTGGCTCTTGCGCCAATCGAAAATTTTCAAAATTTAGTGAGTGAATTTGGACAATGAAATAAAAGCTGACAGTTTGTGGTAGCTTTATTTTGGTTTAGTATTAATACTTGTGTATTGTGAGTTTTTTTTTTTTTTTTTTTTTTTGTTGAAATTTTGTCTAATATAATACAACTAAGCTTTCATCAAAGAAACAATATTATATGTGTATTATGGGGGAATGAGGTAAAAGTAATTATTGTGCAATTTTGATATGATAAGAAAACCTATCAAGTGCCGAAGAAATAGATATCAAAATCTATATATCCTAGAAGCAATATTAAATTTTTTCATCTGAACTATATTTTAGGGGAACTTGATGCATAAAAAGAGAAATCCAAAGTTTTTCGAAAATACCCATAATGCCTTTTGGAATCAAATTTTACTTGCTTTATCTCCAGGTGCTCAAGGAATTTGGACTCGTGTTCCTCCATATGGTTATTCTTCATGAGTAACTTAAGCCATTAATTTGACCCTCCTTAATCTGAAAAAAAAAAAAAAGAAATAAGTTGTTCAAATGAAATTTTAACTAAATTAATCTGAAGCGTAGAATTTCCTTATTGATACATAAAAAGATTTATCCCTCTCTGGAAATATCAACCATAAAAGCCTTCATCTTTCAAAATAATATTCATTACAAAAATATTTCGTATTCAAATTATTAGAAAAGGGCAGATTTAATTAAAACACACTAAAGATTTTTTTTCTTTAATTAAACTAACATAATCGTTCTTTACAAGCCTTTTGATTTCTTCCCAAAAATAACATACTAAACTTACATTTAAAAGAAAACTTTGGCATCCGATCGGATAAATATTTAAATTTATAAATGGCAATGTAAGTAGTTAGGGGTATTTATGGTTTTTCTGTATACTATGAAATCGTACAGTCAGTAAGCAGGTAAAAATCTGACTTTTTTTTGATAGTTTTCTTCTGTCGAAAAATGTAACGATTTTCTTTTCGTATTTGATTCAACCGGTGTAAATGTGCATTAAGGAATTTAACAGACATCGTCTCTCTTAATAGTCACTGATTTTTGTATAAACATGTAAAACATCCTGGCTAAGAACATAACAAGTATAATCACTGGAATTTAAGTCTTATTATCATAATTATAACGGAATAAAATTACGTAAATATAAATTTCGCTGAAAGACATTTCGGTTCCATCAAAGAACAGTTAGAAGAGTCATTTATTGATTCAATTTGTAGGAAAGGCTCATAATAACAAAGTTTGCAACGAATCGTTATTTCGATGCATAATTTAGTTCTTGAAACTGTCTATACCGAGGAAAAATCGCATTCTTGCGATTTATGCCCAAAATTTTTTACTTCACTATATAATTTAAAACGCCATTTACGCTCTCATTCTAACGAAAAACCCTTTTCATGTAGTGAGTGTAACAAGTCATTTTTTCAACGTCATACTTTAAATATGCATCTCCTTACTCACACCAAAGAAAAACCACATGCTTGTGAAATTTGCAAAAAGACTTTTTCTCAGAAAGGTAACTTAAAGTCTCATTTGCGTATTCATACAAATGAAAAGCCATACGCTTGTGAAATTTGCAAAAAGACTTTCTCAGGAAATGGTGACTTAAAAAGACATTTTCGTAATATTCATACAAATGAAAAACCTTATATTTGTGAAATTTGCAAAAAGACTTTTTCTGAAAATAGTGACCTAAAAAAACATTCACGAATTCACACCAAAGAAAAGCCTTATGTGTGTGAAATTTGTAAGAAGGCTTTCTCTGCCCATTGCACTTTTAGAGCACATTTACGTGTGCATACAAAAGAAAAACCTTATGTTTGTGAAATTTGTCTTATGACTTTCTCTCAAAGTTCTCAACTACGAACTCATATGCTAACTCATTCAAATGTAAAGCCTTTTGTGTGTGAAATATGTAAGAAATCTTTCTCTCAACGGGGTAATTTAAAAAGACATTTACTTATTCATCCTTCTAATGAATCACCAAAGCTTAGTTCTAATAAAATTTTGGACTAGGTTTTGTAATTTTCACAGTATTTTATATGATCATCAGCACATTCAAGGAAACAAACGTTTAATTCTTGTGTAAAGATATTTTTGGCGTGATTTTTTTTTTTTTTTGTATTTCACAATATTCAATATTTTTCTGACATTGATCTGTTTGTTTTCTTGCATATTCAAATGAAAAATGGCTGTATGTATTTTTTTTAAAAATGCTTAAGGTTTTTTTTTCTTAGAATTTACTGAAGGTTTGGCATGATTACTGCATGTTAGATGTATAAGGATTATGCTGATATACTTGTAACTTTGAAATAAAGATTTTGTTTATATTTTAATTTAGTATGTTGTGCAATAAAAGTGATTTCTTACAATTTTTTTGTTCCATATTTAAATTTATATTGGAAGCAATAAGTAATATGTTAAATTTATTCCTTGCATATTTATAAAAACTGGGAATGGGATGTGTCATGAAATTAATAACTTAAAATGATTTTCTGAGGTTTAAATACAGATATATTTGATACAGTTCCATTCCTAATCAAATGTAAACTTGCCAAATATCATGATTCTTATATTTATCATATTTTATCTTTTGATTCCACTTTTCGTATTTTTGGTGATAATTGGTATTGTACTTATCAAATTGCACCATATATTTTTGTAATGTGTTTGAAAGGAAACATTATATGCAAAAAATTGTAAATAATTATTAAAGTTTTTTTTTTTTAAGAAATATTTTCAATTTATTAACTATGTGTTAATTTCTTCAAAGCAACTTGTGTGTGTTTTTTACATTAATGAGCTGCAGCTCTAGAAATCGCTGCAACCATTCTTTAAAGTGAAGTTTTCAAATTTATTAAACAAGATTTTATGAGGGCTGATGTTAATTGTGGCAATTCATGTCTCGACTTCATCATCTGATAATAGTTAAAAAAAAATTTGATTTAGATTTCAGTGATTTATTGAATTTTTGACTGGGCAGAAAATCGTATGCCTTCATTACTACGAATGAAACAAACTGAATTTAAATTTATCATATGGAGAGAAAACATTTACATATTCATATGAATGGAAAGTTCTATTTTGAGAAGTCTGGTATAGATTCCAGAAGTGGCTCTTTAAAAATTCGTTTGCTTGTTCATATCAATGAATCACCTAATAGTTGAGAAATTTGCAAGGAAAGTTTTATCTAATATGGGATTTTAAGCAAAGTAAAGCTTTGCAATTGAGAAATTTTCAACATTTTTGTTTGTAGTGTTTTATATAAACCTTTGAGCATATAGAGAAAAAAATTTCAATTTAATTGAGTTGCATAAATTTTTTTAACACTGAAGATTTCTTACTCCTTTGAGAAGCTTTTCTCAAAAGATGGCTTTGTCTTTATTTTTATAACAGTATGCTTTTGTTATATTTAAATGCTTTAGATATCTAGTGATATGATCATTTCTCTCTACCCTGAATTATTTCTTAAAAGAAGCCAGTTATGAAAGTTTAGGGATATTATTCTTTAAAATCATTCATTGAATGATGCTAAATTTATAAGTGCATTTTAATGGAAAACATTAAAAAAAATAAATCCCACTCACTCTGAACAATCTGTGTTTTTATGGGCACATAATTGTGTATGTATTATCAATAGATGATTTAGGCTGTAAGTGTGAAGAATATTTTTCTCACAATTTTCATGTAAATGTTGACATTTATCGACACAAAACTAGTTGAAAGCATCCTCTAAACACATGTCTTTGATTTGAAAAGCGATTAGCAATTAATGAATTAATAAATATTTTGTATTAAAAATATCTGTCAAGGAATTTGGAAGGGTGTGAAAGATTGCTGATTATTTTTTAAAACAAATAACTTAATAATTGTCTGTATCAATAGTTAGTTCTTAGTTGAGTATATATTATATTATATATACTCAACTAAGAACTGGTATTATAGGTAACATAAGAATTATAATAAATTGTCCAATACTGAGTGAAAAACGTCTTTTTTTTTTTTTTTTTTCATAACAACTCAAATGGAATGATGTCTGTGTGAATTATGAAGACCTGAAATGAGAGATAGAATAATTAAAAAAGAAAATCAATATTTTGTTTAGTGTTGGCTCTAATTTAAGTTGTTTTAATTGTTCTACAACCAAAAGAATAAAAACTTCCTACAAACATTAGAAGTATTGGCTGTATATAATTTACTAGTAGAAAAGAGGGAAAAAAAATAAAATAATAATTAATAAACTTATTTTTTCTGTTTATATGTTCAAAGTAGGATCTCTGTGTAGGTAGAAATATAGAAATCCACTTTTAGATAATTCTAAAATTCTACATTTTCCTTATCTTGCATTATGTGCATACACAAAGAGAATTTGAAGAAATTTTTAAAAGTGAGGATTTAGAGAGAGTTAATATCTATAATTTTATTCTTTAATATCTTTCATTATATGGCATTAACCTAATTATTATTCTTTTTTTTAAAAAAAAAAAAAAAAAAGTGAAAGCTGTACTACTCTGTGAAATCCTTTTCAGGATTGTATCTTAGCTGCTAGTATGAAAAAAAAAAGATATTTTGTCTAGAAAATGGAATCATTACCTTCACAGTAAGATTTTTCCAAAACAATGCTGTTCTTTCCAATTTAAATAAACAAATAGGGCTTCTCTATGATACAATTTTTTCCAAAATTTTTGTATAAAACTTGTAGAATTTTAATTTCGGGAAATATATATAATTTTGCAAAAACACTTTTTCAATTTTATTGATAAAATATGCATAAATAATCATTAAATATTAAGTTTTTATAAATTTTTAAACTTGTTGATTTATTTGTCAACTATCAAACAAATGCAATATCTTTCTGAGATGAATTGTTAATTTTTTTTATATATATATTAGTGTGTTGAAACGGTACTATACAGATATCATTTACTATATTCAATTCATATGTATCCATAATCTTAGGTTTATTACATATTCAATATTGGTTCTCTTTTTTGTAATTTAAAATATTCTCTGTCTAATATTTATTCGTTATTAATTTAATGTATTTCTAACTAGAAATGTTTTTTTTTTTTTTTTTCAGGTTTTACAGTTGTGTCTTTGAAACTACTTGGGCAAAGCCTTCAGAAATGTACAAAAATTAATTTCTTATTATGAATGAATTAATTCATTGATAGTTGAATTATGATGATCTGTACTGCAATTTTCGCTTTAACCTTACTTGGTACTGTGGTAGCCTTTGCTTGATACATTTTATAATTTAAAATACTATTCAGTATTGTATTGAAAAATCGATGGAGATTATTAGTAAAGTAATAAATATTTTGAACTATATAATACACACAAAAGAAGACACAATTGCACCTAAATGAATGTTTGATCATCTTTGTTGCTTACTGAATTGAAAACTTGAAAAATTAGAAAGATATAACTCTTTATACTATTATGTTATGAAAAAATAGATGAGTTGACAAAAGTAATTCTATGGAAATTGTATTTACACTATTTATTTATTTCAAAAGGTTATTCTTATCTTTTGTTTGCAACTTTTTAACAGTAATTTTCTGTAAAAGCATTTATTTTATAGATTTGTTAAATTTTTTGTGAGAAGAATTGTACTTATAGTGATGTGTTGGCTAAGTGCTAAAACATTTTGAATATTTATTTGAAAATAAGGAAATTTACTGCCAATATTTTTTTTGTTTATACAATAATTAAACAAGTATTCAACATATGTGTAGTTTTTTAATAATTCTTTTCTATCTTCTATAAAATGTAGGAAAATAAATACATTTCAGTTGCCAAAATTTAACTTAATTAAGGTCAAGGGTTGATCAGGCTTAGATTAGACTAACAAAAACGATGACCAATTTTTTGCCATTCTTTATTTAACACTGTTTGCATTTCTATGTTGGAAGAAAACTGACATTTACTTAACCCGTTTTCCAAATGACTCTGTATGTGTTCTATCAGACTTACATCTGGAAATTATGCTGTTGGTTAATTAACTCTGACATAGTAACCAAATGTTTATCTTGATGCAACCAAATCATTATCCTGATGAAATTTATATGTTTGTGTTAGACCCAATTTTTCTGCATTTTGATACAAATTTCTTTCAAGATATAAATACAGTTTTTTGTGGAAATACCTTGCATGAAAATTGTATTTTTGAATTGCTTGAGGATTTGGACTAATTTTTATGTAATTTTCTGCAATTTTTGCTATTTTATTTGCAAGATAATAATATAATTATAATTAGATAATAATATTTATTATCTAATTATTTAAGGATTATTTTTAACTTTTCTTGTTAGCAGTTTCCATTAGTTTCAGATAGTTTCCTAGAATTGATCCATCTGATTTAAACTTTTTTATATAATGAATGGTTATTCTGGCATTTGGATAATTTTACCTGCTCAATTTCCTGATTTTCCATGAAGAAAATGACTTATTTATATATTTTTCAGTTCCATTGGAATTTTTTTTTTTTTTTTTTGCTCTATGCTTTAATTATTCTTAAACAATTTGTAGTAAACAAGTGCACATTAATCTTCTCACATAAACTGCATGATTTAGTTAGAATTTAAATGCTGATTGGCAAAGAGCCAGAAATTTTATGGTTGATTTTTTTTTGTTTTGTTTTGTTTATTGACTATGGAATGAAATATGAATAGTTAATGAATTACTCGCTATTTTTCACTATTTAAAATTAAATATTGTTTACTTCAAGCTTGTCAAATACTTATTTTGACATTGTTGGTATGTCAATATTATTTTAGTATTGTCTAGTTTCAAGCATTAATGTTAATAATTTTTACCTCTATTACTAATGTGAGAAAGCATTTAAGTTGTTTTCTGTGAATTAAATAATTATATTAACTGTTACTTGATTGCAAATATAAATATAGGAAGTTGACAATTTTCTGATATGTCTGAACTTTATATTTTTTATTTATTGTTACGAAAATCTCTCATTCATATTTGAATATCTTATTATGATGTATGAAATCAAATATTATTGAAGCTTCTATAAAAATATTAATCTTTAGTATTATATTTTATGAAAATTTTCCAGAATTATGGTTAATATATGATAATTTTGTTCCCTTTAGCTTTTAAATAAGAGTTTAATAATGTTTATTTGAGGGAATTTTTAATCGAAATTACCAATTCCTTCCCATTCAATTATAGGAAAACTTCTTTCTTCAGATTTATTTTTGTGCATATAAATATACATAAGCATTTTTTTTTTACATATTTTTTGAAGAAACAGAATTATATAATATTTTTAATTTATTATTTCATTTGAATTTCGTGTGTACAGTAAAAATGTTATTATTATTTTTTATTTAGGCTTATAATTTGATATTATACATATTTTTCGCATCTTAAATGCTTCCACAATGAACATAAATGTTCCCTAGAAGAATACTCATAATATTAGGCAGCCTGTCTGTATGATATATTCATATTGCAAGGTACTTGAGTTTTTCAATCAATATTAATAATTTTATTTTTCTACATTTTATGCACTTTAATATTATTCTTTAGTTTCTTATTAAAACAATTATGTATGGTTTAATTTTTAAAGATAAAGAAGATTTAAAATATCAAAGAAATTTATTTTTTAAAAAATGTACAAACATGCATGTAATTTACAAATTTGTTAACAATGTATTCAAAATTGGATGTCAGCATATAAGAAATGAAATTAAATTTTTACTTGTTTTTTGACAAAGTAGTTCCTCATTTCTTTTTTCAAAAATAATTTTTAGATGAATCCATTTGAAAGTAATGTTCAGTTTTGTTCAGAGAAGTAAAAAAAATTTTCTGGGACATAAGAAATAAAATCTGAGTTGTATTGAGTGGCTTGAAATGCTTCAATTGCTTATATTTTTGGCAGTTTTTCTATTAATCTTGATTATCATTATCTTCTTGATCATGGCCAATATATCTCCTCGAGTAAAAATTGATCGAATTTAAAAATTGTACAGTATTTAGAGAGAATTATTGTTTCATATACAGAAACTGCTTTTATAGTAAAAGTTTAAAGTTTCTGAAAAAGTTTTGATTAAAGATTTTTGATATATAGAGAAGTTTGAAATCTTAGTGTTGTTTGGGGTCATGGTTATTTGGTTGCATTGAATGAAAAATATGTGATACTTAGATAACTATTTTTATTACGGTTAATTTAAAATACTAAAGTTGATATTTGCAAAATCAAGTGCTTGTCGCACTTACACTTTCTATGCATTTTGGGGTGCTCATTGCACGCTAAAAAAGTATTGCAATGGTTCTAGTGGAACTTTTTGTTGCGCTCTGAATGTCTCATCTCTTTGGAAATTTTCAGTCTAATGGAATTGACCACGCCTCTTCGAAAACCACGGGACATATTCCTTTGTTTTGGTTGGATAACTGAAAGTGATAAATGAGTTAATGGTCCTGAGCACTCAATCTGGAGCAGGAATTGCCACCTCCTAAACTGGACACCTGATGTGTGGGTGTTCTTGGTTCCCAGGAGAATCAGACTCTATTAGGTCAAAGTTCATGAGAAACGGGAATGTTATCTCATGAGTCCAGATGTCTTTAATGAAGACCTTGTCCATATGTAAGAGGGACCACTAATGAACTTGCCAAATGTGGTTGCCGCAGTTGTATAGAATGATGTTTGTGAGCAATGTATAGAACGTTTGACTGTTATTTATATTTTAGCTTACAAACATGTTAATAAGAAGAGTGACTTAAAATTTTGATTTAAATAAAATTAGAAAATAAATGCATATATTAGCATTGACAGTAAGGATTTAATTTTACTAAGCCTTTTTGATGGAGACAACGTTTTATACAACAGTAGATTCTGCTTATTTTTACAACGTTTTTCTGAATTTCACTTGGTGTGTGTGTGTGTGTCATCAAATTTTCGATCGTTAATTTAACCAACTTCCCATCAAGCTAGAGCTTTGAAATTTTGGGAATCGTTCGTACTCGCCTAACAATGCAATATTTAGACGTTTGCGACAAGTTTTAACTCATATTTCAATAATTTTAATAAGTCAAAATATTCTTTCCTCTCGGCGCTTTTAGGATTGAGGAAAAAATTTCTTTCCCCCCTCTGGGAGCACCGGGCACTCCCCACACCGCATGAAGTATCGTAAACCTTTTGTACTCACAAAAAGGAGATACTATCTCCGAGATAGTAAGGGTTGCTGACTTTTAGTCAGTAATGATTCTCAAGAAAGAAAGTTTCCAATATTTGGCGCCGTGTCTTATCACAATAATTTTTTCTGCATTCTGGTTCCCATTCTTTTTTTTAATAGAATGACTTACAAACTTTCAAATGCATGTTTTGATTTTATGAGTATTATGAATTTTTAATACTCTCACAAATGTCTCTTTTTAAGTAAATTTTAAAGTTAAAAATAACTTACAGTTTTAACTAATATTTCAATAATTTTCTCTAATAAACTTTGCCACCATATAAAAACGTTGGTTTTTATATCGAATTATTAACTAAATATTCTCATGTTTAGAATAATATATGGAATGCTCATTATCAATAATTTTTATTATCATTGTGAATTTTAAAAATAATTACAAAATGATTGATGTGTAAATTGTAAAATATTTGTTAGGTATAGAGAAAGACCTGATTCAAACCCATCTTCTAATTTTGAAAAATGGATTGTAGTTTGATTATCATATTTTTATCATTCTTCCTGTATTCATTTTTGTTACTATAATTTTGAATGCATTTACTGATGAAGGTATAATTTTATTTCCTTGTTTACTAGTCAATAAAACCTTTACATAATGTATCATTTATTGCATGCATTTAGAATTATTAAGAGATTTTCTAGTTTTTTCTTTTTCTTACACGTTTCATTCTCTGACCTATAGTAAAACAGATGAGTGTTGTGTATTGGAAATACTTGAAATGGGAGTGTGTTAGATGATCTTTTCTTCTGTGGTGATGTTAGTATTGTAACTAATTTCATCACAGTTGTGAAAGATTTTCTGAAGCATTAACTCTCTTAATAAGTCAAGTTTCTACTTCAGGTAAGTATTTAAATAAAATTATGCATATTAAATAATTAAAATATCAAGTTAAATAGAGGCTTGCTGTCAATGCAAGCAAAATTATATGTATCGGACAAGTTAATTGAAGTAATTTTTTTAATTACATAAAATAAACACGTCATAATTGTTTTCTTATGCACATTGTTAAAATGGACTATATTATTGATTATTAATAATTAGATAAATTATAAAATATGTATAAGAATTATAGAGATATTGGGGAGCCTACTTCCCCTCCTTTTTTCAATGACTAGGAGGATCTTCAAAAACATCAAAATTATCATCGATGCCTGTTATAAAAATATTTAACTGCTTGGGTAATGCATTTAGATACTATATTTCTCCTTCGTTGAGTGGAAAGTGGTTTTGAATGCTCCCAGTATAATAATGCAATAGCTCTTTTTAATGAATATGTTTACTGAGGGAAATCTTGTCTTTCCATTTCAGTAAGTTTTGATAAGATGTTTTGTTTTTATGAATATTTTGAATAACTGAGTTTTCAGTCTGTAATTCATTTTCTGTTTAACAGATGATTGCTGAAATTTTTAACTACTTTTTGTTCGGAAGAAAATACTGGATGAGATTTCCATCTGTGGTGGCATTATACATTCACTATTTTCAAAGATTAAGGAAAAATCCCAAAAATAGCGATAAGTTGTTCAAAAATAAACCAATCCATATTAAATTTAAATATGCTGTTAAATAAAAGGTGTCGAATGAAACGGCAATAAGCAAATCAGTCGCACTGCAATCAAAATGTGTCATCTTTGAAGAGAAGAAAAATACATGTAAAACAGGGGTGGCCAACCTTTTGCACACCATTAGCTAATTTTTTGACAGACGACTTCAGGTACACCGTATAACTCGAGCAATTTTTATACCGTCTGATGTTCATGGTTAGGGGTAGGTAAATAAAAAATACAAGAATCGAACCTGCTTCGCTCTCTTAGAGAAGGAACAAATTAATTAATCGCTTCTCTTAGAGGAGGAGTTTAAATTAATTTACACTTGTTTAATAAAGCACCAATCTTCAATAATTAGAAATGATCTCTTGTAGCAGAGGAGGTTCACTTCGATGGTGCTGTTTGTGTGAGAGAGTCTCGTTTGGTGAAGATAACCCTGGATGACAGTTGTTGGCACTGACAGCACGATTAGATTGGAACTTGGATTTGTCTATTCACTCTGGTTGGTAGAAGGAGCCCTGGGATATGTTTAAATTTTTAATAGATATATGTTTATAGACATAACTTTTTTAAATGATTTAATTATTGTACGTAAAACAATATTAAAGAATATTAAGTATTGCTTACCTTTAACGAAACTTTTGAGCCTGTTTGGATTTCATTAGTCTTTTAAATGAATGGTGTAAAATTTGATTCTCAGAGCAGCAGAGAATTCATCAAATTTGAATCTATCATTCGCGACCTTATTTTGCTTTTCATCAGTTTCATTGAGGAAAATAATATAATTTTTTTGCAAATTTTCTTTCCTCTGGGTAATGTTAACTTGGTAATGAATACCAGAAATTTATTACATCAGAAGCAAATTGATCTGGAAAAAATTCATCAGATTTTATTTTTAAAACGTTTTTCTGAATTTCACTTGGTGTGTGTGTGTCATCAAATTTTTAAAACGTTTTTCTGAATTTCACTTGGTGTGTGTGTGTCATCAAATTTTCGATCGTTAATTTAACCAACTTCCCATCAAGTTAGAGCTTTGAAATTTTGGGAATCGTTCGTACTCGCCTAACAATGCAATATTTAGACATTTGCGACAAGTTTTAACTAATATTTTCTTTAATAATGCAGTTTAGCAAAAACACTTGGCGCGATTTCAAAAATTGGCACCAAACTTGGCGATTGTTTTTTTTTTTTTTGCTGAGCGTTAAATCCGTGAAACGGAACAGGGTAGCCACATTTGGCAAAATACTGCCAAATAATTCTTGTCGCCAAGGATAAACCTTTCCTGAATTCTGGTTCCCATTTTTTTTAATAGAATGACTTACAAACTTTCAAATGCATGTTTTGATTTTATGAGTATTATGAATTTCTTAATATGCTCACAAATGTATCTTTTTAAGTAAATTTTAAAGTTAAAAATAACTAACAGTTTTAACTAATATTTCAATAATTTTCTTTAATAAACTTTGCTACCATATAAAAACGTTATTTTTAAAAACGTTGGTTTTTATATCGAATTATTACAACGTTTTTCTGAATTTCACTTGGTGTGTGTGTGTCATCAAATTTTTGATCGTTAACTTAACCAACTTCCCATCAAGCTAGAGCTTTGAAATTTTGGGAATCGTTCGTACTCGCCTAACAATGTAATATTTAGACGTTTGCGAGAAGTTTTAACTCATATTTCAATAATTTTAATAAGTCAAAATATTCTTTCCTGTCGGCGCTTTTAGGATTGAGGAAAAAATTTCTTTCCCCCTCTGGGAGCACCGGGCACTCCCCACGCAGCATGGGGTATCGTAAACCTTTTGTACTCACAAAGGGGAGATACTATCTCCGAGATAGTAAGGGTTGCTGACTTTTAGTCAGTAATCATTCGCAAGAAAGAAAGTTTCCAATATTTGGCGCCATTTCTTATCACAATAATTTTTTCTGAATTCTGGTTCCCATTCTTTTTTTAATAGAATGACTTACAAACTTTCAAATGCATGTGTTGATCTTATGAGTATTATGAATTTTTTAATACTCTCACAAATGTCTCTTTTTAAGTAAATTTTAAAGTTAAAAATAACTTACTGTTTTAACTAATATTTCAATAATTTTCTTTAATAAACTTTGCCATCATATAAAAACGTTGTTTTTTATATCGAATTATTTAAGAATGAATTTGTTTTTAAAACAATCAGTTTCATTTGTATGTTACTAGACAGCTGCATTATGTTTTGTTCACTAAGTGAAAATTGATTTGTAAAGGGGAGAAAACAGTTTTCTTCTTTAGCAAAATCAGGAAAATGACTTTCAAATGTCCCTTGCTATATCTTGATTTTTTTCAATATATATTATCAAATTACTATTACTCTCAGCACATTCTCTCTTCCCTATCAAGGATGGAAAGTGACTTAAATCCTTATTTTTGTAGCTTAAAGTCGGAAATTTTTTAATTTCATTTAAAAAATGAATTGGTGCTGTTTACTAAGCTAGGAAATATAATTTATTTTTGCCTTGTAGTTTTAACTTTAGCTCAGTGAAAGGGGTAATAATATCAACTCAAATGCCAAATCAAATACAGAGTTGTTATCAAATAAAAAGGTTCTTTCATCAAGTACACTAGTTTAATATAACACCAATCTACAATAGTCAGGGGAAAAAATTAAACTATCTAAAAAAAAAAGGCGAAAACTTATCTAAAAATTAGAAACAGTATGTTTCAATTCTTAAAATCTTCTCAGAGCTTGCACTCTAGAAAGTCAATCCACTACACTATGAAGGTAAAGATTACCATATTTCGAATCTAACAATTCACTTCACTGAATTCTCGTCTGTTTAATGCCCTTGTTCTAATTTTATTTACACATCTCATAAAAGGTAACATAACATGTTGCATTTTTGAAATTTCTGCACTCAGTGCTTCTTGGTGTATAATGCAATGATATTTTAGTATAAGACGATTTAAAAAATTTCCAGCAAAGTTACAGTGCCATTACAGTTATTAAAGTTAGTGTCACGACGCTCCGTCACTACATACATTAATGAGTTTGCTACAATCTAATTTCGGATTTTTAAGGTGTGATTTTACTTTTTCAAATATATTTGATCCTTTTGTTTTACTATGAAATGATTCCAGATTGGCAAGTTCTTCAAAAGCATCAAAATTATCACCTATTCCTCTTATAAAAATGTTTATGCAACATCAGATATACCCGTTGATTCATCCAAAGCTTGACAAAATAATGGACAACGTCTTCCAATAGCTAGGATACACCCTGAAAGACTTCCTCCATACGTCTGGTAACTGTCTTTCTTGATATAGTAAATTCATTTGCTTTTCTTTTAATACCTTTGTTATCAAGATGGTATGCAAATATCTGGAAACAAAGCTTAGTATTTTCTTCTCTGTCTGAAAAAAGTCCCCCTCCCCGTTAATGTTAAAGCAATTTCAAGTGCCATTTCTGTCATTGCTTAATCTTCAGAACTTACTTTAGCAAATATATTTTGTCTTCATCTGATTTCTTCCTTTTTCCTAGTCTTTCGTACTCCTACCTAAGAACCAACTTCATTTTTTTCTTTGATGTAAATCTGGTGCTATGTTTTATAGTGTCTATTAAGATCATGTCTTCTATTATATGAAAAAGTACTTTCATAAGCAATGCAAAATGGTTTTCTTAGTGAATTTGCTATAAATAATAACTCCTTTCCCCCACTATTCCTTAAATTCATACATTTTATCACTTTCTGCGCTTCTTTTGGTCGTTTTATTTTGCACCATGATGGGTAAAAGAATTGAAAAATATAGAAAAGTGCAAAACTCTAAAAAATTGTGAAAAAGAACCAATAGATCGCAGTTACCTCCATCGAATCGCACAAAATAAAAATTATAAACGCAATTGACTGAAGCGCCACTTGTAATCATCCAATGTGCCACGGTTCGGCCACCCCTGATCTAAATAGTAATGCTGCACATAAAGTTGTGATATGGAGATAAGAAATCTTTGACAGCCAATTCTTCACAATGACTTTGTGGCATCATTTTCCCCGAAGAACTGCAAAGGAGACCATTGGCAGAGAAGAGACAGATCAAATTCAGAAAGAAATTACTACATTGCTAAATGTGAGTTCTTTTGCGGTTCATAGACTTTCGGTTCATAGGCAACAGTTTCAAAACACTCATTCGGCATCAAGAAGGTTAAGCTAAGGATGACCAAGAGCTGTGACTAATACTTGGCCCTCTTTATGACTAGGTCAATGACTGATTTTTGTGGTTGAGTGCTTTAAGGAATAGGACCGTAACGCCATGTCAACTGTCCCTTTTAGTCACCAAAACGTCTACAGTGCATAGGTTTCACGAAGGAGATCCTTACATAATAGGTATTTGTACTATTCCTAGACACTTAAACCGAAATGATACGTTAAATTTGTTAATTTTACACACGTACTTATTTTTAAAATGCTATAATATATTGTTTGACATTTTACTGTCATGTTTTTATACCTTACCATGCATATTATATATTATGGTTCAGGTTCATTGCATTCCAAATGTAACTCTTTGAGTAATAGCTATTTTAGTGATTTTTCCTTGATTTTTGGGAACCATTCTGTTATAGTTGCATCGCAGTTGTGAAATACCTTCTAAAGCATTAAAAACTTATAATATATTCAAGCTATTTTTACAATGTGACCATCAAATACAATGTAAAACCGGCTATGAAGTTATAATTGCACTTTGTTTCAATTGTCTGCTCTTTACGTCTCTCGTAGATATCACTTAAGAAAATTCAGCCTCTTTCTGTCTCTTAATTTATTTCTTTGCTACTGCCGTTTTTTTTTTAAATAACAACTAAATTTTCATTCATCATTCTACTCCCGAAACTGACTAACAATCAGAACAATTGGTTACCCTTCTGGAGAATCTACCCTAAAAATAGACCAATTGATTATTGTGTCGCGCTTAGAATCAACTTGAGGGCTATTGTCTACATAACTTGTCAATTTGAGCTTCAGTCAAATGCGAGGATGACTCCTGAGCTTGTACCCCACTCTCCAAACTTCTACATCACGACAATGTGAAGCCTTTAAAGATTTGACAAACATCAGCGCTCTACAAAGTGGATCTTTAGTGGCATTAAGACTCGACTGGAACAAAGCCGGCTGCGAATACCCCTCTATTAAATCAGGGAATTACGGTAAATTAAAAATTAATCAGACTGTTTTCAATAAAACTCTTTTTATAGATGAATCTTCTTATAACTTTCCCATGGACAGTACGTTAAATAAATCAATGCATTGTGAAAAATCTAAAATAATTCTGTTATTTACGAAATTTGAACGAATTCTTTTGCCTGTAAATGAACTGTTTTATTTCATTTTGAAATGTTTAGTAATTTTAGCTCCTCTTTTTTTATTTAATTCTCACGACGGAGAACTGAGAAATTTGTAAACATCGACATTATGAGTCAAATATACAGTCACACGTTCTTTTTCATTTTACTTGATTTGTAAAAATAAAGATGCTCTGTCGTTTTAGATACCGAAAGTAACTTGAATTTATACAAGCGCGTATTTAAGACAAATAAATTATTAAAGCCTTTTTTAAGTTTGGATTGTTATTGAGCTTTTTCAAGATCTAATTGAATTATTGCTGGCAAATATCAAATTTAACTTTTTCACAAAATATAATACGGACAACAGAAAAGAAATCGGAATGTTAGGCATATTTAATTATTTCCAATCCTTGTAGCGTCTTACGATCCTTATACGCTGATCGCCATGGACGTGAATCGTCAGGTGGAGAAGTGGACTGATCGAGAAGAAGTGAATTCAAGTCCTTCTACTAAGTGTATAAGAAGTACTAGAGAACTAGGAAGTAAAACGGCCATGGATGCTTACGTGTTCTCATTCCTACTTTTTTTGTTTAGCTGGTCAGGACGGCGGCTGAAATTTTTTTTTGTTTGGGGAGAGCGACACTTTCACTTTGTCTCAGTGGGGGATGGGTTTTCTACCTCATGACGGTTGAGATTGATTGACCTTGAGTGCCGGTGGAATTGGAACTTATCACACACTTGATTTCTCCAAAGAGCAAGCCGGCGATCAGGCACAAGCTTCTGCTCTACAAATCCATCCTACGACCATTCATGTTGTATGCTTCGCCCATCTGAGCGAGCGCCGCAACAACACACCTCAAGAAATTGCACATCTTTCAAAACATGCTCCTCCGAAAAAATTATCAACAGTTGCATGTACGTCCGGAACGAAGTCCTACACAGAGATCTCAAAGTAGAACCAATCCTTGAATTTATCAAAAAACAATCCCAAAATTTTTTCTTTAAAATTCAACAAATCCTAAATGAACTCTTACAAAATCTTCCTGCTTTAACCCATCGCTTCCATGCTCTCTAAAAAGACCAAGACCAACTTTTGAATCATAATTATCACCACTTCCCGGCACTTAAAATAATCCGCCGGACTTAACTTAAAATATTAGGATTCAAACAATTTATTTTTCATAACTTTCGTTGGACTTCACCTATAATAATTCCTCACCCCCAAAATAAATTGCCACGATGGGCAACCACGTTTTGAAGTACGATAATTAATTTTCTTCAATTTCTATAAATTGAACTATTTTCCACACAATTTCATTAGAATTTATTAATAAATTCAGTTTTTATAGCTTCTTTCTCTCGATAGAGGGTAACACGAGAAACAGCTACTTACTGTCTACTCCCTTTTAAATAACTCTCAACCTCTCACGTTTCTCCTACATTTTTTTCAAAAAAATTCACTCTTTAAAAAACCGACGTGATCTAAGAATTATTTTAATGCTGTACAAATTTTTTAACTCAATTCCCTCATCTCTTAAAACCTGTGTGGGCTTCAGCTGACGTTACCTCGAGTGAGATGCTCTTCTGAAACCCCACCCACCTCTGTCGGTTCTCCAGGGAGACCAATTGCGTTCTGGCGCAAACGAGGCCGTGCCTCCTTTTCGTCAATCGCTTTGATATTTCTATGATAATCAACTCTTTCAGCCATCTTTACAGAGCGTTTTTGTGCTATTTCTTTTTTAGGACAGAAAATCAATCTTAAGAAACTTTTCCTTCAGATTAAGTACTCTCTTCCCTAAATTAAGATGAGGGGGTAAATTTAAATTTCTCTTAAATAGGAACCCCGTAACTTTATGCTGTAGGCCCTGAAGCAGTTCTTTAAATTTCCACTAAAAGATGGGAAAGGTTTCAGATATCTGTGTTCCAAGTACCCGAAACTATCTGAAACCTAGTTGAAAGAGGGATACGAAAACTTTTATCTGGCCCCCTCTTTTTGGAAATATAGAATGAAAAGGAAAAAGAAGCTTGGCACTCTTTCAAGAATGTAATGCACACATTTATAGGGAGTATTAAAGACCCTGGTTATAAATCCTTTGTACACAGCGTATGCTGGCTGCGAAAGATGGCCTTGTATGTTCATTTCCTACACTCCCGCACTGATTATTTTCTTGAAAACTCGGGAACCTACTGTGAAGAGCAAAGAGAAAGATTTCACCAGGATGTCCGTGGTACCAAGAGACCTTACCGAGGAAGACGGAACATCAATATTCTCTAGCTAGCTGCTGTTGGACGCTTAAAAGAGAAATCAAAGTAGGTAGTAGGTGAAGACAACTTTAAGTACACGATACTTTTGTTGAAAGCTTGATGTGTGAAATAATTTTATTGTTTGTAAATTATACGATCTAAAAAAATGTGTTCTGTATTTAGTTCCTTTTAAGTTTAGTGTACATTTAAAAAGATGCTTGTGTACATTAAAATAGATTCATCTTCTAAAATGCTAGACAGAAGCTTTGAAATAATGAAATTTTAACAAAGAAATCAACTAAGGAGTTCTTATTAAGATAAAAGAAAATTTCGAACGAAAAAGCATTGTTAACTACAAATTGCTTTCAAACAATGCTGATTTGAAACAATGATTAGCAACAGTAAAACAGTGAATCGGACCATTAGTTGTCGCCATCTTACCATAATGGTTGCCTGAATTGCTTTTAAATTTTATAATTTCGGAAAATATAAAAACAAATATTTAAACACGTTTTGAGAAATTTCGCTCCGATCTGAATGCGTAAGTAAATGAATTCGCATAATATTTTAACGATTTAATTGAAGGATATATTTATTTTTTGACAAAAGTGAAAGACTGATTATTCAATTACATATTTTTCAATTCGGGTTGAAAAGTATACCTGAATTTAAACTATAAAATTAATTTAGCTAAGCATAGCTATATTGTTCGTTAAATAAATTTAGTTGAACTTGTATACACCTTTCTTGTTATAATGCTTATGGGCTAATATATTCCTTTTTTATTAAGGTGGATTGTGTGCTAAAACATTTGTACGGGTAATTAAATTGATTTAGATGAATTAAAATTTTATTATTTTTCTCACTATATGCATATATATATAATATGCATATAATATGATATATTTAGTTATACATATAAATTTTTTCTTTTTAATTCTTAACGTAGAGGTTTCTGCGTGCGAATATACTATGTCTCTAATGTTCTCTGGAATTTGATTTCATTAGATTATATGCTCTTATTATCTTAGCTTTATAATGTATTGTTTTGTTTCCAACGATTTAACGCCATTTGATATAATTTATTAGTTACAAAGGAATGACTTTTCGTTTCCCTTCTGGATAAGCATCTCGTGATTAAAAATAAGGCATACGTCGGAAAATGGTTTTATTCTCATTTAATCATGAAGTTGAAATGTTTAAAATCTAAACAATGTTATTAAACTCCAGTTACTAAGGGAAAAAATATTACCTCTGAATAAAAACATTGCAAAGCACAGAGAAAAACAGTGAATCGTATTTTGGGTTAAAAATTCTGTTCCTAATTGTTTAACTCCACCATTCCAAGAAAATCAAGACTTTGATAATCCAACTCATATAAATTATCATTTCTTTTACCAGTCTTGAAAAGATGATTTAAATTCAAATATATTTTCTAGATAGTGCTTATACATAAACTAAATATTATATAGTTCAGTATTTTATCGAGTTCAGTATTTTAGTCAATAAAATTCTTAAGAAATTTTAAAGATTGCTACCATAAGATTCAATATTATTTCAAGAAATGATGCTCTAAAAAAGCATATTAAGAACTCATTCGAGTTCATAAATTTGTAAAATATTTCTGTAACATGAATCCATAACAAGAGATACACTTAAATTTGATGAGACGAATGCAATATATTCATAATATGAAATGTTTCGTCCCAAAACTTTTTCCAATTCCACTAAATAATTACGTTTTTAAAAATTTACATCATTCACCTTTCTAGAAGTGCTTCAAAATATGTATTTGTACAAGTATCTTATGATATCTTCAAGATAAATCGAAAGATTTTTAAGCAATGAGATGAAATGAGAAAACAATCAAATCTCATAATTTTCTCTGTAACAATTTTTTCAACTTTTCATTCCTGCTTTTATATGAATTTGCAGTAAATTAAATCATTATTAAGTGAATCAGTTATCTTTGTTTTTCTCAAGCTTATCACATCGTATATCAAATTTGCTTTCCTTACGTGATATATTCTAAGAAATAAAATTTTTTACAGATATGTAGCTAAAGATTTTCAAAAATCCCCCCCACACACATGTAGTGTTCTATTTTATTAATGAAAATTTTGTCTTATTTGAATGGAAAACTCTGAATGAGTAATATGTGTAATGTAAGTAGTTACTTTAGGGCAAAAATATTGGTTTTTAGTGTTTATCATTAACATAACTGAAAATCTTTTTTCTGCGTTGAATTAAAAGCAGCGTGGGTCTAAAGCTAATTATGCAATTAACTTGAAATTACTCTTGAGAAAATATTTAGTTATTTTTTTTTGTACTTCTGCTGGTATAAATATTGTATTGGGAAAAAGAAAATTTTCACTTTAGAGTTGTTTGGATCTTTAATTCTTTTTAAGCTTCTCTTACTAAAATTAATGAAGAATTTTTAATTTAATTAATTCCGGATGATTAGAACACAAATAAGGTGTATAGTCGAGAATAATTTATAATGTACTCACAATTGTCTTAAGGAAAATGATTAGATATTTTTTTTCTCCATTTCTTAGTTCAGAAAACTCTATATCAAGAGTATGTGAATTTTGATATTTTGAATAAGATATTAAAAACTGAGCACTTTCTTTCAAAAATTTGAAGTTCAACATCAAGTTATTCAATTCTCGGAATAAAATGTTTGTTGATTTACTGCTCATTTCGGGCTGTTGAAAAAGTCAACAGTCTCACCGCAGTTTAACTCGGAAATTTGTGATAAGTTTGATAAAGGAAAGAGATACAAATAAGTCAGGATCATGCTAAGTAGATCTAATAGTTGAAAAGCTGCTGGATGCATAATTTTCTGTTTCCATTTCCTCTTTTGCTTTCTATTACAATTAAACAGAACTAGCACTCTCGCGACTGTCGGCTGGCTGTGGGATTAACATAAGAAAGATATTTTCTTCTACCTGAAATCCTTTTCTTTTACGCATTATTGATTGATTGTTTTGTGTGTGTTACACTTGGACGCAACACGAGGTCTATTGGCATCGTTGTAACTTCTTACTAGGGTCGAGTACAATATCTGAACTGTCCACGCACTCTTCAAAGATCCACAACGTACTAATGGGATTACTTTAAGTCTCGATATACTTAATATGTATCAGTATTTCTACTCGACCGGTCTTCAGTGACATCTTGACTCGAAACCACGACTCGACGGAAGCCGTGAACCGATTGGCTATCACGGTTGTAATTTGTCAAAAAAGTGTTTGACAAAGTATTTAAAAAAATTCGAATTATTATTGTTAGTAATACGATGATGGGCTATTATGAGCCTTATCGACAGCAATATTTGGAAGTAGAATAAATGCTCCACATACTCCTCAGAGACTTATCTTCTTTAAGCAAGTTTGGGAACCCTTGTGATTTTTTCTTTATCATGGTTCTTACTGTCTTTGATAAACAGGGGTGTCACACCAGTGGATATGTCCTTCTGATTCCTTGGCTTATTCACTACTACTCTTGTTTTCTAATTTTTTAACTTTTTTTTGTTTAGATTACAGTTTAAGCCACTGTTTGGTGCAGCTTAGTCAAATAAGGCTTATGTACAATAAACCCTAACTGTCACTCACTATCGTTCGGATCTCTCACATAAGATAGCGAAGTTTTTTATGCTGTTCTATCTTCCTGTGGTGAGAATGAAGCGAAAAATGATTCATCAGAACCAATCACATCTTTCCAAAAATCAAAGTTTAGTGTCAGTTATGAAGGACTTGAGCTTTGCAACAAGACCGTAAAATATAATATAAGAATTTGAAGATGAACGTTTATGTTTAAAACGGGATTCTCTTGACTCATATTTAAATCTGCTGTTAATTTCTCAGATATGGATTTACCTTTCTGGCATAAAACTTGCACTATTGCTAGCTGATTCCTAGGCTTATAATTTCCTTTTAATTTACGCCTTCCATGCTTAAAATAAATGACTTTTTTTCTTTTTCAAATCGATAATTTTAGATACAATACATCATACCAAACCCACAATTTTGTCTGTTTAGGCATTGAGATCTCTTCTAGGCTAACACCAATAATCCTGCCTTTGTGAAAATCGCTGAGATCTGGCATTTTAAGGTAATTTTATAAAACTAACGCATAATCTGTACCTGTACTATCTGTAGTTGATAGTTGACATCTTATCCTATTCGTAAATACAGCAAACAGTAACTCTTGCATCACACAAAAAGGTTACATCGTCGACTCCCACATTTACCACCCACGACTTTAAAATTAACCATGACTCCACGAAAGCAACGGGCACGTGCGAGTCTACGACCATGGCCACTACGTTACGGTGGTCACTTCGTGCAGTTTAGTTAATATTTATTAAAATATTGATTATGTATTATTAAATGTTTTAATATAATTTACTCTTTTTTTTTTTTTTTTGTAGGCATTGAGACAATGCATAGCTTCACTGGAGATTAACTTTGCCGAATATACAAAACCAATCCCGTACCTTGCAAACTCGCATCCCGATGAAGCAAAGAATTAATGTCAATAACTATATGAGAGTACGGGTAAGTACGTTTTGAAATTGAATGTTTTTAAGCATCAAATAATGAAACGAAGAAATAACGAAAAACGAAATATATATGCAGGAGCTTAAAACTCAACAATAGCATAGGATTATGTCTAATGGTATTTTCAGTTGCAATACGATATCTAATGAGTCAGTTAATTTCTCTTTATTTAAATTTTTATCCTATTATTTTAATATCGAGCCTTTTTATTAATGAAATTTTACGTGTTATTTCCGAAGAAGCACGTGAAAAACAATCATATAGTCACCACACATTATACAAAAAAAATTAGAAATGCAAACTCGCTTAGAAAAAGAATAATAATTAAAATTTAATTTCAAGGAAAAAGTGATAAATGTCTATTAATTTTAGCTAATGTAATAATGGTTGAAATGCAGTTTAGCGTAACCACCCGTTGGCGACAGGAATTGTTTGGCGGTATTTTGCCAATTGTGGTTACCATGCTTTCTCTCTTCTGCGGTGGCTTTAGCCGTGGCAACCCTTTCGAATAAGGCATATGATACATGATTTTTGATTTTCAGTAAGGAACTTTTATATATATATATATTTATACCTTTCTCTAATCTTTTTTTTTTCCCCACTTTTGTTCCATTCGCCGGGGTGACCTTTTCGAATTTACCACACGAATACGGATGCCGGATCACCTGATGTTTTTTTTTTCGTTATACAATCCTCGGATCATGTATTTTTCACTTTTGTTGCATTCGCCGGGGCTACTCTTTCGAATTTGCCACACGAATACGGATGCCGGATCATCTGATGTTTTTTTTTTCGTTATACAATCCTCG
>BMAW01040366.1:121712-137138 GCA_019974015.1 Nephila pilipes | reverse complement strand
GCCCCTTTCTTTTTAAATACGCTCAATGAATGCCCCTTTACGTGATTGGTCTTTAGTGGAATTAGGAGGACATAAATGCCAAAAAAATCGAGTAAATAACCGTTACCATTCTGATATGGTGGTAGTCATAATATTATATCATGTAGTAAAAGACCCTTAATTGCTGTAGGGAGATCGTTTTATTGGCAGTCAAAGATAATATAGTAACACGAACAGATGTAAAAAAGTGCTCTAAGAATCTCGAAGAAATGTGGAAGATTCTAATAAGGAAACATACGGGATAGTTACCCCAAATATAATAAGTATATTTTCTTTTAAATAATTAAAAATATTCTCAAAAAGCAACTAAAAGATACTCTAACATTAAGAGACCATAACACAAGTGGTCAAAAATGCATATAAAAACATAATAGATTCAGTATAGACACTTTCACAATTAAAAATTTCCATGCCACTCAAGAGTACGGACGGTGAGGAAAAATGTTTAATGGAATAGTAACTGCTTTATACTTTACCGAAAAACAAATTAATTCTGGTGAGGTCGATGCTATTGAATATATCTAAAGAGTTTACGCAGGAAACATTTACGCAAATATAGTAATGAAAAAAAATAGGTTAAAAATGAAACTAAGTACACTCAACAAATGTCATATACTATCATGAATAAAAATAATACATTAGACATAGCAGATATTCTCGCATTGAAAGACATGCCCAGTAACGGAATTGGGAGGATTAGGGGAAGTAATCATGCTACCCACATAACTAAACAATCACAAACGAGGATATTTTTGAACTCGAAAAGCAGTTACGAGTCTTTACTGTATTTCATAAGGTTAGACGGTTAGACAACCGCATTTCCTCCCCCCCCCCAAAAAAAAAAAACATTCCTTAAACATGATGCGCTACTCCATTCATCCGATATTACTAATAAAAACGTGGATGTATACAGGAAAAAATTGTAATTCAAGTAAACATTATGAAAATCAGACATATTTCACAGAATTTGTGAGGTAGGATCGGGTAATGCATTTGGATATAATTTTAAGGAAAAACAGATGCCTCTTAACTCAAAACAAGCATGTTAGTTATTAGAAGAATAAGAATATCACATTCACAAACAAATTAACGAAAAACCACTAGTGACGTGATCCTATTACCTAACTTGTCTTTTATATTAAATGTTACTCGAATCACAAATCCAAATTTCAAATTAAATTTAAGCACAGATAAAGTAATTGAACTAGTCAATCATGTTTCAAAATAAGGTTTATTAATTTTCCAATAAGAGATGAGATCTCAACCAGTTTTAAGTTCTATTCCGAAAATACTATAATATGTCAAAAAATACGCTTACCGGGATAGAAAGCGAGTAACACCTCCAATAGTCAATCAACCGGATAGCGTTGGGTTCCAGCGTCAACAAATCACATAGACACACAAGAAAGCTCCCGCGTATTCCCAACTAGCCCTCTTCATGTAACCGTAACCTTATCTATCTCAGTTCAATTCTCCATCTCTTTTACACTACTAGATTAATCATTTCACTCCACTTCCAGAGACTCCTTAATTTTCATAATCACACTTCATTCAATTGGAAAGAAGTTTGAAATTTAAATATAAAGTCAGAAAGAATCTGCAGATGTTAGTTAAGGGAAGTTTCGTGAGCAGCTCATGTTACACACTGCAGTATAAGATGAGACACACCTACACTTATGGAACATCACACAAAAGCACGTAGATATAAAACATTACGGGACAACTGTTGCAGTAAAAAATTTTCCCGCTACGGAATTTCCGCGTTTATGTAAGGGAAGCGAATAGGAGGAGAAGCTTAGAGATAGGGATGTTATCATATGCTCAAGTCAAAACGTGCTGATTTTGGAAAATACTGTTCTCCTGTCTGATTTTATTCATAAAACAATGCAATAATTATAAACAAATTAAAAAACATTGCTAATAACTACATGTACTTAGAATCATCAACCACCGCTATTATATAAGCCCACAAACATACATAAATTCCAATATGGTTACTGAAGCAAACACTTTCAGTCAGATAGGTCCCACCGGAGACAGGTTCAAATGGCAGAAGTAAGAAACTAGATGTTCAAGCAAAAACGCGGATGGTTCTGATCTCTACAAAAGGGGTAGAAATATTTGATCTCACTCAACCATACCATGTATATAAACAAATTTACGATTACACCTCACAGAACTCTAAATGTCTTACATTCACAAAGAAAATCACTCAAACAACTAAATATTAAACAAGAATGTCACCAATTTTCTTGTAATAATTGGAGAGTATAAAAATATGGGAAGGAAAGGGTGTCAAGAGGAAAACTAATGTTTCGATATGGCACGAGTTGTTTCTGAAACCCGGATGCGTCTCATCTCGACAAACTTATAGATAGAGCACAGTACCTACAGTAAATACACTTCCTGACAAAGAAATTTTAAGTCATAAGAAAAAAGGGAACAGGTGAAGCGAAAACAAAGCATAAATTAAAGGGATATGGTTGTAAAGGAAACGCTAATATGTCACATCTCGGGACATGTGGTCCGCCAGTTTGAATTCTTTCGCACACCAATAAATACGTAAAGGCTTTTGAAAAAAAAAAGCATAGTGAACTGCATCAAACACTATATCCAAGCACACAAATATAAGAAATTTAATGCAGTTGGCACTTTCATATTCTGAGAAATTCCATTAATTGAGTGGGGGATAATGGTTACGATGAAGTTTTAGCGAAAGTGTGCAATCATCACATGGCGTTCTACGTAGGATATCCGTTAACTTCTTTCACAGAACAAAGTAATGTTTATGTTTAAAATAAGGAAAAAAAAAAAAAAACTTCTTTTAAAAAGAGTCGTCAACTGCAACGAAAACATAATATAATAACTACTATTTAATGCGACAGAATATTTTATTGTTAAATAAATTCCTCTTCTATGGCACACATACAGGACATAAAGTTGTTTGCTTGTTCTTGTTGGTATAAGCGCTCGAATTCGCGATTCAACAGAAGAATATGAGGAAATGAGCTCGCTATTGAAGAGGAAGGAAACGCTGGTGCGGTACGAAATGGAATAAAATAAGATTTTACCGAAAATGGAAAAAAAAACGTTATATTTCATCACACAAAGTGTGTATGTTTGTTTCGCACAACAATACAATATCCATCATCAAAATATAAGAGACACGTTATAACATGCTGTAGAGGTGTATTAAAAACATCTCTTGCAATTACGTAGAACGAGAAAAATAAAAATAATACGGTAAGCAATTTTACTGTCGACGGGAATAAAGATATCACTGGATTCAGTTTTCTTAATTTCAAGAGAAAACAGGAACTCATAATACCTACTCACACTGGGCTAGTTTACATTCGTTCACATAATGATTTGACTTAGAAACGCACGGTTTACCTGTCTGATTTCTTTAGGCAAACAACATTATATGAACAAAATATTACAAATGAATAAAAAAGGATTATGTACCAATATTTAAGAAAATCCAACAAAAGAAGGGAAATAGACACACAAATACTACTTAATTATAGCAACGCATATTTGCACAGAAAACATACTTAACTCAAAACAGACATTGGGGGGGGGGGCGCAAAATCTAGATAGAAGCTTATTCCTTGAAATTCATGAGGATAAACCGCATTGATCAGATATCGGATTTAGCAGCAGGGTTTCATTTCCTTTCACATAAAACATATACTTACGAGCAAATTATAACAAACTCAACACTATTCCCCACAATAAATCTTAATTTGAGAACTTTCACAAAAAGGCACTAGAATGCACGCAGATATTCAGATTAATTAATCTAACAAAAAAAAATTTAACTATATTATTTCTGTGTCGTAAAAAAAGTGGGAGGAGGGGTAAGCTGGATACAAAAAAAAATCGCGCAAAAATATCAAATTCTAACGAAAATGAAAAACAGTTTTATTTCCAAACACTTAGAGGTCCTTATCAATGTCTTCGCTCTGTAACATCATAACCGTGCGTAACGTTATGCTATAAACGACTATTTAAAAATCACTACTTTCTATATTCACAGAAAAACGAGAAAAGAGCAATATGACAAAAAATTCAAAACGTCAGAAAATACATCGAATCAGTCGAAGATAATGGGTATTGAGATTTTCTGCAAACATGCAAACATTGCAAAACTCTTGTAGACAATGTCTTACGTACAGCAAAAATGTCTTCATCCAGGAACATTTTACGTAAGAAAATGATGGAAGAAGGTTCGAAACAAAAAATACAATGGATAAGCTATAGTTGTAGATAAATAGAACTAGCTCAGTCTTAAACACGGTCTGTATTCCATTTTCGATACATCAATTTATGTTTTATTTCATAGGTAAGAAAACACAACACACTGAAAGTCAAATCATATTTGAAATACTAAAAATCATTCATATGTATTCGAGAGCAAACGAATAGAATATAATAATACAGAGTTCATCGTGACGGCTGAAGGAATTCCGATGCAATCAGCAGGGAGGAGGACAGCTAAATCTCTACAGACAAAACAAATCCCTTCGATCGAAATTTAAAAAAAAAGGCAGCAACAACATTGAGTCAGCGATTTCTGAAATCGCAAAGGATTTAAATTTCAATTTTGTTTCACAACACTATCATATTTATGTATATATTACAGAAACAATAATTTCACATGTCAAAGGAATGAAACATAAATACGCGAACACGCATTAAAGCATATTTCTTAATATATCAAGCGTAATTACTTTCAGGGAAAATTTAATTCAGAGAGGGAAAACAATATGGCGAAAGAATAAGACACATGATTGTTTCCTATATCACCTCTGTGAATAGGAAAGCCACAAATATCGAATTACACCGGATGCTTTTCTGATCAAATTCTTACAAAAAAAAAAAAACTCGTTTTTTTTTTTCTTCCGAAATTCAGTAACATATCAATCTACAAAAACAAATCAATATCTAATTTAATGTATATCAAATAAATTACATTCAAATACAAACAAATCTCAATATGTTGTCGAAATTTTTTAACACTCTCTTATCACCCCGCCTTTACTACAAGAAGAGAAAGACAAACAAATTAGGATGAAATTAGAATAGAAAAACCGAATGCTTTCGATTTTTGTGCTCACAGGTTGCCGGATTGATTTCTTTCACAAATCAATACAATGCATACGAAATATTATAAAAAAAATAATAAAACATACGTTTAAAAATATTATACAAAAGGATGGCAGTACCGATTAAACCACAAGTAAAGCTGAAAAAGATGTTATATATAGAGTTTCGTGAGGAATACGCAGACGTATAAGAGATCGAATTTAACGAAAGGTTCCGTATTTTCTTTCACTCAAAACACAAATGCACCTGTATGTCAAACATTGAAGCTAAGTGAGAACAAAGTCGCATATGATTGAAATTTAATTTTATTAATATTAGATAAAAGAACGAGATTATACGCACGGTACGGTTAATCAATATAAGAAATAGTTTTAAATATAATAATTTCTGTATAACAAAAGAATTAGGACGGAGTGGTTCATGAAAAGTAATCACGCTCTAAAATATTGCTCATAGAGGAGGATGACACTATTTATAATCCAGTCCTTCTGTTCGATAAATGTCCTCTGTAACATTTTTTTTAGGAATGTATTATTATAATTAACATATTACATTGAAAATTAAATTTCTAACGCTGCATTGAGTAATAATATTTTTGGATTTTTATATTTACATAAATTATCAGGAAAATTAAATTTACATGTAAAGATTAAAAGTAAAGATTTTATACCCAATCTTTACATTGTATTATATTATTACACATTCCGAAGATGCAAAATTAAAAGCGAATGTAAGAAAAACATTCCTTGACAAATGGTAGGAATATTTGTTAGAAAGATTCATTAAAATGATATATAAATTTCAAAAAACGTAGGTTACACTTATATACTGTTTAACATTTTTGTAAAAAAACTAGTTTAAATATATTTATTAAAATAAGAGAGAAATTCCACAATACATGAAAGCAATACAGTATTAAATTGCTAAAAGAGTTTAAATCATTTCGAAAAAAAAATTACGAAATTAAAATGAGCAGTCACACTTACATTCAAAATAGAAATTTAATATAAATAAAAATAACACCATAAAAGTATTTGGAAATCACTAAGAGGGGTATTAGAAAAAATATTAATTGATTCCATTTCTACCACATTTATCAGCGTATTCAATTACATTTACATATAAATATATTAATAAATAACATTACACTATATTTTTATTCGCTTTTATGTAAAATGAAACAGACTGAGGGAAAGGCATAATAATTAAATGTCACACAATCAACAATTTTTCGACACAATATAATTGTCTTCTTGTGCGTTTAGAGTGGATCAATAGTTTTGAAGTTAAATGTTGAGGTTCTAAAAGAAATACAAGAGACTAAGATGAAGAAATTATACAGGGGAGTCTTGTTTTCTTTCACACAACACAAACATGTTTAGGAAAATTTAACACAATTTCAACGATGCACAATACAATTAAACCCAATGGAGACATTTCGCGAAAAAAATGATATATTTAAACAAATCACATAAGTTACAATCGCGTGTCACGAAAGAGGGAGGACGGGGTGGATCGTGACAAGTAATCGCGCTCTAAAATATTGCTTAAAGAAGAGGATAACACTATTTATAATCCAGTCGTTCTGTTCGAAAAATGTCCTCTGTAACATCTTCTTTACGAATGTATTATTATAATTAACATATTACATTGAAAATTAAATTTCTAA
This sequence comes from Nephila pilipes, assembly GCA_019974015.1. NCBI lineage: Eukaryota > Metazoa > Arthropoda > Arachnida > Araneae > Nephilidae > Nephila > Nephila pilipes. The sequence continues at coordinate 130,321 of BMAW01040366.1, read as the reverse complement.
CGCTGCATTGAGTAATAATATTTTTGGAATTTTATATTTACATAAATAATCAGGAAAATTAAAATTCCTTCATAGTCAGAGATATACTTTTAAAGTGAGGTGGGATCAAAGAAGTGTTATAGGTTTTTGTAATTTGGTATTCTTTGCTGAAGGACTGTAATAGACGATCTTATACAGTCTTATATACACATTACGAAAATGCAAAATTAAAAGCGAATGTAATAAAAAGACTCCTTGCCAACTGGTAGGAATACTTTTGAGAGAGATTCATTAAAATGATAAATAAATTTCTAAAATGTAGATTACACTTCTACGCTGTTTAATCTTTTTGTAAAAAACTAGTTTAAATATATTTATTAAAATAAGAGAGAAATTCCACAATACATGAAAGCAATACAGTATTAAATCGCTTAAAAGGGTTTAAATCAGTTTGAAAAAAAAAACAATATACTTAATTAAATTTAGCGTCACAATTACATTCAAAATACAGATATAATATAATTAAAAATAACACCAATAAAATAGTTGGAAATCACTAAGAGGGGTAATAGAAAAAATATTAATTGATTTCATTTCTACCACATTTATCAGCTTATTCAATTACTTTTACATATAAATATATTAATAAATAACATTACACAATAATTTAATTCGCTTGTACGTAAAATGAAACAGATTGTGAAAAAGACATAATAATTAAATATAACACAATCAAACATTGTTCGACACATAATAATGGTGAAAGTGAGTGGGAGAGTCGGGAGCAGCTATTTGGAGGTTATTAGTGTTGCACATAGCATGAATAATTTTACCTGATCTGTTTGCTCCGCCTCTGTTCCAGGTCGGATGTTTTGCATTAAAGTCGCCGGTTAAAAATCCGGTGTGGATGTCTGAGAGGATATTGATTAATTCTTTATGGTTGATGAGTGTTGAGAATCCGTGGTCTTCGTTGGTGGTAATCACGTGAGTTTCATGGGGAGATCTAACTGCCACTCGTACGTCAAACCCACATGGTGTAACGATATATAAAGAAGTTAGTTCTATTTTGTTTTTCAGACAGAGAGAGACCAGAGAAGGCTCTAGATAGATCATGGGCTAGATAGACGCTAGCTTTTAAGGAGCCCTTTTTTGTGTTTTTTAAGCGATCGGTAGCTTTAAGTCTGCAGCAGATATGTTTCGAGGAATTTGTTTTGTATAATTCAAATTTCTTTCATCCAGGTCTGCAGCAGATATGTTTCTTGTAATTTGTCTTGTGCAACTTAAATATATTTTAATGAAAATAAGCTACAGAATTGTAATTGTTTATTAAGTTTGTCGTTGAAAATAAATAGTGAAAAGATTGAAAAGTAGTTTTTATTTATGGTATCAAAAAATGGCTAGTAAATAATAAAGAATAGATAATCTATGAGTTATTTATTTTTAAGTAAAGTATAATTTTTTTAATGAATTTACGGGAGGATGGTAAATAGTAGAGACTGTGAAGTATCGATTGTCTTTGGTACTGATAAGTTGGTGGTATTTTCAGAGGTGAAGGTATTTTTAATAACCATATGATGAGGAATCCAATTTTTAATTAAAATTGCAGTGCCTCCGCCCAATGGGTTGATCTGTCAGAACGGTATATATTATAATTTGGAATTTTAAATTTTTCCGAGGTTTTGAGGTGAGTTTCCTGGACTCCTGGGATGTCTGGGTTGTAATCATCTGTGAAATTTTAGAGTTCTCCTATTTTTGATTTAAAGCCGTTTGCATTCCAGTTTGCAATCAGGAGGGATGGGGGTAGTTTATTTAGCATATTAAATTTTAGAACCGGATGGACATCATACTGCAAATGACTTGGAATGATTTTTCAATTTTTGAACATAAGTCAGGTTTATCATCAGCGAATATTTGTCCTATTAATATAAATTGTTGGTAAATTTCCATTATTGTATCAAACTTAAAATTTTTGAAATTTTTTTAATTTCATTAACGAAGGGAAGACTTGAAAGTTTGTTGTCATTGGTGTGTGTGGTGTTTTGGTCGCTTTGGCTGTTGTTGTTTTTGTCATTTTTACGTCATTCTTCCCAGTAGTTTGTGGTTACTGGGGGAGAGGGTTTGAAATTCATAGGATTTCTGGGGCAACCAGAGTAATTTGCTGTATGATCTCCACCGCAGTTACATCATTGGGGAGGGGGAGGGGACTTTCAAGAGTTTTGGTGCAGTTATGAGTTGGATGATTATCCCCACATTTCACACGATTAAATTCCCTAGTGCAGAATCTTGAGTGATGGAAATAACTTTGACAGCGATAGTATTGGTTGGGTGTTTTTCTTTTAAAGAGATGTTCAATATTAACTGAAATGTATGCAATATTATTGATTTCAAATTTTTTTTGTTGTTTTCTGTTTTTGGAAGTGTAACTAAAAATAGGGGGTACTATTTTATTTTATTTTAAGTTATTGGATTCAATGACTATGAGATTATATTCAGCTAATTCCTGAATTATTTCACAGTGGAAATAATTAATTGGGAGGCCTTTAATTGTACATTTAAGGATTCTCTCACTAGGTAATTCAAATGTGTGAGTTTCTAAATTTCTCTCTTGAACATGATTTTGGATTGTTCTGAATGCTTCAATTGTATAGGCGAATTTTTTAAAACTATTTCTTTTATAGTCGCCTTTGAGCTCGCATTTTGTCAATTTCAACATATTTTCAAGAATTGCTCTTGGATCGTCAATATTAGCTGATTGGGGGAAAGGGTTTAGCTTCCTTTTTCAATACGTCGGGGAATTCTAAGTCGTATTCGTCATTATTATTAGTTTTTTTATATTTAGTTTTATCACTACTTATTGCCTAAATGTAACATATTATCAAATAACAGTCGAGGCGTATTGAATTTTCACTTTTATTTTAAGCTGAGAGAGAGAGACCATTTTCATTAGGTAGTTGGTTACATCATTAAACAGTAAGTAAAGGTGAGAAGAGCAGATGAGGTGTATGAAAAGGAGCAGATGAGGTGTATGAAAAGGAGCAGTATGAAAGAGAGAGTTTTTCGTTGTGTTTTTGGTTATATACTAGGGAAAATTCCCATCAAACGTCAGAAGCACGTGGTATGAATAAGGGGATTCCAGGGAAATATAATAGATAGGGAATTAAAAAGGGATTGTTTTTGACAGATTTATAATTAGTTTAAGCAGAATTAATCCGTTTCAAGAGCGCGTGATCTAATAAATAAAATGATACTTTGGAAGGGGATCAGGAAATAAGAATGAACTCTTTACTTTTGTATTAGGGAATGAGATAGAATAGAAAGTTAAGTTATTATTTAGGGTAATTATTGAATTAAAAGTTAAATCATTACAATTTTGAGAATTGATATCGTCCTTGTCAGAGATGAAATTATCATTGCTCTCGATATCTGAATCTTCAAAAGAGTGCTCGGAATATTTGTTGTTTAATGAAAGGTTCAATTCCTGTTTTTTTTTTTTTTTTTTTTTTTAGTTCGTATCAGTAATTCTTTTGGGAGAGTTTAGTTTTCTTTTACTTTTTCGTGAATTCATTATCTTTACTTACAGTAATGATGGTAGGAGTGGATTTTAATTTTTCGGCGCATTTTGCTGCAGTTTCAGAAGTTAGGTTCTTAAGTAGAGACTCAAATTTTTTGTTAGCTTTCTGTTGAGATTTTTCCACCTGTTTTATTTTGAGTTCTAGGTTGAAGACAGTAATATTTAGAATTTGATTCTTATTTTTAAGATGATTCGTAGTATCATCTTGGGTTGTGTTTTCTACTACGTTTGATAATATTTTAAGAAGTTCGAAAATACAAGGTGGGCAGTCCAAACATGAATCATTTTCAACAGAATCAATAAATTGTTTAAGAAGGGGAGAATTTGATGAAGAGTGCCTAAGTTGTGACTAGAGAAAATAATCTTTACAGACTTTGGGAGTAAATATCGAGTCAGCGAAAAAGGCACTTACTTCCTCTGTTTTCAGCAGTCCAGCAACAGTCGATTAGAGTTCCATGTAGCTTGGCATGGTAATTCACAGCAACGAATCCAGGATAGCGAATTTTTATAAGTTAAAAAAGGCCTAGGAACTCACAATGTTCAAAGTCGCTTAGCGCCCACTAGCACGCTAACCCACCAAAGGTGATTAGCATATGAAAGTTCAAGATAAAAAATAAATAGTCCATATAAATATTTAGTTCTTGAGTACATAAATATTTAGTACTTGAGTAAAATTACATCAACCCTGAGTTGTTGTTTCAGTCAAATTTACTCCAATCTTTTCTCTCTCTAATTATATAAATTCAATGTTTTGTGAAAGTGGTAGGGGCTTACAATATTTTCTTAAATTCGGGATTCACGACCTTCAGGTAACTTCGTGATCATTTTAATTCCTGTGGGTTTAATATGCTTTGAAAACACGGGTTTCCTGAGATACCGTAGCCATTCAACCAATTTTTACCTTTTGATTATGGCTATGAATGTTTGGTGCAACATAGCTGGATTTGGCTCTTACACCATAAAACTCTTTTTACTGGTGAAATAATAGACAGGTTTTTATATGTGTCAAAAATTTCAACATTGACGGTTCATTTTTTATATGTTATTCAAATAAAGTTTATTAGTTGTTTAAAAGTAGTAACTCAGTAATAGAAAGATAGTATGTTGAATTCGTTAGTAAAATAACATTTCAATGCAATAAAACATAGTATGAAGTTTGATAATAGTATGCAGATGCTATCCTTATCACCTCACTTTCAATTTAAGAATCTGAGTTGCAGGGATATGGGATTTGAGAGAAAAGTAACCATCCTCGTCCCTTAATAATGATTCAGAATTTTGGGTACAATGCCTATAGCCTTCGTGTAATTTCAAGTGGGACAATACTTCTAACTAATGGGATTTCAAATTTCAATGACGAAAATTAGCTACCTAAGTTTAGCATATGATTTCTAAGCAAAATTCAAACAAGATCCATTTTTCTATTGAAAAATCCTCTGACCTTTCTTACCTTTTTTTCTGTATCAAGGAATGCGTTTGAATTCTACTTATTAGTTTAAAAGGCAAATTCTCAAGTGTGGCGTCAAGGGAAAAAAAATCCTCTAGTACGTTACAAAGACTCCTTTTTATTGAAGATTTAGAATAGGAGTGGCAGTACATCGGAAACTCTATTCTGAATCTAAATAAACAAATACGTTTTTTTTTTTTTTTTTCTGATATCTTCAAAAAGCGTTTGTGTATTTAGAGTTTGTTCTGTTACGTTATTAGTCCAACTTTCTGACTGAAGTTTGTGTGAAAATCGTATTATTTCTGTCGCAGGGAAAAATTAACAAATTTTTTAACAGTTTTCTATTGTCATGAAAATGAACCATATGCTGAAAAGTTAAAAATATTTTACGAATTGGTTAGCTTTTTGTAAGATTTTACAACAAAGTTTAGCCATCCATATTTTTATTTGGTTGATCCAGGTAAAATATGATTGCTAATTAATTTTTTTTTTAATGTCAATATGAAAATTGTGTAACGTAGAATTTCTGTGCGTAGTGTATTAAAAACATTCACATTTTCAACAATTTTATTATTAATAACTTTACAGTTAATAATTTTCAAGTTTTCTTTTTTTTTAATGCGTCTTTTCAGCTCTTAAAAATTTTAATTTTTGGATTTATGCAACATTGGCTAAAAATCACATTTTTTAAATTTATAAAGGCTTTTTTTTTTTTTTTTTTTACTTCCGACAGAAAGCACTTTTACCATGGTTAACTTTGGAATAGAATTCTTTTATAAATTATCTTATAAACTGCCAAAAAAATTTTTTTTTTTTTTTTTTAAATTTTTGGCTGGTTTAGTTATATATATGTGCAAAAAGTTGTGTATCAGTGTAATTATATATGCATTTTGTTTTGAAAATATTTGGGTTAAAGTCAGGAATAGGGTGTCCCCTAGGCGATGTAAGCTTGGCGATTTAGGTTATGTTAACTCTAAGTCACCTAATGGCCTTAACCTTAAGTCATGCACGTTTGACAACCTTTCTAGGAAGTCGCAATTGCCTAAGGAACCCCTATTACACCCTAACCCTGACTTTGCCTAATTACACCCTATCCCTGACTTTGCCTAATTACTCCCTATCCCTGACTTTGCCTAATTACACCCTATCCCTGACTTTAACCAATATTTGATATTTTTGGAAATGGGTATCGTTATAAAATGAACTATAAAATCATTTCATTAGAGTAAATAAGTAATAGATTGTTACTATAACCTCTAAATTAATATTTATCTATGGTATTTCATTATAATATAAAAACCAAACCAAAAATATGATGCTGCAAACTCGACAATTGTGTTTCGTTCAACTTGCAGATGCATTTCAAAATTGATTAGTTGTGAAGAAATGAAGCACAGAATACAAACTTTCTGTTACTCACAATATTGACTGATATATATAGTCAAAATTGTCTGGTATATTAAATTTATTTTTGGTACCAAGTGGTGTACATAAAATTTCAAAATCCTGAAATGGGAGTCGTGGCAGCTAATGGATTAATATCTTCAGTTTGAAAATGTTGAGAGCCTATGGAAAGGTCAAACACATTGTTATAGTTAAAGAATCAAACAATAGTGCTGGATAGTAGTTTGGGATTCAATTATAATGTTTATGTCTTTTTATAGTAATAGTAGCATAGTTGGTAACCTTGTTATAGTAGACCAGCACATGAAAATTAAAATCAATTGGTACGCACATGTTATGAATTAAAATAAATAAAAATTAATAGAAAAATGGCATTGTCAAATTCTTTTGATTAATGTACACCTGTCCCTTGATTTACACGGTTAATTGGTTCCTGAGAAAACCTGTAAAATAAAATAAAATTTTGCATGAAAAACGTAATCTAAAACAGCTATAACCATCGCTTTAAAACCATTTATCAATATATTATAAATTCAAAGTGTTTTCAATCATTTATTCAAATAAAATAAAATAAAACAAAATTCAAACAAATTGGATAGTTATTATAACCGTTTTCATCTACACTGCAACGACAATTCCAACAGGTCTCTTCTTACCGGTTTGTATAATTTCTACCTCATCACCCTCATAATATTTCATTAGAGCTTACTGGTAGTTGGATCGATTAGATTTTTCCATTTGCAGACATAGAAATAAATTTGTAATTAGTGACTGTGGATTTGTTTTAGTAAGAACGTTAGAGTTCTCCATATTCATTTAAACATTCATTCATATTTCATTGAAATCGGAGAGTCTCTCAACATGCGGATCATTTGTTGAAAATATTGACCAATTTCTTCCTTGTCAAGTCCCTCACGAACCTTGCCTGAGAATGGATTATGGGAGTAGTTACCATCAGCAACTACGTCATTATCACTTTCAAAAATATAACAAAACAAAATAGATAAAATATATGTACTATTGTGAATTACGAACGACTGAAAGGTAATCTAGCTATCATGTACATGTGAATGTTCAAACAATGAAAAATTATGGAATTGACAGTTTGACAATTTTTATTCGAATTTAAGAAAATCGGTAATCGGAGCAGAATCGTAAATTGAGGGACTGGGTGTAATTGAATTGTAATTTATGCATTATCTTATTAACATATGTTTATAAGAAATAAAAGGACAAATGAGCATTCTTTAACATCAGTTGATTTCTTACTTATTGCTTAACAAAGTCATCTTGTGGGAAAATGTACTGTAATGGTGCAAAAAAATTTGAATATCCTTGGGCAGTGTTAGAAATGAAATTTTATAAAAATTCCTATTTGCAGTGTTAAACTGAAGTGACAAATTTTTAAAAGTACAGGAAGATTTAGCTACTGTGATCATTGGCATATTTGATTACTTTGTTAATGTATTCTGTTATTTTTTATAAAAAGGTGTTCAAACATACCCTTTTTTAAACCTGTATTTCAAAAATACTTTTTTGCATCCTTTTATACTTCTAAAAATATTAAAAAAAACTAAAACTGTTATTTTATACAACTTTTTAAATTTTTGCATGTATAAAGTTGTCTATGGTGATAGGTGTAGTTAAATAAAATTAAAGGTATGGTTAAAAGGTACTTTCCTGTTATAACAGCGCCCGTCAAAGTACGATTAAGCCAAAGTGGTCTCCGAACTCGTTAGGTCTACCTTCCAATACAATATACCCTGGCAATATTTCTCAGTCTTTTGGTGATTTGTCTTAGGGCATTGTACCAATTAAAATAGGGAAGTACCAATTAAAATAATTCTAAGAATAAGAAATCTCTCTTTTTTTGAAGGAATATTAATTATTATTATTAAATGTAATATTGATTTTTTTCTTGTAATTTAACATAAATAATACTAGTGCAAGTAAAATAATTTTTTTAGAATGCAATATGAGTGGTTCAAAAAGATGTAAAAATTGTTTTAATGAAAATGTGGAAAAGAGTTTTCATTTATTATAAACACCAAAGAAAATGACGACTCTGGGGTTGAATGCAAAATCTTTGATGGAGAACTTTCAAAAAGATTTGTATTAATATCACTGTTTTCTGGTAACAGTTGGAGAAATAATAATAATTTTGAGTGTGTTTTCTTTTCTTTCTTTTTTTTTTTTTTTTTTTTTTTT
>BMAW01040366.1:0-121612 GCA_019974015.1 Nephila pilipes | reverse complement strand
TTTTTTTTTTTTTTTTTTTTTTTTTTTTTTTTTTTTTTTTACAAATATTGATGGCTATTGCTGCTTATATTAGAAATATTGTTGCTTATCTTCAGTATCATTGCATAATCTAGGATTATTCCCTAATTTTGAAGGATGGTTTCAGAATTGTTTATTTGATGTGGATGATTCTTATTGCAATATGAGGAAAAAAAAAAAAAAAAAGTTGAAGCAACACGAATGAAATTGGCAACATATCTTGTAATTTTGAATCTTGATCAAGTGACAAAAAAAATTTGGACCACTGAACAGAAGAACTGTGTGGAGAGTTTCATTCTCTTAGCAGCGAGGGGAAATGGTTCAGATGAGTAAAAACAGGTTTCTGATTGTTCTTTTGATCCCCATTCCTAATAAAAACTTTTTTAAATATTAGAATTATCTTGTGTATTCAAACCCTGGAGTACAAAATTTCATAATTCTCTAATTGTAGGATATTTTGAAATAAAGATTCTCAATTTTTTCTGTGTGAAATGTCTACATACTTATTAATTATCAGTCTATTTATGACGTAAATGGAAAATAATAATGTGAACATGACATTAATTTAAAAAAAACATTTATTATATGAAAGAGCAATTAGAGATACAAAAAGAAAGTCTTTAATGTTCTGCAGATTGTTTGTTCAAAGTAATCTGTTATATAGCCCACTAACTGTTTTCATGAATAAATGGAATTATTTTGAAATCTTAAATTGCCTTCACATGAAATTTGGAATACACTATTTGGATCTTATTGAGAATATTTTTAAGTATTAATTTACTATGTTAATGTAAATTCGTTAATCAAGTATGTAATTGTGTTTGTTTTGAGCAATCAACATTGATATTATCAGTATACAACTGTGATGAAAATTGGGAAGTTTATTTGGAATGGAATTTTTTTATACTGTTCAGTATAGTATGAAATGAAAAAATATTATGTGAGGGTAATCTGATTAATTATATACTTGGTTTTATGGGATGTACAGCAACAAAGGCTGTTATTCCCTCAATTTATAATCATTATAAAAAATTATTTTCATTATATTTAGAGAAGCTCCAAATATTTGGAATTACTTTGATCTTTGTAGGTTGAAATGGAGCTTATATAATTATTAATACATAAATTTCAGTGTTTGTATCTTTTGCAAATGAAATTTTGATGTCATGTACTGGTTAGTAAATAAAAATATTTAATAAATAGGAGGAAGTTATTGTTTGAATTACAAACTAAAAATAATTCAGACTTATGAAAATGCAATTTTTTAAAATTCCTTAATCAGTTAGTTGAGTGGATAATTATTGTATTAAATGTCTATAAACATTTTGTTATTGTTTTATATTCTCATGTTATATAGAAATTTGTATTAAATGAATAATGAAGAGTTTATTTATTTTCACATTTGTTAAGTTTGAAAAATTTATTAAAAATTTATATTCCTAGCTTAATTTCTAAATTGAAGCATATTTTGTTAAAATAAGTTTTTGTAGTTGATGTCTTTCGTGTTATTTTCGTGTAATAGAGTGAAGATTTTAATATAAATAATCCATTTATTTTTATGAAAAACAAAATGACTGTATATTGAAGTTGTTCTAAATTGTCTAATGGAAGAATTATGTGAAAATGGTCTATTAAATTACATGTATGCTGCTGTTTATTAATCACTTGGTTTGGAATTAGTTTGCAAAATTCCAAGTTTTGCTGCATTTTTTAAAAAATGGAGCAACCAGTTAAAACTTCTTTATCTTCTGTATAGAATTGAATGTTTGATTAATTAATTCAAACATACTCATTTGCCCTGAATAATTCAGAAATTTGTAATATTTATTTATTTATTTTTTTTTTATGATAAACAGTATTTTACATTACTGGTTTTTCAAGTAAATTTACTTTTTATTGATAAACATTCTGTTGGAATTTTTCAAATTTTCTGTGAAAAAAATATTCTTTTTTATAAAATGTACTTGGTGCTTCTATGAGGAATGAATTCAATAAAGTAATGGAATCATTAATTTCATATTTACACTTTGTTTAGTGTTAATGCACATGCAATGTTAATTTTATTTACTAATATTTAAACAATAATGTATTCAGGTTTATTTTTTTCTGAGTTAGAAATTTTGTCTTAGTTTTACAGTTCAAGTTGTTTATTTAATCACAAATTACGCTTTATTCAACAGGTTTAGAGGACACTTCTAATGGGCAAAAATATTTTTCAATTAACTTCTAAGTGGCTGTATGCAGCTTCTGGTGGTAGCATCTTTGTCGGGCTGTACCATTATTTCAGACCAGATGAAAGCAAATGTGAAGCATTACCAGACATATTTTTTCAACCATCAGATAAATGGAATTATAATTGGGATAAGTAAGTATTAGTTTTTACTTTTTCTATGAGAAATACAACATTTGTGGATGTGTAAAAAGAGTTAATTTAAGGTTTAAATCTTTTTTTCATATTCGAGAACTGTAATTGATGTTATTTTATTTTGCTTTAATGCAATGTATTAATACTCAAAGGAATCAAGTTTTTCCCTTGCTTATATGTGTTGTAAGAAATGAATCATATTTTGAATTAACTTAGTGATTAACCATTTAGATGCCAATGTATAGCACAATTCCTTTCCCCACATGTTTCATTCAAAAAAAAAGAATTCACTCTTGGACAGGAGGAAATTTTTCTGTGTTCCTGTTGTGACTTTTTCTATTGATTATGTATTGCACTAAGCATTTTAAAACTGTGGAAGAAGCTCTCAAATATTTTGATAAGCTAAACTTGAATGATTCTGATATTTCGGATGTTGATGTATGTATTATTCCACCCAATGATAGTCGTGATATAACAGAAAATGAGAACATCAATGATGAAGATTTAGGGGAGATTATTCCGAGGGTTGTAACAGGAGAATTGGAGATTGTACGTAAAGATGAGTCTTAAGATGTGCCCTCTACATCACACACAAGAATAGAAGTAGAGAGCACAGGTAAAAGTAGTGATGGTATCTCTGTGCAAAAAAAAATTTACCTGGAAACAATAAGATGGAGTAAGAGAAAAGAATTTAATCATACATTTCCTGATGAGGAATCAATTTATTTCCAATGTTACAAGATCTGGATCCTTTTCAACTTTTTGATAAAATTTTGCCTAAGGAGTGCATTGGAACATTAACATGCATGACAAAGCTGTACATTAGTCAGAAAGGAGAGATGATTGCTATTGATGGTACAGAGGAAGATTATTTTTAGAGCACTGCTGAAGATTTGAAAGTTGATATTGTTCCAAAAGTCATGTCACGAAATCATTTCCATATGATTAAATAATATATTCACTCAAATGATAATTCTAAATTGAAGTCACGTAATAAATTTGGAAAAATAGCTCCAATTTATGAAGAATTCGGGAAAAATTTGATTCAGTTTGGAACTTTCCACAAAAAAATTGAGCATTGATGAATCAATGGTACCTTATTATAGACACCACACTTGTAAAATGTTTATAAAAGGTAAGCCCATAAGATTCGGCTTTAAAATATGAATGTTAGGTTCATCATCTGGATATCCGTATGCAATGGAAATTTATTCTTGCAGGAAAAATGAGTCATCGGGGATGCCTTTGGGTGAAGATATTGTGACACAGCTACTCTCCAAAATTGCAGATCCAAGTAGGCATGAAATCTATTTTGATAATTGTTTTACATCCTATAATTTATTGAAAAAATTGGCAGATTCTAGAATCAGAGCTACAGGTACTGTCCAAAGTAAACACATCAGGCAATGTCCTTTACTAGAAAATAACATGTTTGCCAAAGTGACCAGAGGAGCAATGGATTACCATAGTGATGGAACTGTATTCATTTGCTGCTGGAATGACAACGCAGTTGTGATAGTTGCCTCTAATAATCAAACGCATGAGCCTATTTCAAATACAAAGCGATATTCTAAATTGGCAAAAAAAAAATTGATGTTACCCAACCTACTCTTATAAAGTATTACAATGAAGGTATGGGTAGAGTTGATGTTCTGGATAAACTTCTATCATCTTACAGACCCCAACTCCAAAATAAAAAAATGGTACTGGAATTTATTTGCAAATTCTCAAAATATTGCTGTAATAACATCTTGGATAATTTATAGAGGCATTCATGGAAAGAATTCAATGTCACATTTAAAATTTTGTCGAGATATTATGCTGAACTTACTGCGTTCCAAATCAAAACTTGTATCTCAACCTGAATCAAAAGTCCATGTTCCAACTGAACTTAGAAAAACAGATAATCATTTTTTGAAATCTGCATTGCACAGACACTGTGCTGTTTGCCAAAAAAAATTGCTGCAACATGTGTATTGAGTGTATCAAAAAGTTGCATAAAGCATGTTTTTGCTTATATCATGGCAAATAAAACTGTTAAAAAGCTGTAAAAAATAAAAAAGGTAAGCAAATTTAATGTAAATGTTTTTTAAATTGTCAAATATTTCCATAATATATTATTTGAATGCTTTTTTGTTTATTTGTTTTTGGTAAATAGAAAGTCAATAAGAAAAATACTTATCAGATGTCAATGTTCCCATTTGGAAACATCAAAAAAATTCGTATAAAATTTTTTTCTCCAAATATTTTTATTGATTATGTGTAAAAGATCTATAAGTGTACATAATTAAGCTAATTTAAGTACAAATTCAATCTGCTTCATAATTTGGCATCTAAACGGTTAATCTAGAAGTTTTTCAATAAAAAAATGAAAAATTTTATTAGAATAATGATTTTGATTTAGACTTTTTTTTGCCTAGTATTAAATAAATAACCAAATTCTCTCTATATCTCGTATCTTTCATTTAGCAAATAAATAAATTTTCTCATAGAATCATATTTTGGCATTACTATCATACAAAGCAGTACTTATCATACCTTTTTTAAATGCTACTCCACTTTGCTGAACAAGTATTTGCGTAGCCTAGAATATATAAATACATAAACTAGGATTACATGTTAGAGTTTTTTCTGATAATTGATCAGAAGAAAAATATTTTTGAAAGCTATTCTTTCATATTCATATAAACAAGATTTTTACTATTCTTTCAAATAAACTGGATGTATTTGTATACTGTAACATTAAGAATTAAATCTTAGATAATATTTGATACTGCTATAAGCAAAAAGTTCCTGCATCTTTTTATGAACTTAAATAATGTGGTGAATTTCAGTTCGCTGCATCTTAAAATTTCCCAATTCTCAAATTTACTTACTAAACCCTTAATGGTGGTCGAAATGAAAACTTTTAGAGTTAATTAATTTTACTTCCATAATTCTACTCTGCTTTCCATTTTAAAGGAATTACAAAGCTTGTGTTTAGAATATAAAAATACTTGAAATGTCATTTAAGCACTTTCATTAATCATAAATTAAAAATCTTGTTTGATTTTTGTTGCATTTAGACGAGAAGTATCCAGTTTAGTAAAGCCATGTAAAGATGAAGATGGGTCTTCAGACCAGAATAAAATAAAGGAAGAGAAAGAAAAGTTAATTCCTACTGCAACCAGACACATATTTCTCATTCGACATGGACAATATAAGGACTGGAAAAATGATGATAAAGATAGAAAACTCACTCCTTTAGGTAAATAAAGGATACCAAACAGGATTCTCAGAGAATCTCATAAATGCATTTTTTTCTGTAAAACTACACTATTGGCCATTAAAATTGCTACACCACAAAGATATGCAAATAACAAAATGTTATGTATTAGATTAATATATTACACTGGAAATACAAGTGATTAAATTTTAAGAAATTTGGAAGCATAGATCCTGAGAAATCAATATCCAAAATAACTTTCTCTGGCAGCAGTAACGGCTCTTATCTTTTTGGGAATCGAGTCAAACAGATATTGGTTGGTATGTGCTGGTATAGCTGTCTGCAGCTTCAACATAATGCCACAGTTCATCAACTATAGTAATGAGCCAGTCGCTCAGCAATCATTGATCAGACATTTTCAATTTGATAAAAGATCTGGACAATATGCTGACCAGGGCAGCGGTTGAACATTTTCAGTTTTAAGGAAAATTCTTACAATACCAACAACATGGGATTGTGAATTACCCTTTTAAAGTGTAGTATTTCACAGGGCTCTAAAGAAAGAGTAGAGCCATGGGTCTCAACACACCAGAAATGTAACAGCCACTGTTCAAAGTGTCATCAATGCAAACAACAGGTGCCTGAGACATGTATCCAATGGCACCCCATACCATCGCTTTAAGTGGTGGGTCAGTATGATGATGTCGAATGCGTGTTGGCAATGTGCATTCTTCATGATTCAACCAAACACGGGATCATGATGTAAAAAGAACTTGGATTCACCTGAAAAGACAATGTCTCCATTGCTCCATCCAGATTCATCGTTGATCACACCATTAAAGATGCTTCTGTCTGTGACATAGAGTCAAGGGTAACTGAAGCCAAGGTGACAGTCCGTGTTGCTTCAAATGCCATCAAACTGTTCATCTATTCACTTGTAGTCTTGAAAACGATACCATTTCTTGACTCAATGCTCGTGATGGGGCTGTATGATCTATTAAAAGACGTGGGTAACATGTTCTGTCTTCTCAGCTTTTAGTGATAGTGGGCCATTGAGATTCAGATCGGCGTTCTGTAGGACCATCCTGAACTTATCAATTCCATATTCTGCAGACAGTTACAGTTATGTGATCTCGACCAATGCAAGCAGCAATAATATATTATAAACCACAATCCTTGTAGGCTGCAGTTGGACCTCTGTCAAAATCAAGAAATATGCTGATAGCATTTTTCCTTCTTACACGAGGCATCACAGCAATTTTTCACCCAGCTACAGCATTCAAATGCAATTTATGTATGAGAAATCTGCTATACAATTTCTTCATTTAAGCACATTGTAGGTGTCGCTACCAGCTCCTACTTCACATTAATGCATTGAAAAGCTGAGCATTTGCATATCATGGCATGTTCTTCCTGTCATGTAAATTTCACATCTGTAGAATCTCACCTTCATAGTGTAACAATTTTAATCGTCAGTAGTGTATTTTATAATGAATGATGAATGCTTTAAATCCTAATATTTTTGTCCATTACATTGGTGACTCCAGCTGGTATTTAAAACTGTATCAGAACTTCCTATTTTTAGAATATATATTGTAAATTTAGAAGTATTGAGAAAATATACAAATTATTTATGTAGGTAATAATTTGACATTTAATTCAATTTTTAAACGTTTAATTCAAATTATTAATATTATTACACACAGGTTATGAAATTTTCATACTTCTTAAAAGCTGTGTAGAGTAAACAAATATACGTAAATTAATTTCTTTTGAGTCGCTAATTGAGTGCAGACGACTGTTCCTGAGCTCTTATTTTGAAACGTTTTATTTTTTCCCTTTTTCACCTTTGGTGTTGAAGGAAATTGTGCATTTAGTATAGTTTTCCTCTTGGCGTTTAGCCATGGCTTCGACCATGGAAATTAGTGAAGCCGTTCCCACGGAATTAACACCTCTTCCGGGGAATTCGACTGAAGAAAATCATCCGAATGAAGTTCCAGCAATTGATGAAGACATCATTACTCCAGTTCGCCTCGACTCAGAAGCCTCACCTGACGAAATCAGCAACTTCTTCGTCAAAAATGCAGAAGGTATTAGGAAACTAATACAATTACGAGACCTTTACGCTTTATGGGCAAAGCGCTTGAGCGCCGCATCGTATCAAAACCCAACGGACTTCTCGAAGGCGCACGCAGAGTTGGGCATAGTATATGCTTAACTTACGACCATCAAAAGTAAAGTTCAAGTTCTGCTCTTCAAACTACCTGCTACTGCAGCTATTCTGGATAAAATTATAGAAGCTGCAAGGAAGAATGAAGAAAATGGCGTCGAAGAATAATGGCGGCCATGTTCCACCCAATTCTCCGGAAGTGGGCGGTGCTAAGCCCAAATCTTCAATTAAGGGCGGAGCATCAAAGAAATATAAAGCTAAGAAGCGTTCTGACGATGAAGATGGCTTTTCTGCTCCTTCCAAGCATCTTACCGTGAAATATGGTAATATTAACGAACCCAAAGGAGATGAGATTATTGAAATTAGTGAGGATAAGGATGCTGGGGAACCAGTGAACCCCACCACCACTCCTAACAAAACAAAAATCCCACCTTTTTTCATCACTCCTAAAGGAGATTGGAGGCAACTCCTCTCCTTTGCACGTTTGGAAGCGCCTTCGCTTTACAGCAAACTCAGTGGCCGCTTCCTCCGTCTCACTGTCAACCATGAGATGGAATACAGAAAATTGGCAAACTTTCTCCGCACCGAAAGTGTGGAATTTAAATCATATGTGTTAAAATTGGACCGTCCTCTCAAATTAATTTTGCGAGGCCTTCCATCTACTACAGATTTAGAGGAAATTAAAAAAGAAATTGAAAGCGAAGGCTTTCAAGTACACAAAATTTCAAACCAAGGCTCCAATGCCTCTGATTTACTTTCAGTTAATTAACAACCTACAGGCCGAACAAATTTACAATTTTACTGAAATGTTCAGAACTCAAATAAGCATTGAAAATTACAGGGGAAATAAATGCCCCTCTCAATGCTGGAGGTGTCAGGTTTTTTTTCATTCCTCTGAGGTTTGCCACCTCCCTATCAAGTGTGTCAAATGCGCTGGGGAGACAGGGCACGAGATTGTCCAAATGACTTTAACACTCCTCTGAGATGTGTAAACTGTGGTGGGGATCACGCAGTGAATTGGCGCCAGTGCCCCTGATTCCCAAAGAGTAAAAACTCAAACCTGAAAAATTTAAATAAAAATTTAAAAAACTGTAGCCCTAAAACAAAAAATATTAATTCTTCCAAGAACCAGCGTCCTATCGAGAGTTATCGACAGGCCACACCCCAAGTTTCTTATTCTCAAATTCTGACCAGACAGGTTACGGAGCATGTTGCCCCTATTCCAAATCCTACGGCTACTCCTAGCACTGGAAATTTTGGGGAAATTTTCCGTGCCGTAATATCTATTGCTAGTGACACAAATGTCGATGAGCAATTATTTGCTCGGGCATTTAGGGAGTGTCTCCCTGCCCTCCACCAGGTCACTGCGGCCGACGACAAGGCTTGTATTATTTTTGAAGCCTATGTCGCTCTTAAACATGGGCGCACATATCGCGCTATTCCCCAACATTAATATTCAATCGTGATGTGCACGACATTTCTCTTGGGTTCTGGAACGCAAATGGTTTGCGTTCCAAGATTGCCGAAGTCAGAGACTTCGTCACAGAGCATAATTTTGATCTGTTTTTGGTTCAAGAAACAAAGCTCCAACCGGGGCACGAACCCCAGATCGCCAACTATCGTCTTTACAAAGACGATAGAATAACTTTAACTCCTCGTATCGACGGAGGCACCGCTTTATACCGTAAAAATAATTATGAACATTGCAGAGTCCTCTTGCCGAGGTTACAGTATATAGATGCAACTGCTATCGAAATCAAAATTAATAATTATCCACCACTGTGAATAATTTCTACTTATATTCGCTGTACCCCATTAAATAGATGCCATTTTCCAGAGGAGGACTTCATTAAACTTCTCAATTCTGGTCAAAACGTAATCATTGCTGGAGACATGAATGCTTGTCATAAAGACTGGCATGATTCAAGATCAAACACTTTCGGTCAAAAACTCAAAAATGTTATAAGCAGAACTCCTGGTGCTAGGGTTGTTGCACCATACACCCCTACGCACATAAACCTAGGTCCCGGCCGGGGGCTAGGGATTCTATTATTGATCTTGCAATCTTCAAAAATATTCCCTTCAATTATGATATAAGAGTCATTAATGATCTGAGTTCAGATCATTTACCTTTCATTTTGACTCTTAATACAAACTGCATTTTTGAAATTACCAGAGCAACTCTCTACCAATTGGAAGAATTTTAAATTCAAAACCCCTCCCCATTCCTGAAACCTCTAGCAATGAAGATATTGAAAAATCTATCGACAAAATTGGTGAAATTATTTCTGAGGCACTTGTGATGGCCTCAAAACCAAAATTTAAACCTCCTCCTCTGAGACTCCCTATTGAGATCAGAAATAAAATTCGTCACAAAAATTATGTATGGAGAGTCTGGCAAAGATGTAGGAATCCGGCTCTTAAATCTGAACTCCGTGCACTCAGTAATGAGATCAAACGAGATATTCAACACTTTTCCCAATCCAGATGGGAAAAACACATTGAAGGCCTCTCGCCTGACTCAAACACCCTTTGGAGGGAAACCTCCCGACTCATAAAGCCTTTTCACACCATTCCGCCCCTGAAGGGCACCCTTGGCAGTGTTGCTGTAGCTCCTATTGAAAAGGTGGAAGTTATAGCTGATAGCCTTCAAAAACAATTCGAACCAAATGAAGACGAAAATCCTAGATTCTCAGAACATACAAAACGTAAAGTCCAAAGATTTTTGGCTTCCCCCACATGCCTAGACCTGGAACCAGTCCAGGCTAGTGAAATTTTGGACTTTATTCATAAAACCAAAATTAAAAAGGCTCCGGGATTGGATTTAATTTCAAACCGCATCCTTAAAAACCTACCTCTTAAATTTATTTTCTTTTTCACGCTGCTCTTTAATTTTCTTATGGAAAACTGCTACTTCCCTAAGGCTTGGAAGATCGCCGTGGTGGTCCCCATTCTCAAGTCTGATTCGGATGATTCTAAACCTCAAAATTATCACCCCATATCGTTACTCAGCTCGCTGAGCAAAGTAATACAAATTTGTTATTTTGAATCGCCTGGACCAGTTCTGCAATTCCAGGAATATTGTTATTCCAGAGCAGCATGGTTTTGTTCCAAAGTGCTCTACAGTAACCCAGTTACTTAGAGTTACTGAGACGGTCCAGCTCGGCTTTTCGAATAATAAGGCCACGGGTATGCTTTTTATCGATATTGCCAAAGCTTTTGATAAAATTTGGCACGATGCGCTTATTTCCAAGATGATGCGACTTGGAATTTCGGACCAACTTATCAAAATTATTCACTCGTTCCTTGACTCTCTAGTTTTCGGTTTCGAGTCGAAAATGCAGTCGCCCCCCCCCCCATCCAATCCTAAGTGGAGTCCCCCAGGGATCGATTTTAAGTCCAAGAATTTTTTCTTTGTACGTAAATGACATCCCGAAGGCTCCAACATTCATTTGGTGATGTACGCCGATGACACTGCCATTATGTCCCAAGACATCTGCAATCGGAAAATTATTGAAAGATTGCAGAGGTACATATCTCGTTTACAGCTCTGGCTCATTAACTGGAAAATTAAAGTTAATGCATCCAAAAGCGCTTGCCTCCTCTTTACGAAACAACGGTGCATTGGCAATTTGCCAGCAGTCACCATTTTCGATCAACCTGTTACTGAATATACCCCTGGGTTACTGAATACAAGTACCTAGGGTTGGTTTTAGACGCAAAATGAACATTTTCCCACCATATCCGAAAAACTTATCAAAAGGCTATCGGAATGAGCAGATTGCTCACACGCTTGATTTCTCGTAAGAGCAAGCTGGCGATCAGGCACAAAATTTTGCTCTACAAGTTGATCTTAAGACCGATCATGTTGTACGCGTCGCCTATTTGGGCGTCTGCGGTGACCACCCATCTGAAACGACTGCACGTCTTTCAAAACATCCACCTTAGGAAAATGTTAAATGCTCCCTGGTTTGTTCGGAACGAAGTCCTGCATAATGATTTTAAAATTGAACCAATTCTAGAGTTCATCAAAAAACAATCTTTTAATTTCTTTAATAGGATCCCTCAAATACCTAATGAATCACTTCAACAGCTCCCTGCGTATGATGCAAGCATTGCATCTTCGCAGAAAAGACCCAGAGCGGCGCTCGGACACTCCTATGTTCACTTCCCAGTCCTAAAAAGACTGGGAGCGCATTGAAGCAATTCATTAGTGAAATCCTGCTTAATTTTCAAAATTCAGGATTTCACATCTATAAGTGGCAATGTCCCACGGTCAAAATGGACCTCGCGTAATACTGTCGATCACTTTTAAAATTTTTAATTTTTCGAAAACTTGAAAATTTAAACACTTTTCCAATTGTAAATAACTAAAATCATCATCTTTCTAAGGTAATAACAGTTTTCTCCACCAGGCGTCGCTATTGGAGCATAGTTCCAAATTGCTCAATTCTTACTTTTCTACTCATTCTCCTTGTGTTTAAAATCTCCCTTAATTTTAAATAGCAAAATTTTCCTTTAAATTGGTTTCGGAACGGCATTTCTTTTTAATTCAATAGTTTAATTTTTCTTTTTGTAACCTCTCAAAATCCCGCGGACAACAGCTTTCTCGAAGTCGCTTTCGTCTTCGAACTGAAGTCCCGCCCCCTAATCTACTCCCTGACTACCGCTATATATGCTTCTTAGCTTACGGCTACAGCATCCAATGGCAGTGCGCACTTTCGTAACTTTAATTTCCAACTCTGTTTCGGCAGTTCCTCGCTCTGCCGAACGCCCAGGCATTTGTTGCCTTGATCCTAATTATGATAACTTTTTACAATTCTGATAAACTAACTAATTATGCTCTTTAATTATAAATTAGGATGAGAGGGTAAGTTTTTAATTTTTAAAAGAGGTACCTTGTAATTTTCGCCGTTACCGTTACCGAGTCGCTAATTTGTCAAGCATTCAATTTTGGGTATTAGAAAGGAATTCATTTGCTTCATTTTTGATCAATAAAAACTCTGTTATTTATTAAAAATCTCTGAAAAAAAATATATAAAACTGTGCATTAGAATATGGCACCAAAGAAATAAAAAAAATTTAATTTTTTGTATCTGAATTTCTCACTCTGTTTCCAGTTTCCAATTTAATATTAAAATTCTGATTAAATATATGTATAATTCAACCACAATCTTGAGTGAAGAACTGAGAGAAAGGCTTTGTAAACATATAAAGTACCTAAGGATAATACAGTCACTTGTTGCTATTGCAGCCACTTGGCATTTTCAGTATTAATTTAAAAGTTAATCAACTAATGACTTAACTATAATAAGAAGATATTATACTCATACATGAAATTGGAATTGTTGAAAAACCTTTCTGGAAGTGCAAACTTTTTTGTTTATTATATTCAATTATGTACTTATTATTATTTATTATATTTAATTATTATTTCACAGTTTCTCTGTATTTGTTTCTTTTGTTATGACAAGGTCAATATGTTATCAAACAAGCATTAGGGGAAATGGGTGTCAAGCAAATATAAACTTGGCTTGTCTGAGTTATATTCAACGCATTTAAAATAGAAATAAAGTTCTATTCAGAAAAATTATAAAGTGTGTCTTTTTTCATCACTCCTTTTGCTTAAGTGAAGTAAAACTTTGTGGAAATTGATTTATCAACAAAAATAGGAAAATTCTGTAAATACCTTTACTGGCCATATTACTGACAAAAAGGTGTTTCCTAAAAATTTTAAAATGAAATTATAAAGTGAAAGCCTTAGTTAAAGTTGATTAATTAAATTAATAAAGCTAAGTAATCTAGTTAAGCTTAGAAAAACTTACTTAAAATTTTAAAACATAGAGGAGATATAACCTCATACTTTTTTTTTTTTTACACTTCTTCACAGCCTTTACTGATAAATTTACCTTCACAGTTAAATTATTTTTATATTTTTAAATAACTTTCAAAAAATTTTAGATTTATATCAATACTTAAAATTTTCAAAGGTAGCTGGACTCTGGTTATGAAACTGCCACAAAACTATTTTTAAAAGATGTTATATTTATTTTTAGGTCATCAACAAGCTGCCATGGTTGGGCAACGTTTGAAACAGTTAAATTTCAAATATACCACATTGATTCATTCATCGATGACTCGAGCAAAAGAAACAGCAAATATTGTACTTAAATATCTACCAACAATTCCAGTGGAAACTACTGATCTGTTGCAAGAAGGCAACCCAATACCATCAGAACCTCCAATGGGTACTTGGAGGGAGGAATATAAGGTTTTACTTTTTTTTTTAAATCCATCTCTTTTTCATGTAATTTAATGTAAAATACACAAGAATAAATTATTAAAGCTCAATTAAAGACATGTAAAAGTTATATTTTTGTAAAATAATACTAATTGACCCATACTATTTTTAGTGTTCTTATATTTCAAACTTCTTGCTTTTACAGAAACATCTCTTGAAGTCTTTCATAAGATTGTTTGACCAACTCCTCTTGTTTATTTAATCTAAAAGTGTGAAATTGTTGCTAAAAAGATATTTTAATGCATCAACTTGTATCAAGGAAGAATGATGTTCTGCAGACAATTGGTGATTCTGTTATTGAGAAAGAACTGGTGAATAAGAATTGATGTATAGCTTGATGCATTGATATTATTGAAAAAAATTCTAATTCTCATATTTGTTCATTTTCAAAAGAATTTGAATAGCTCCACATGAATGGCTGATTTCTTGCTCATTGTAAATGAATTTGTTTCTTGATTGTACGAATGATTTCTTATATATTATTTAATAATTTTTCTTATTCAATATATTTTCATCCTTCATTTGTATTGATTGATAATTAGAGCATTCTTCATCTTCTGAAATCTTCAAACTCCCTTAGACCATTTTTAAAAAGAGTCCGTTGTTGTAAACATTCTGAAGAATTTTTTTGGATTTCCTCTTCCTTATGTAGTTTAAACCAAAATTTCTTAAATTATTTATAACTCACTTTTACTGCTTTTAATGGAAAGAAAGCAAAATATGCATCTATTTGTGAGCATATTATGTTTGATCTGTGAATTTAAACTATTTTAAATTTACTATGATTGAGCTGTGATTCAAAGTTTACCATCCATGGATCTAGGGAAACTTTATCTACTTAGCTTTACATTCCTTTTCAGCAAGCTTTTTGATCAACTTTAGGATTACTTATATCTAAACTATGCATTTACTTAATTCTTATTTTTTTTAATAAGATCTCTTATTTAGTTTAAATAATTTTCTGTAAAATAGTATTATAGAAATCATACATTATTTTAGTTCTTTGACTGCAATTGAAGATGATGAAAAGAAAAGAATTACATTTATTTAAAAAGTAGTCGTAATTACAATTGCTGATGCTTGAGAATGTCTTTATTTAAGAGTCTTTATATGGTGACTTTTTTTTTTTGTGGTTATATGAATTAAACACTTAAAAATTGTGAATCAATTGAATATTGGATATTTTGTGTTTTATACTTAATTAAATAGGTTTCTGTCTCGAAGTGACTATTGTATTTTCTGACATTACCTCATATATAGAATTATATTTTCAGTTTTAAAACCTTCTGTGTGTGTGTGTTTCATTTTTATCGCTTTTTTCCCCCCAAATTTTTCTTATTTTTACATTTATTTATTTTGCTAAAATTATTTTTAGCATATAATGTTTTCTTTTTAAAAATTTTTAAAACATTTCTTTCGTTTGTATTGCTTTTACACTAATAATGAGAGTCTTTTATTTATGATATATATACTTAATGTTCTAGTATTAATTTTTTTTTTTAATTTTAATTTATATACATAGAGAGAGAATGTGGAATTTATTTATTTTATTGAATTTTGGATGCAAGAAGTTTTGGAATGAGAATTTATGCATAAAATGACAGGCACACTCACATTAATTTTATCATATTTCAATTAAATGATATATTTTCATATGAAATAATTTATCTTGTTTGTTGCTACTTATCTACTTGTTAATTTTTTATTGTATCTTAAAGTAATGAATTATTTTTTATAGTTAAAATTTAAAAAAAAACATCCTTCTGTTATGATTATACAAATTTTCTATGTGAATGAAGTAGAATTGTTTTAAATTTTTTTGCAATGAATAAATTGAAAGATATGTTAGTAACAAAATTAGAAATCTTGGGCATAATTAAACAATTACATGAGATGTAATAAATTAGTAATTTTTTTGTTCATTTATTGAGACACATCAGTTGTTAGCTTATTGATTTGTATTGAATACTGTAATCCTATGTTCAGAATTAGCCCTAATATATTGTTAATTAAATTTGGTTGCTTGTGTATTTTCAATTCATTATTTGCTAAGATTTTTTTTTTTATTTCCAAGTAGTATTATGAAGATGGCCCCAGGATTGAAGCAGCTTTTCGAAAGTATTTTCACCGTGCTCCTGCGACACAAAAAGCTGATAGCTTTGATATTATCATTTGTCATGCTAATGTAATAAGGTTCTTTGTTTGCAGGTAAGTTATTCATTACAACTATTCTGTCTTTCCTGTCTTGGTAGATATCTTTTTTATTAAATGTTGCAATGGTAGTACATAAATTTGTATAGGTTTCATTTTTTTGATTAAGTTTTATTAAGTTTAGTATTTATAATATTAAAATTATGTATGAAATTGATAGTATACTGTTGGCTATTAAAACTGTTACACAGTGAAAGTGACCCACTACAAATGTTGTATTTGTATGAAAAGTACAACATGCTGGAACATGCAAATCATTAGCATTTCGGTGTATTTAATGATTGCAAGTAATACCATTTACAATCTGTACAAAAGGGGAGATTGTACAGTATATTTCTGTAAGTAAAGAAAAAGAAATTTTATCAACAAAATCTTATCATGATTAAAAAAAATTTCATAATTTGATCATGGCAAGATTGTGGTGTAGCAGCTTATTCCACAATATCGATACTCATGATGGTTGTTATTCTAAGCTGTCATGTGAATATGAAATTGATGAGTCCAGCCTTTAACTTCTAATAAGTCAGGCATTCCCTGCAACTTTATAGGATTGCATATCCGCTTGACATATCCTAAGACGGGAGTTTAACTTGTTTCTAGAATGACAAAAATCACTTACTAGCTGCTACAAGCAATGAACTCTGACATAGAATTGAAGCTGTGTGGAATGAAGTTGTCACCCAAGCTTAGTTTGATTCAATGCCTAACTGGATTAGTTATTATTTCTGCCAGAAGGAGCAGCTCTCTGGGTACTGAATTCAGCATGCTGTATATACCAAAAGACTTTTAAATTTAATGATGTTTTCCTCCTATTATACTATTAGGACTTTGAATAAGTTCTTGCTGTTTCATAACAGATGGTGTTACCAGGACTAAATGCATGTAATTTCAGATGGTAATGAATCTACAAGGAAGTACTGTCGGTAAGCTTGAGCTTCAGTGTATAATAGTTAACCACAGTGTTAAAAAAAACAGGGTGGGTTTTTTCCCCCCTCTCTTAGTTCTAAAAATGTCATTTTGTGCCAAGTTAAGAATATTTGTGGGAATTTTATTACATTATTTTATTCCAAAGTAAAAACAGCATGCAGAAACTGGTTTTGACTCCTCCAAAATAATGATTTTGATCTTGGAAATAAAGAACACACATGTCCTCAACATTTAGTGGGATCAGCAGGATGTAATTTGTTATAAGCTGCTCAAATAGAACAAAACTATCACTGGAGATGCTATCAGCTGTAATTGGTACGTTTGAGCTGAGCCCTAAAGGAAAAACAGCTGCTTTTTGAGCAGGGATACAACAAGGCAATTTTGTTACATAATAATGCTTGGCCACATATTGCAAAACTGGCAAAAACCTACTTGGAAATGCTTAAATGGGAATCTCTGTCCCACCTGCCTTATTCAGTGGTCATAACCCCTTTCAATTATTATTTATTCCATTTGATGGCACTTGGTCTGACTGAGCGGTGCAGGCTTTCATATGAAGATACCAAAACTTAGTTGATTCTTGAATAGTCTCAAAGACATGTCATTTTTCAGACATTGTATTCATTTGCTCCCAGAGAGATGGGAGAAAGTATTGGCTAGTGATAGGCAATACTTTGAGTGTCATGATTTTTTACCACATACTTTATATAATGCATTAATTTTCACACAAAAAGACAGTGATAACTTATTCAAGGTCCTAATATATATGTGTACTAAATAAGATTCTGCTATCTGCTTTTCTTCCTGGCATGGCATTTTTTAATGGCTAGAAATTAATATTATTTTGATAACAGTTTTTAATTTATGAAAAACAATTTAATTAAATTTGTTTGAAGAAGAAAAGATACAAATATGTAATATTTTCATTGTTAATATAAAATTAACATTTATATCTGATGTAAATTATTTGTCAGCTTGTTTTATGGTACTTGAATATTGGAAATGTTACTTTGCTAAAATTAAATTCTTCATATAAAAGAAGTAATATCTAGTTATTTTTTTAAATCCCTCAAGGTTCTCTGCCATGCTAAGTTATCTAGTATTTTATTCAAAAATTTTACAATCTTACACTTGCAAAGTATTAACTATTTTAATATAGTTATATCAAAAGCAAATTCTTAAAATTATTTCCTATCAAATTCTGATATCACAGAACTTTAAAAAAAAAATTTTTTTAGAAGATTTAGGATGTTATAAAGGTATGGGGGAATTTTTTTTTTTTTTTAATACTTTTGTATTTAATGCTAATAATGTAGGAAGTCCAAAGGTTGTTTGAAAAATCGATAAAAATGCAGTGACTGATTATGCATTCATTGCCTATTATGAATTTTTATTTATAATAACAAAGTTTTTAACATTGTGCAATATAATTGGGCTTGGATGTTTGGTTTTAAGGAAAGGTAATTGTTTTACTAACCTGGTGGATCCTAGTTTAAAACTCCATTCTATTGAATATCATACATGTGGAATGATAGTTTTACTTCATGTTAAATATCATTGAACCCGAAGAGCTTCATGCGGTTTGGAAATGTTGCTTATAAAAGATAGTCCTTGAAAAAAATTGTGTGGTATATTAATGTAATATTCACAATGATTGTAACTCTCCCTTTTAAATAATTCAGATAATAATCAATATTATTTGTAAAATATTAAATTAAAATATTTAAATAAAAGCACTCAATTTAAAACTTAATGAAACATTTAATTGTTATATATACCTAAAATTCTTTTTGTGTGTGATACACTTTATTATTCATCATACATATATAATAGTAAAACTTAACCTTCCACTAAATTAAACAAGAAAAATAACTAAATCACAAACAATTAGATAACATTTTCCCTAATGCAAAAAACATCACTGTACCTGTACTGCTATCAAACCAACTAAATTTTGTTGGTAGGTATCATTTGTAACAGAGCCAATGCAGGATAATATAACCAAATGAACTCAGCGCACAAATTGGGGGAAAAGTTTTGCTATGTAAGGTTCGACTGCTACCATTTGGGTTGAAATACTTCGGACTACCTGAACTCATCTGTATGCATTATGATGGGTAATTTGAATATAAACTGAGCTCATTCATTATCATCAAAGGGTTAGTTAGAAATTTTTTAAATATTTTAACATCATTATTTGTCTTTTCAGAGTACTACAAGTTGCCCCTGAAGCTTGGTTGCGTTTCGCTCTTCACCATTGTAGTATTACATGGGTTGCCATTAATCCAAACGGCCATGTGTGTGTGTTTGCTGTGGGAGCAAGTGGCTTTATGCCACCAGATAAACTTACCAGAGTGTAGATTGTACTATTTATTTCAACTTAAAACTTGAATAAATAGCATAAGAGTAAGAATTGAAGCTTATAGACTAGGTGCTATTTTGCATAAATAACCTACAGCTTGAATGCAATTGTGGAAACACTTTTGCTTTCTGCCTATGAATTTTGATGTGATAGAAAAGTTTCTTTTAAAGTGAAGTCAGTCTGCAATATTAAAAATTTAATTTTATCTTTATTAATTTTCAGTTTGTTTATATTCCAATTTTTAATACTTTATAATTGCATTTTATAAAATTTATTCTTGTTCACAACTGTGTGAAACCTAATAACTATAAACGAAAAAAACTTTAAGATTTTATATGAAAAACTGAGAAAGAAGTACAAAACCCAAAGCTGTTCAAACTTATCTTCTAGACTTTCTAGTTGAGGAATGAGATTTATCATTTTGTAGTCATAAAAAATACAGGTTGCAACTATACAAAGAGAATTAGCCTTCTATTTTGAGGTATTTAAATATGTAGTGCCAAGTATTTCCTCAAGGATTTTTTTTTATTATTAAATAGTAATCCAAACTTTATCAAAATATTTATTTTGCTGCTTGTGTCTATTGGTATTGAGTATTCAAGAAAAGAACTTTTGAAATGTTTTCTCCTTTCCTATTCAGTTTTGATTCATGGCTCCAAGTTTTTTTTTTTAATTAAATAAAGTATATATATAAATGGCCCAAATTACTTTATGTAAATGCCAAAAAATATAAAAATTTGCATGTTTTTGTTACTTAACTATTTAAAAGGTATATTAACTGAAATAATTCATATTTTATACTATTGTTTAATCAACAATGATAACAAAATGTATGTTACTTTTTCAGTTTTTCTGTACTCCTTTTTGGAAGTGGCAAGTTGTTTTTTTAATGTTATGGATTCTTTGCTCCAGATCAATTTAAAAAGTTCTAAAATACTCATATTCGTTATACTTTCCTTCAAGTTTGCATACCGTCAAACCAGTTTTGTTACAGTAGCTTAAATAACAAGGAATAATTCTATTTTATGCTCCATCATTTCTGGCAAAATTTAATAAACCAGAGATAATTGAAATCTACATATCATGCATTCCATAAGAGTAACTTTTATTTTATACTTTTTTAATTTGCTAGAAAATTGAATTTAAAAGGTTTTAATGCTGCACTTGTACAATAATTCGAATTTTATCCGTCCAAAATTAAGAATCTCAGGAACTATGATAAGTAACACAAAAATTAATAATGAATTGGAAATAAGAATGCCATAGCAAAATAAATAAATATTTCATGGTAAAAGTTTTTTGCTTCACAAGCGTGCAGTATTTTTCAAATATGAATGTAATTGTATGCTATTTGACTTATTTATATTCTTAAAATTGTTACAAAATTATGAATAAATGTTTATTTAATTTGAATATTGATGTAAAATTTGCAGCTATAATCTGATGTAGAGAAGTTATTCGGTCTAGTTAGGGGTGAAGAATCAAAACTAAAATTATATCTAATTTATTAAGTCATGTACAAAAACTTTCAATTGGTTATTTGCAAAATTGTAAAATATTCATGTAATATTGCCTATAAGTTCAAAAATACCCCCCTCCCCCCTTTTTCCCCCCAATTTACTAAACTAATGTTCAATAAGGTTTCAGAAAAATGTTCAACTTGTCAAGCAACCATAGCATTAAATAACCATGGAGATCTCGGGGAAATAACATTAAAATTTGATCATCAAGAAGTAAAGGTTCAAAAAATGTTCCATCTGCACTCTGAAGTTTGGTGTTTTAGAAAACAATTTGATAGAGTCAAACACATTCCAGTTCTAAAACACTTTGATGTAGTATGGTAATTAAATTAGAAAATTTTTATGGACTATTTTTGAGAAAACTTCAAAAAATATTTATCCTATTATTTTTTGAAGTTTTCTCAAAAATAATTCATAAATAGATCAAGCATAAGGATAGCATTCCATTAAGTAAAAATGTTGAGCATAAGGTTAATCTCTTGAAACATACAATATTTAAGACAATTTTAAATATTATATATCGTCAAAAAATGCTAATGTTTTTTCCAGGTTTCATCTTAGCCTATTCATCCTATTTTTAGTGGAAGGTTAGCTATGGGAGATTTTAATCATAAAATGCAAGATTACTTAAATGCTGAAATATCAATAGAAAAGCATTACCAATTATTAATTGAAGACATTATCTTCAAAAGATCAGGTTTACAAAATTTAGACCTTTTGAAGGAATCTCAAGTTTTTCACCCCTAGCCTAGACAAAACACAAGATTTGATATATACATAATTTGTAAATACAGAAATAACTTTTTACTTTTTGTATATTTTTTTATTCAGTTATAATTGATACAGTTGAGTGTATTGATATGAACTAAAAATGAATGTGTTGATCAAAATAAAGCAAGAATGTTCAAAAGATTATTTTCATAAAACTGAATGGTTGTTGTGTAAATTGACAAGAGCAAAGTTCAAATGAAAAAATTGCTTTTGTGATTTTCTTTTATTAACAAATATTTTTTGACTAATTTGCTATTATATTTTTTAGATGAAAAGGTTTATATGTAAAAATTTTTAACATATAATAAATTTTTACGAATAAGTGTGTTCTTGTAGTTGGTTGAAAATCTAAAAACTGCTCATTAACTTTTTTTAGTAGACATTGCATTGCAGCTTATGGCAAATCAAAATTGTTCTTGTGATCAACCAGAACAGGTATCTAAAAACTATTTCTTGTCCAAAACTGTTTTTTATTAATTATGCATTTATTATTCTCTCAAATATATTTTAGCAAGATAAATCATTTTGTAGTAGCAAAATTATAATTAATTTATTAAAACAACATTTGACATTCCTATCAAATCTAAGGATTATTTATCTGTTATGAATTAGATAGAAAAAAATACATGTACAGTAGTAGCATCTAGTTTTCTCTTACTTACCCTTTTCTGGCAGTGTAGCAGATAGCTCTCTTTTAAACAATAGTTTTTAAAAACTATTTGTGATCCATGTATGTAATATTTATTACTCACACTTTTGAACAAATCAGTAAATAATAAATATAATAGTTTTTAAAATATTAAATTAAAATGTCCGAATAAATAAACACAATTTTAAACTTCATGAGCCATTTAATTATTTCATATTTATCTAAAAATATTTTTGTGCACCATACACTTTAAAAATATGGAATTGCACATATTGATCTTCAAAAATATCTAGGTTCTGCTTTTCAGCATTGTAAGTAATAAACACAAGCCAAATTACACACATAAAACTAGATTGCCAGCATTTTCCCCAAATGCAAAACAATTCATGGTACCCTACTGCCATCTGTATGCTATCAAATTAATGAAATTTTACATGTAGGTATCATTTATAACAGTGCAGGATTATATAAGCTAATGTGCGGGGGGGGGATTCCGCTATGTGAATAGGACTCGGTTGCAGCTATTTCGGTGGGTATCATTCTCATGAGCTAAACTTACCTATATATGTACTATGATGCACTACTCAAATGCAAGTTAGGTTTGTTCATAACAGTCAATGGATTTAAGTATTTTTATTGACTCTACCAACTTGATCTATATACAGAATTATTTATATATAAGCAATTCTGTACTGATTAAATTCCTTTCAGATTTTGTCCGAATAGTGTAAAAGAGAAGATGATTGAAAGAACAGTTAATCTAACAGCACAATAATTCTTATTCATACTAAAAAGTCACATTTAAAAAATTTAATTATTGCTCTAAATTATGGGACTGTTAGAACAGTACCATGAAAATATTTTGTAAATGAATTGTAACTAAAAATCTGATTTATTAATTGAAAGAAAATCAACCAAATATTTAAAAGTTTTATTTCTTTGGGATTATCTGAAGCAAAATGTTAAATTTTGATATTGAAAGACAAAAAATAGTTGTATTGACTATAATATTAATAGATTGAATATTTCTAAGCAACGTTTTTTCACAGAAAAAAATCTTTTTTCATACATAAATACAAAGCTAAGTTCAGAAATATACTAAAATAATTCCAGTACTGACACTTTTTATAATCTGAGAAAATTGTTTAATATATCCTGAGAAAAAAAAATTGCACTTAATTTTTAAAAAAAGATTTCTAGACCAGCTAAAATATAAGTATTAAACAATGCTCATGATTACTTAATGTAAAAAGAAATATCTTACTCAAACATAAAATTATACAAAATAACTCAACTGATGGAAGCATTTCTTGATTAAATATCACTAACTGCAATCTAAACAACAGATAAGTAAACAAGAGGAAAAACATATCTTATCTAAAATGAATCTCAAAAAACTAGTAGGCACTTAGATGAATGTACACAGCATGACAAACAGGTGCAATCTTGAAGTTGTTCAATCCCACAAAATATACATTCATAGTTATAAAGATATTACAGTAGAGACAATCTAACATCAGTAGTTCAACATATTCATTATATAATATAACTGCAAAGACTTAGGTAAGCTCTAACAAGATAACTTCTTTGGTTAATTTAAAACACATTTCAAAACTACTTTAGGATACTTTATAAACACCAGGTATAGGAATCGGAGTGCCAACCATTTTATAATGTTCTTCAGGAGATTCTTCTTCAATAATCGGTGGCGGAGGAGCCATTTCATCTGGTATACCATCATCACATTCGGTTTTGGGCAAGCTCAAGAAAATGTTGGAATACTGATTATGAATTGCACGAACCTCATTGGCAATGTTATTTTGCTTCTCCTTATCTTTACTCACAGATATGTCAAAGTTTGGCACTGATGGCAAATTGTCCATGCGTTTCAGAGAAGACAGTTTGTTGCCAATGCAGCAACTTTTCACAGAACTGAGATTATTCTTGTTGGAGACCATCTGACATGTACAAGCAGGTAATGTGTCTGTGTTGTCCATAAGTATAGTCTTTGGGAAGTCATAGTCAGTAGACACACTGTTGGATCGCTGCTTGACAGGTTGAGGCAATGATGGTGGAATGTCATAGGACTGATCTATCTCGCAAAGAAATGTGTCCTGTTTTATTGGTGGAGCTGACAATGGAAGAGGAGGTGGGACCATGTCATAGTCTGTTTTGGGATCATTAAAAGTAAAAGCAGTTGGAGATAGGCAAAATTCTCTTGGCAAGGGTTTTAAAGAAGAATTGCTTGGTCTGGGAGGAGGAGGACGATCATAATCAGCACAGGGATCGTCAAAAGAACAAAAATCTATAAAAATTAAAAAATTATTTAGCGTATATACTGCAAGATGAAATAAAAAATTATCCATTATGGTTCATTCATTCATTCTTATTACTAAACTGTTCATAAGAAAATCTATCTGAATATTCAGATACAAATGCTGAATTACAAGTTTCACTACTTATATTTAAAACCTCTTCAGCCTTAATAAACTATTGACATTAATGCATAATAAAATTGTTTATTGTTCCATATATTTTATTGGATTTATTGCATTCCTATTGTATCATTACTTTCTTAAAAAATTATTTGGTAATGCAATACATTATACTTGTTTGAATATAATCATTTGCTGTTTTATGTTTCCGTAATTATAATATGAAAAAAAAAGTATTCCACAATTCTGAGTCTTGTTTTGCAACGAGTATTGTAGTAATGCGGTTATGAGAGAAGAAGTCTTTTGTCTTCACTGATTAATAAAAAAAAGTTTAGTCACTGGGTTAACATAAACAATATCTTAAACAACTATCCTCTCAAAATATTCCTAGTGGATTATGTGCAAAGATGTATGAATTTAATATAAACTAGCAATAACAAATCCATATAAAATTAAAAGCTCAATGCTAAAATTTGTCCACTATCACAGTAGTCCCCAAACTTTTTCCAACTTGCAATGCCCTATTTGAACTGAGGTTTTTCCCACAGCACTTTACCTTTTGTAAAAGAACCAACTAATCATAAAGAGATAATATATATATATATGGTTCTGCAATGTCCCTACACAAATAGGCCACAGTGCATACTTTTGGAACCTCTACACTAAGAGATTAATTTCCTACAGACACCAATATATTTCATGTTATCTCTCGTGCTTATAGTCCAAAGTATAGTGATTTTTTTTTTTAAAGGTGTGAGTATGGGATGTCATGTGATCCCCTCAGATCAGACTAATTCCCTGAGCAGGGTGGACGTAAGCGAGTTGATACTAGAAAAAGTTGTGAATTGCAGAGTGCTAACTGTTAATCTGCACTGATCACCAAGGTAACACAAAAGGAACTGCTATTAAATGCATTGCTGGGTGATGGAGTACCAACCGTAAACTGTACTGATCACCAAGGTAACGAAACAGGAATTGTGTTGAACGAATAAATTTAATTATTAAAAATTGTGTTTGATCTCATATGAATTTTAAGGGAAAGTAATCAGCTAAGTAAGCTACTGTAAAGAAAAAACAAAGTGATATAATTTTTGGATTCTAAAGTAGTAATAAGTTATATTGTATATAGTGAAAAAGAAAAGTAGTTTAGCGTAAAGGTGAAAAATAAGAACCTCAAGTAAAGCCTAAAGTTAAGGTAGTTTACTGTGTGTATATATGCTTGAAAAGAAAAAAAAATACTTTTTAATAATAATATATTAACCAAAATAAAATTTTCAAACATGTGGAAAGGTTATTTATTTATAAATTTTTCTTTTTAATTCAAAATCATGTTTAAATCCTCTCCATAACTACAAAAAAAAAAAAAAAAAGCATTTCCTTTAACCAGAGAAGTCTACAATAAAATGTATTTCATGGTTTATACGTTCAAATTGAAAATAAGTTACTTTTCCAATTTGCTGGCGCTAGCAATACAGTCGTAAAAATGATACAATTAACTCCACACAGCATTGTCTGTATTAAGTGTAATTCAATGACACACAAACATTTTTACTGTGTGTTGTCACTAATAAAATCTGCTTGGCAAAATTTGTGCCAGAGAAACGGAATAGTACCTGAAAATATTAATTACTCAAGATTTTAGCAAACTTATATTTTGCTGCAAGTTTATCTATAAAGCAATAATAAATCATGTAAGAATTCTACAACAAACTTATTTCTTAAAAAATAAATTGCAATACAATGTAAATATACAAAATATATCGAACCTGAGCTCGTTACAGATCCTTTCCTCTCTATTCTAAAATCACTGCTTAGAGTAGAACTTTTGGAGTTGGGTACTGAATAATCCATTAGCTTCAGAGCATCTTCAAATGAAGGTCCTTTTACTTTTCTTGACACAGCATATTGGGGAAACTCAGATTGCTTGCAATCTTCTAAACTTCCATAATGCAATGGAGATTTTATTGGTCTTGGTGGGGGAGCAGGAGGTTTGCTATTTAGCGTTAGAGTTTGTAAGGTTTTGTTTAGGTTTGAAGAATTGGTAAACCCATTTAATGCTTTCTGCTGCTGTTGATAACGAGATTCGTATCTTTCCTGCAAAAAAATTTCAAATGTATTGAACAAAAGAAAAAAAAAGGGGGACATACAGTAATAAATCCAAGACTTCTATTACATGTTACAAGAAAATCACGAATACAATTAAATCTATGCAGCAAGCATAAAATATTTGTATTAATACAACAGTAATGTAATTCCATTTCTGCAACCTGAGGTAACAAAGTGTGTGTATACATGACAAAAAAACATTTCAAAAGTAACATGAGTTATAAGTTTTTTTTTTAATACTGCATTAAATTTCCTACAAGCAAAAAAGAAAGATAAAAATTTACCAAAAATATAAGATCTTACTTTTAACTTTAAATAATAAGAAGAAAGAAAGAAAACACAATTTCAATCAGAATCTGGTACACTAGTTTTGTTAATTTTGGAAGTTATTAAAAAAAACATATGTTTTGATGATTGCTTGACAAAATGTTAATAATTTGATTAGTCCATCAATCAAAAGGAAATACTCCAAGGTAATCAAAAATATTTTGTAATTTTTTATTAGTTTAAAAGCATGGCCTTTTAGAAATAAGGCGCAATCATCTTTTAAATTAACACAATTTATTTTCAAACTATAGCAATAATAAGAATAAATGAACTTGGAAAGCTTGATTATCAATAAAACGTGTATCATTGCATACCCTAAATTTATTATTGCGATCATCACAGAAATCAGAATGATGGCCACTGTCAGATCCAGCACTTACTGTACTTAATCTATCAAATGAAGAACCACCTGTAAATTGAAGAAAATTAAATGATATGAAGCTTGTTATTGTAAATTATATTTTAAATTTTGAGAGCATCACATAATAATTTGTGAATTGTGTACATACTTGAACTACTGGTATTGGAAAGCACACTCAAAGTACTGACAGGTCGTGTGGGATCAGATTCATTGCTAAGCTTTTCTGAACTATTTGAATCTTTGGAATTTCTTCTACTCATGCTAGACTACAAGGACAGACAGAAAAAGTAATAGATAATTATTATTTTAATGCAATATTAAATTCTTAAGAACATAATTATAAGGTGACCAATTTTTTTACAATGAAAAGGACGAAAAAATTAAAGAAAAAGTACAGCATAAGTAAATTAAACATTTTATTAATTCAAACAAAAATAAACTAATTATGCTTACATCCATTTTAATTATTTTGGTTCAAATATTTTTCCCATTGAATGAATATTTGTCAATATATTATTTTCTAACAATGTACTGAAATATTTGGAGCAAGAAATATCCTTCATATTGAATTTTATGGCAAGTGCTACAACTAGAGTATCAACATTCGATCTTAATTTCTTACTTGTGTCCAAAAATCATAACCAATTGAAAAAACTCTTTCAACTCCATTAATTGATTCCAAGGGAAACACAATGTAAATTTTCAACAATAATTAAATTTTCATATTGAATGTGTTTATTTTGTAAATGGTTAAATATTTCCTCCCATCTTTTATCAATTTCAACATGTTGATTTCCCCATTGTTCTTATTTATCAGAATTTAAATATCCATTCAGTCTTCGAATTTCTTAAAACAGACAATTGTCATCGATTTTAATATCAGGCATTTCTTTCAATAAAAACTCAAACTAATTTTCAATATCTGCCCAATTTACTTGCGATGAAGTCAAAAAACACCATTGAAAACTTATTTCCTGTGATATTTGTTTCAGACCATTCTTCCTACATTTAGTTTAGTTTTTATTAATGTCGCACTAGAAGCAACACGAGGACTATTGGTGACGGACCTTGTAATTTTGACCCACGCTAAGTGACGAGGATGACATCTAAGCTGGCACCCCCCTCCCCTAACTTCCACACCATAACAATGGGAGGACTTTGGGCCCCGACAGATTTAACATGCATCAGTTCCGGCTACACGGCGGGTCTAAGGATCGAACCTGCGACTGAACGAAAACCATTGGCCACGAATCAGAAGCCATGATCACTAGGCTACCGCGGTCCCATTCTTCCTACAAATTGAAAACGTTTGGTAACAATTCTGGCTCTTCTTTGGTGCACTTTTCTGTTATGCCCGGATTTGATTCTTCCAAGTTTGACAATTTCCTGTTTATTATTAAAGGAATAAATTTTCTTCAAATTGTGATTTATATTGAAGGACAAAATCATTCAAAATAAGACTAACTTCTGGAGCTGAAATATATGTTCACCTTCAATCTTTTGAATCGTTTTGTGGAAAATGGATGCCCAATTATGTACAAAATACATTAATATCACTGATAATTTATATTTGAAAAAAGATTAAAGAATTTTTGGACATTTGTCTAAACTTTGAAAAAAAAAATGAAAGAAGAGGCTCAAATAATTATAAAACATGCTCTAAAGCAGATCTTAAGAGCAAGCCATCTAACTTTTGAATATCCTAAAAAAAATTTTATTCAACATTTGCATAACTATTTGGTGCTGCATCTCTGAAGACAGAGATTAACAGATTAGTTTTACAATATCAAAAAGGAGAACACTTTTCAAGGAAGGACAGAAACTACTAAAGGAGGAGGATTGGTCACATTCATAACTATCCGATTTGAGAGAGAGTAAATTCCTCATACAAGAATAACCCAAAATTACCTGTATATAAAAAAATTATACATGGACAATTGAATTTAATTCAAAGGGGGACAAAAAAATGCAAATAATAGTAAAAAAGCAGTCGATGATAGGTTTTTTTTTTTAATTAACAGTTTCCACTCAAAATTTAACGAGTTTTAAATAAGTCTAGTTTCTGAGAAGATACTTTATTACAGTACTTCTTACAGGATATAATTAAAAATTTTATATAAAAATACTGAGAGTTTTTAATTTTACCCCTCACTCCTACATTTGACATATGACTTGTATGTGTATAATTAAACTAATTATTCCTTATTCATGGGCACTGTGAAAATGTATTTAATAATTGTACATAATCCTTGTTCATCAATCTGGAAATAAAATAACATTAAAAATATTCACGAGTTTTATTTTATTAATAAAAATAATACTGTTTAGAAATACTCAGGTTATTTACATTTTTAAATCCATTAATATAAAATAATTGGAAGAGATAAATACCTTCGAATCAATACTTTCTTTTCTTCGCAATTTGGAGTTCAAAAACTGTCGCAATTCAGAAAAACTCGAAGAATGCTTTTTGTTCATTTTTGCCTTTTGTGCTTTAGCATATAAATTTCTTAATCCATCCAGAGTACTCTATAAAAAAAATATTTTGGTTTTTATCAACTAAACATCTCATTTAGTGTAAAATAATGTTAAGTGTTAATCACTCATAAGGAGCTAAATTATGATGGTAATGGATAAATGTTAATTAGCATAATTAATCACTAACCTCTAAAAAGGTAATTGATAACTAAAAAAGCTGATTACAAAAAAAATAAATTAAAAAATGGTCCTATGGCTCCAAATTTTATACAAATCCAATCATTTACTACCAGAGATATTTCGAAAAAATTGTTAGGCTACATACTACATTTTGGGCAAACGATAAATTCGCAAGCCATTGAAAAAAATTTATTTAACATCTTTTTCAGTTAATTAGCTACAGAAATAATACTGTAACAACTTACAAGAGTTAATAATATAAGAAGCAACAAACTAGTAATTTCATTCATTCATATTTTGAAACAAACAAGAGAAAACAATTCCAATTTTGATGCCAAATGCAAATACTAAAAAACTAAATTTGATCCAACATTGTTATCTATAATTTTTTAAAAATAATTTATTAGATATAATTTAATGTAATATTTATGACATTTATAACCAATTACCTTAGCTTCCTGGTCAGAGACTTCATAATAGAGCTTCCACTCATTATGCATTTTTTCAACTTCAGTTAAAGATGCTCCTTTTTTATAAGCTTCCATTATTTCAATTAATTTCGATTGACTTTCTAAGAGATTCAACTTAGCTTTCTCTGAAATTAATAACATTTCAAAACTTACTAATTGAAAATTTATCACTAGTCAGTGAAATAAATTTTTAGGAGAGAAATGGAACAGTTCAATTGTTGATAATTATATTTATAATAGAAATAACCGCATAAATACCTGCACTGTTGACAGACTTCATACTATCCAAATGCTCATCCAAAAAAACATTCTGACAAGGTTCAATGTTTTCTGTAGAAAAATTAACATACTACATATGTAGACACATTATACTGTAAAAATATAAAAAAGTTAAGCAAGCTAATTATATTTATTTTTACAATTAGTGATCCTGTTTGTAGTATGCAAGAGAAAAGCATAAAATCAACCACAGGAGTTTAAAATATATATGATTGATGAACATTATTAATATATTTATATATAATCAATATATTTAAATGTATATAACCTTATATTTTAATTAGTTATTAATGAATAATTTAATTATATATACCATCCATGTTCCTCATATAGGTTTTATATTTAAAGAATTTTTGGTAAAAATTATAACCAGTTAGAATTTAATTTCCAATCGTATTATGAAAATAATAGATAGAAGCGCAGCAACTCTCATCAACAACAATGCTAGAAGTTTTGCCTTATTAACTAGCCTGAATAGGGCACCCTTTTTAGCCTAGGTGGTTAAGGCATGACAAAAGGCAACAGATCAACTTTTCTTCAGACCCACTGGTCAAGAGTTCAAAACGACAATGCCACTTCAAGGCCAATTGACACTCTCCCCCCCCCTCCATGGGGTCGGAAAACCACTGGCAACCGCAATGGTGACACAGGATGTGATCACCAGATGGCAGCACAGCCTATACCTACTGATTGCATATGCCCCAACACAAAAGCACTTGCCTCTGTATGACTAACTAAGGCAAACACACACAAATCACGACTAGTGATATTCCGGCTTTGACGCACACAAGACAGACCTACCACTCAACAACAGACTGCCAATGACTCAAAATGGAAAACTGTTCCAACTAATTAAAAAAATTTGTTTCAACAGGGAGGGGATGTACATCAGTTGCAGTAATGGCTGGGAAAAAAACAACCTTCTCTTCAAATACCAATGTTTCTCTTCATAT
Organism: Nephila pilipes; assembly: GCA_019974015.1. Taxonomy (NCBI): domain Eukaryota; kingdom Metazoa; phylum Arthropoda; class Arachnida; order Araneae; family Nephilidae; genus Nephila; species Nephila pilipes. The sequence continues at coordinate 89,524 of BMAW01040366.1, read as the reverse complement.
GATCACGATGATATTGGAGGGGGAGTATTAAATGACTCATCAACAACTGCCAGAAGTTAAAATGCCTTAACTTGCTCGAATAGGGCATCCTCTTTAGCCCAGTTGGTTAAGCCATAACAAAAAATGACAGATAAACTTTTTTGATGCCCACTGGTCAAGGGTTCGAAATGCTTGCTGCATCAAGGCCAATCAATTCTCTCCCCCCCAACGGTGTCGGAAAACCACCAGCTGCAGCAGTAATGTTCGGAGAAGTTGTTTAATTCCTGTCATTTTCTATCATTTAAAACATTGCCAAGCTGAAGACTTCCAAAAAATATCATTATCTACTGAATTTTATGAACATGAAATAGGCAAGAATAAAATAATTGTTTGCATATGTTTCAGAAAGCAACTATAATTAACAGTGTTTACCTTTCTGAACACCTTTCATCTTCATGTAATCAGACTCTTGCTCGATGGCTGCATTTCCAATTGTTTGATTCATAGGTAAATGTAGCACAGGGATAGGGTGAGCTGGAATATCATAGTAATCTATGGGATTACTTTTTTTGATTTCAGCTTCTGGAACTAAAAAATTAAGAGATACCAAAAATTTTACACAACATTACAAATGAACATAGGAAATAAAATGTAACACATGTAATTTACAACTTACCAGGAATTTGATTACATGGAACTGGTTTTTCTAAATCATATTTCTCAAGTGAAGAAGTTCTCTGAAATTATCAATAGAAATGTTCCATAAATTACATAACAATTTAATCATCTACAATTTTATAAGCTAATCATGCAAAATAATAAGTTAATTAATTTGTTCAAGTTCAGTGATTATAGATTTTGGATAAAATGCTACAGGAGAATAATGTAATCATTTTTAATTTAACTAAGATTAACATACTTATTTTTGCTCAAATGAATATACACAATGAATTTTGTTTGTTTTTTGGTTTTTGCTCTATTGACGTCCCACTAGCAGCAATACGAGGGCTACTGATGACAGACTTCATAATTTTGAACCTTGGTCAAGTGACGAGGACAACACCTGAGCTGGCACCCACCCCTCCAAACTTCCACATCACGACAAAAGGAGGACTTTGGGCACAAACAGATGTAACGAGCACTAGCTTAGCATCATGGCGGATCTTTTATGGCATCAAGGCTCAAACCCACTACTCAACAAAAACCGCCAGCCGCGAGTCTGCATGACCAACGGGCTACCATGGCCACACGAAGAATTTCAATAGAGACTGATTTAAAGACATCATGATTTCCATGCATACTATCAACAGAATCAATAAATTCAAAACCTTCTCAACATTACAAATTATATATAATAAATCAAATGAATCACTAAATACAATTAAAAAAACTAGTTCGTATAAAGCAAGATTAATGATGTAGAAAGAGAAAAATTATCTACCCAGAATTCATCCAAGAGAGCAGCTACTTTGTTATGCCCTTCATGATTAGCAATTTGTGCAGGCATTAGCCCTCGAGAATTTTTCAATGTGGCCGCAGTTTGCGCACCAGGACAATCCAATAGTTCTTTCACAAAGCAAAAAAGGCCATAACGTGCGGCAAAGTGGAGCAATGTTGGAAATTCTTCTTTGGCTAAAAAATGAAATAATGTCATGAAGGAATAACCAAAATTAATTATTTTGTATTGTTCTTAAATTATCAAAAAAAATTTTAATTTTACCTTGTTTTACAATAAAATAACTTTTTAAATAAAGAATTTAATAAAATCATTACAAAAGAAATTTATATTTACTTACTAGAACATTTGTCTCCTGTTTCATTTGATTCAAGCAAGTTAAATCCTGATTGAGGCAAATTTTTTCTGAAATTAGAAGATAGTTGAAAATCCACTTCATGCAGAGATCCTACACCCAAGGTGCTGCACAAAAACTCGTATGGTGATGGGACAGAAGAAAGTAAGGAATAAAGTTCTCCGAGTTTTGAAGCACATTTTACAGAACTAACACCCATCAAATCTTCTCCACACCATATATGAATATTTACCATATTCTGTACATGAATGAAGTCATCTGCAAGACAAAAATTAATTTCATAAATGTATTCAGCTATTATTTGATCAACAAAATTCATTGAATAATTTAAATAAAAGTTCAGAAATCAAGGTTTTTTTTTTTTTTTTTTTTTTTTTAAAGATTAAGTCAGTATTAAGTTTCCATAATTAGTGAATAGAAAGATTTAATAATTTAAAAAGATCAAAATATTGAGATACAAGTTTTAAAAAAACATAATAGAAAAATAATTAACAAATAAATGAACATTTTTTTAATTAAAACAAGCTCAAGTTTGCCAAAACCATTGAAATGAAGTAAAACATTGAAGTTCATTTAATAAGAAAATATAATGCATAACTCATTTAAGTGTTAAAAAATTTCTTAAATTATAATTAAACATTTGTGACAAAGCCCTTTAGCCATTTAATAAATAGTCAACACCACTTAATATAAAAATTGAAAACTTTATTACATTATAAATGTAATTAAGTTACTTAATTACATTCATAATGTAAGTTTTTGGATCTTCCAACATTAAATGGTACCTTTCCTATACTTTGAAAAATTAAAAGTATTACCTGGAATAACAAAAACAAGTGTGTATGGATTTCTTTTTTTAACAGGAATTTCTCTGGAACCTTTAGCTTCGAGAGTAATTCTTATTCTTGCATTATTATCCATGGGTTTAGCAAGCATTACATATACTTTCCCATTTCCCTGTAATCAGATAAAAATTTCAATTGATTAGACAGAATAAGAGTAAATAATAAGCATTTTTAAATTTAAATTAAAGCATTTAACTAGACATATATAGTTTCACACCACTGTGAAATGCGAAAGAAGAGGTTTATTGGCACAAGAGAAAATGAAAATAAATTCAAATATTTAAAAACTATTCTCTAATTTAAATAATAATAATATGATGATGATGATAGTGAAGTCTTATTGGCGCAAGAGCCAGATGTGGCCATACTGTGCCTAACAAGGTAAATCTGTGATCTAGACATTAAAACATTAAAAAAATATTGACAGACAAAAAGGTCATGCAAGAAAGTAAAGTTTATAGGCGCATGAGTCAAATATCGTTATGCTGTGCCAAACAAGAAGGAGGGTCGAAAATAGAAAAAGATTGCTAGAGTATCCCGGGGGCGCATCACCTGTGTTTACCAAAGACAGCAAACCCCATGGGAAAGAAAAAGATCACTAGGGTACCTTGGGGTCATGATGCCCGTACTTGACTAAAGAAGGCAAGTCTCTGAGGTCCCCTGATATAATCCCCTGGGGCAAGGTGCCCGGCTATACCTCCAGACGCTGGGTACCCATTTTAGTCGCCGCTTATGACATACATGAACTACAGTGGGACTATTCTGTCATTCCCGGTCACCATACAGGTCTTTAAATAATATGAATATAAGATATGAAGGTTCATAAAAAATGTCACATTCTCCATTTAGTTGATATCTCAAAAAAGTCAATGGAATTCTAAATAATTTATTTCTCTAAATTTATATTCACTAACTCAAAATAATTCAAGAAAGCTTATTTTCTAAACTGAAGTGCGTATTTTCAAAAGCATTGAGATAAAACAAATCAAATACATATATTACACTGGTGAAGAAAATGCAGTACCTAATTAAAATTGAAAACACACAAAAAGATTCACCTCATGAACTTTCCTAGGCACCAGTTTAAATTTTGGCTTTGTTATTCTTTCACTCTCTTTTGACTGGGTGAGTGTCTCATGGATCATTTCAATAACATTCCGTACCATGTTAATGTCTTTGTCTTTGGCCTCCAAGTGACGCCATTCGTCGTATGACACCAAAACATTCTAAAAGATTTTATTAAAAATCAATGATTTTCATTCATGAACATTGTTAAAGCAACAATATAAAATAACATACAAAATCAAAATTATAATAAATGTAATAATAATATAACTTCACACGGATTCAAAATAACTAGCTTGACACAGAACTCCATGAATTGGTGTTGGGGGATTTTTAAACATTAGTCGCAAACAACAAAGATTCGAGAAAATGAAAATTTAAAGAACTTTTACTAGATTAATATGAATACAATTTTATAGCAGAGTATATAATGAAATTTGAACTTATTATATAAGCTAATTGAAAACTATAATTTCAAGGATTACAACTTCGAAGGCAAATCTCTCAATGCCTACTGGGAGTGTAAGGTTCGTAACAATACCCAAGAACAAAGATGGAAAGCAATTGCAGCATCAAAATCTGAATCAATGTGAAAGAACGAGAGATTTCGAGAATTCGTAAATAAAATATATACAATATTACAGACCAGGATGATTTTTATTTTACTTTCATTAGGTTTCCTAAATTGACTTGGAATACATATTTAATTAAAATACAGTTTGTTTTTTTAATTTTATATCAAGATATGAAACCACTGTGAGCCAACTATGATGGCTCTACCCTATCATCCTTTGATTATTAAAATGTGTCTGTCCATAGAATTAAAAAAAAAAATCTTAGTTCTGTTTGCATTTTGGCAAATGAAAGCGTTTCCATGGGTACTATTTTAACTCTATTAAATTTTTTAATAGAGGGATGTGAAATAGATAAAAAGAAAACTCAGCTCCATAGAACGTTTTAAAATATGCAACCTTCTTAAGTGTTTCTCAGTGAATTAATGTAACATTGACAGTAATAACAGCTGCATCAAATGATTTATTGAATTAGATCACGATTAAAAAAAAAACATCTATCCAGAAATCTTTATTAATTTGTGAGAAATCATTTTAAATACTCTATAAAACTGCTTCACTGCTACGTCACCCTAGTTGTAATGATATACTTCCTCAGCAGCAACTTTTTTTAAAAAACAAATTACACTCTCATGAGATTTAGTTAACATTTAGTACAACTGGGTTAACATTGTTACGAATCCGAGATGACACTTCTGCATAACGGCTCTCGGATGAAGGAAAAGTGACAAAGACAAGAGATTTCATCGGTAAGCCAAGGAAAGTTTAAGTAATGAACGCTTAACCTTGGCGAGAAACTTACCCGCTTTGATGATAAAAATATGTTTTTGATAATGTGGGTATCTGGGTGATTTTTCGACTGGAAGAAAAGTTGCAGCCTTTTCCTGAATTTCCCATGTGACATCATACCAGACCAGAACATCTATCGATACGCCGAGAGCCTGAGACGGAACAGTTTGCAATGGAAATCAATCGAGAAAATTTACTTGAAACGGCCACCATTAGCTGAGTAAATCTGCCGAGGAGCTACCGGTAGCGATTCGAGTGAATTTGACGAGAAACGGCCTGGATCTGACGGAGAATCTACAAGGAACTGTAGGAGTTTGCCTTGGAAGCGTACAGATTTTACAGCGGAGGTTTACCAGTGTTTACCAAAGATAATAAACCCTAAAGAAAGAAGACAAGCCCCTGAGGTCCCTTAATATTATACCCAGGGGTAGAGAGCCCGGCTACACTCCCAGAGACTGGGTACCCATTTTGGTCACCTCTTATGACATGCATGAGCAACAGAGGGACTATTCTTTCCCATTCGGTCACCATACGGGTGAATATACGTTGCAAACGAGAGCAGGATGTTCTCAGGCCGGCTTTGTGTCATTTAGACGTGGGTTCCAGTGCTCATGCCACTTACGAGCAGTCGTGTAGAAGGACTGATATAAATCTAAGAGTCGTTCGCATCACCTCATCATGGTTCTAAATTATGAAGTTCATCGTCAACAGCCTTCATGGTATTTCTAAATACGACGTTAATAAACAATTACATTTCCAGATTAGCAGGTTTCATTTTTTTATTCCCCATTCCTAATCCAAATCGATCTCAAGTCATCATGTCATTATTTTCGATTGATTGATTGTTTGTTTACGTCGAGCTTAAAAGCAAGACGAAGGCTATTGGCTATTTTGAACCTCGGTCAAGTGACTAGGACAATATCCGAGATGGCACTTCCCTCTTTAAATTACCACACCACGCCATCGAGAGGACTTGGGAGCCTTGATGGAATCATCGTTCTTCAGCCCAGCTACATGACTAGTCTTTTGTGGCATCTGGACTCGGAAATAATTTCGCTCGAAACAACGCTCTCCTCAAGTTCGCGATCTTGACCACGAGCTCTGTTGTTAATAGCTTGTTACGCTCTAGTACAATTTTAATTTCTTTTTTTAAAAAAAATGCCTGATAATTACCTTAATTCCTGCGATGCTGGACTGCGAGGCCCCGCAAACCATGGCAATGGTTTTGCTCGGTTTCAGAAGTTTCGTAAACTGGAAGCACTCTGCCGCCTGCTTGTCCAGGAAGGCCACCAGGGCCGGGGAGAGGATGACCAGAACAACACGAGCATCACTGAACACGTGGGCTTTGGAGCAGGGTAAGGGGAACACCATCTTCTCCACTTGTTCGTGGTGGATCACGGTGCCACTGCCTTCGAATTGGCGAGACAGGTAGGAGTCCCATTCGATAACATCTTCCCCAAAGATGAAAGTCACGTCAGGTGGTGCCATCGATTTCTGCTTCGAATCTGAAAGAAAATATGCGGTTTAGCAAATGTTTTGGTTTGCTTAATTAATTCAAGAACCATATTTTGGCGAAGGTGAGCTTAACATTCATATACAAGTTGCCATATGTATATATGAATGATTGTTTTATATGTAATATTATGAACTTAATTTAAAATGACTTAAAAGATTAATGACAAAATGAAATTGCAACTTTCAAATTCATAGTTGGAAAAAGAATACTGTTTATACAAGTAATACTTGTTCATTCATTCTGATGAGAGAGAGAGAGGCAAAAAGTACACATTTTTAAAACTGGTAAGGCAAGAGACGTAGCTCCGCCGTTTCATTTACATCGGAAGAGAGCTAATTTTACCTTGTATTCCATTTTACAGTAGAGATTTCTCCTGATCACGTGGTAACTCACGAGGAAAAGAAAGATGAAGGGAATGTGAGGGATATAGATGACGTAAAAAAAGAGAACTTAATCTGGAGTCGGATGCAGTGATGGTCGAGTTTAAAGGCCCAAGAGCCGAATGTGGTTTAGCTGGGCCAAACAAGGAAAGCTAGACGTGAGAAAGAATTGGAAAAAAAGATTTAAAAAAATGGTAGACAAAAAGGGTCGAAAATAGAGAAGGGTCACTGGCACCCTAGAGAGCTGCCTGGGGTACCCAGGGGCACGCCTCCATGTTTACTTACCAAAGACAGGGATGGCCCCATGGGAAAGAAAAAGATCACTCGGGGGCCTCGGGGTCATGATGCCCGAACCTACTTAAAGGCGGCAAGCCTCTGAGGCCCGCTTGATATAAACCCCAGAGGCAGGGAGACCGATTATTACCCATTTTAGTCACCCATCGCCATACAGATGTGGATACATGCCTGATAAAAAATCCCAAATTCTAATAAAGTCGAGCAGAAACAAGTTAACATTCAACACAATGGAACACCGTAATAGACCCTCAACGCTTTCCCCCACCCCTTTATTTATTTATTTATTGGGAGGTGTAAGGACAGGTTGGAGAGCTTTCAAAACTGTGTGTGAGAGAGACAAAGGGAGGATAGCTTTACAAAATTTTTGCTCCAACAAAAGCTCTCATTAGTTCTAAAAACTATACACCGGTAGATGATACTAACATTTTATGCTGGGAACAAAAATGGTTTTGAATAAATATATTTAAAAGTAGTTTTTTTTTATGCCTTTAATATGTGCCGTAATTCCATTTGTGGTGCTAACATAGATTAGCAACGTATGAAATTAGATGGTTTATACAGTGAAAAGGGGGGATATATTTTTAAATGTTCCTGGAGTAGGAAAAAAAATTAGCGAAGTGCTTCGAATCTTATAATGTATCTTTGAAATCTAATTGTTTAAATATTGAATTTGATCATAGGCGATTTGGACATGGCACATTTAGATTTCTGAACTAAAAGGAGTAAAAATTCTAGTGTGTCTGGTTAAGAAAACTAAATTGGTAAACCTGAACCTACCTTGCACACGAATTGTAATATTGCTAAATATAATGGGTTTACTTTTAAATCTCAAGCTCGTGCATTTACAAATAACGTTTAATAAAAAGTGCATATGGATGTGTGGGATCCTTTCCTGATAATAAATATTAAGTGGAAAATCATACTTTTTTGTCTATAATAAATCCGATGTTTTTACATGTTTTAAAGAGTACCTTGCTTTTACAGAAAATCAACTAAATGGGAGAGTAAAAACTGTTTAGAATTAACAACGTGTTAGAATTTTGTAGCAAATAATTTGAATTTTTTCAATTGGGCATAAAAGAGCCGAGAGAACGTTTGTCAGTTTTCCGGAAGAGAATGGAATAGCAGAATTTTAGTTTAATTTTTATTAACGTCCCACTAGAAGCAACACGAGGGCAGTTGGCGACGGACTTCGTAATTTTGAACCTCGGTCAAGTGACGAGGACGACGCCTGAGCTGGCACACACCCCTCCAAACTTCCACACCACACCATCGGGAGGACTTTGGCCCCGACAGATTTAACGTGCATCAGCCCTGGCTACTCGGCGGTTCTTTGGCGGCCAAGGATCGAACCCGCGACTGAACGAAAACCGCCGGCCACGAATCCGAAGCCATGACCACTAGGCTACCGCGGCCACATGGAATAGCTTAAAGATGCAATAGAACTACTGTAAAAACGGTCCAAGCAATTTGGCAGGATAGTGGCTTGCAATTACGATTAGGAGATTTTTACAAGCTTTTGTCCACTTACGTAATCGATGCGAACATTAACCGACACCGTTTGAAATGTGGTAGGAAAGTTTCAGTGAGACATTCTCAAGATCTCTCGCGTATTGTCAGATTTCCAATGCTCGAAGAAATAAATTGCAAAAGAGAGCCGACGTAGGAATCTTATTTGGTTATGCAGTGCTCATGATGGGTTATTGTACTTGACCACCAAGTAATCAACGCGTCATTGAAACCCTACACATAAAGATACAAAAAACTTCATTTTTAATTTGGTCGGAAATTATGAGAATGTGTTGACGGGTTCGGATTCGAGAAATATGCTGAAAATGATAAAATTAAAACAGTACGTAAAAATAAATGTGACTTAAAGTCTAAATCAGCGATAGGAATTAGAAAAAGCTCGCGTATTGGCGTTCATTATCCTCCAATCGGAAAACCGCGTTTGAGGTAAATAAATGGAAGAGAGGAGTGGGAAGAAAGTGGAAAAACAATGTAATATTGATGACGTACGTTGATGATTTTGTGGTATTTAGCAAAAATGAAAATGGTATGAAATATATAGTTTCAAACACATAAGCAAAACTGGACAGTAAACGGAGAAGCATTGCACTCAGTTTTATGAAGGCATAGTCACTGACACGGTCGAGAATTGTTCTCGTTAAATGATATTTAAATGAAATTAAGTTACTTCCTAAATCAAAACCTACTTTTTGTTTCATGACAATAAATCTGCTACATATTTTTGTGAAAATAAGATCGAAAATTCTAAAACAGCATAGTGATACAAGGTTACATTTTATTACAAAACTTAATGATGAAAGAGAATTTGAATTAATAATTGTACGACGTAAGCTACATTTAGCAGATTTATTGACGAAGTGGAAATATCTACAGACAAATTGAAATGCTTTATTCAAAGATAGTTTGTAATCTTAATCCAATAACAAGCCACGGTGTGATTACATGAAAAGGAAAGAATTATGAAGTTAAAGTGAATATAAGAATTATTTTTTTTTTTAAATCTCAAACGTGATGTTACATTTTTTGACGCAAAAGCCAGAAGTGGATAAGCTGCGCCAAACAAGGTAAAGCTATGATCTACACGTTCAAAAAAATTGGAAAAAAATTGTTTGATAAGGAGGGTCAAAAATAGAGAAGGATCACTGGGGCATCCTGGGTGAGGGTCACCTGTGTTTGCCAAAGACGGTAAACCTCATAGGAAAGGGGGGGGGAATCACTTGGGTGATTCGGGGTCATGATTCCCTTAACTACCTGAAGAAGGCAAGCGCTTGAGGTTTTTTGATATAATCCCCAAGGGCAGGGTGCCCGGATATACGCCCAGACACTGGGTACCGATTTTACTCGTCTCTTACGACATGCATGAGCTACAGTGAGACTATTCTGTCATGCCCGGTCACCACACGGATAAATAGATGAAAGGAGATGGCAAGTGTTGCAAAACAGAGAAAGATGTTACAGCTTTGATATAGTTTTTTATTTTTATTTTTTTGTTATTAATTTATGATATGTTCGAACAAACAAATTTTTAAGGAAAAACTTGCCATTATTTCCATATTTACAATAGTAAACCAATGGGTAAAGATCACCGCTCTAGATCTTCAGGGTCGTAATTCCCTTAACAAACTAAGTTCTTGGTTGTTGTTTTTAAATAGAAAGTTTAAAAAAATAAGGGCTACAGGAGGAAGATTTTTCACTTTTTATCAGTGGAGGGTACTTCGATACGGTTTCTTTAGAAAAGAAAAGAGCCGAGTTTTTTTCAGTTCGAAAATTTTGAGAAACACTGACAATAACGAGAATTTAAAGGGAATCGAAAATAAAGAATTCGCAATTTAAAAAATAGGAAACTAATTGCAGAAGGATCCACAATGAACGAAAATTACACCAAATTTCCTAGAGAATGATAATACCTTAAAAAGAAAAAGAAAAGACTAGGACGTGAGTAAATTATCTTTTCAGCTTGTCTGTCTTCGCTAAATATCAGAGTCGACCGATAAATTGCAGAATAGTCTACGTTCTTACTTATTGTAATAAACATGTAAAATAACAATCAAAAATAAATCTTGGGATTGAATGGATACATCTGTTCAATAAAAATGATACACACCCTACAATTAGCCAGGTTGCAGGAGACAATGAAGGTTGCCGATTCTGAAAATTCAGCATGCACAATACCTTCGACTTCTGCGAAAACGTTATCCATAGAAGAGAAACTTATCTTACTGATTAAAACAAGAATAGGAATGAAATAGAAATCGTTCTATGCAATGAATTGCGAAGAATAGATTTCGCCATAAAATGTAATAATTATTTTTTCTTAATGTTTATGAAACTATTTCAGTTAAATATTAGAATTATAGCAAACGATAAAATATTGAAATAGACAACAATATTCGTTTCAGATATTAATATTAAGGCAAACGATAAATTATTAAATTCATTATATTTAAAGCTAAATGCAATTATTGCGGGCGTACAATGCATTAATTTTCATATATGTTTTATTTCAATCCTGTAAAAAAAATTTTAGTAGAAATTAATTATAACATATTTTTGAAAACTAAGTTCATCATTACAGGTGAAAGCAGGCATCCAATTTTTTTATGACAAAATTTTGCAAAGTAGTTTTGTTTCTCAATTGATAAAATGGTCTACGAGGCGCTGGCGCCCTCTAGTTAAAATAGAGTTCGTCGTCACAGTGCCCGAGTTACGGGAAGGAAAAAAAAAAAAACTCGAAGGCGCAAGACGCATTGATGAACGTTAAACTTGTTGGAGGACTGTTAAGTCTATTTTATGTTTCTTTCTGTATTTTGCGTAGTGTGTAGTGTCGTCCTGTAATAAAGAAAAAAAAAATTTAAAAAAATGAATGCTCGTAATTCCATGACACCATAAAAGAACCCGCTCTTTACATGGTCACACGAGTACTTTTGGTGGGCAGCTAATAATTTGGTAATAATTTATCATTGACTAAAACAATAGTAGTTTTGTTGGCGTATACAATATATTATTCCGCATTTGGCTAAAATATATTTAAAAAAAATCTGTAGTATTTTCTACAGGTAAATATTGAAATGTAGTACGATTTTTTTAATAAACATTAAGCCAACTAGAGTGGAATCTGAAAGAACGTTTCCCCCCCTCCCCGTGGCATTATTATATTTTGTACAAAAATCACATTTAGAAGACCAAAGTGTTGATCAGTCATATTTCTCCACGAGCCATTTTTTTCAAATATGTTGACAAATAGATAAAGTATTTAATGATAAATTTTTAATACAAAGTTTATTGTGAAAAAGTATTCTTATAAGTAATACTTATTAATCATTATTATTAACTGTTGAATTTTATTTGTTATTTATAATCACAATGCAAATTATTTCTATGTTCTTATGTTACAGTACATACACATCAAATAAAAGGCCTTAATTATACGTATTTTTTGAATTATTTTATTCTCATGGTGAAAATAATTCTCGTTAATTTACAGGCATAGCAGTTTTGTTTAAAAATTTTACAAAAAAAAAAAAAAAAAAAAAAAAAAAAATCGTTACATTTGCAATCATTAGTCTCTTTTACGTTTAGCTAAAGTTATTTTTAATTCTTTCCTATCAAAACAATTTGAAGATTTTCTAAACCGATTTTCTCCTTTTAAATAAACATGTACAATACCAACATGTTCGAAGATTATCACATGTAGTTCAAAGACACCGAAATGTCAACCCAAGGAAGGAATATGATAATTTTCCTCTTCCTTCGAAAGGAAACGAGGAAAACCATTTCTCTGGTCTGGCGTCGATTCCGGCTATACAAGCGCAAGAAAAGTCACCACTTCATGAATCACTGATGAACCAGATTTGCCCCGCAACAATTAATTTCAATGCAGCTGATACAACGGTTTTTACTTTTTCCCCTCGGGGCAGGATTCTACTTAATATACCTTCCTGTTAAAGCACTTTCACCTAATTCAGTCTCGATTATGCTTGCATTCTGGCGCAAAATGGCGATGAGCAAAGCATCTGCTCGCAAGAAAGTTATTTTAAGAGATGTTCCAATTTCATTCGTTTTATAAATAAATCTCGTTTTAGATAATTAATATTACTATTAGATACATATCTTCGTTGATTAAATCAAATTTTAATGAATTACGTGAATGATAATTATATATATTAAAATAACGCATTAATTCAGTTCTAATATTAATATACAAGTACTGTGCGACATAATATAATTCATAACTAAAGTTTCGATTTTTCCTGTTATTACTTTCAGTGGCAACAACTGAGAATTAGTAGTGTAGGGGAAGAGAATCCATTTGAACGGCAAAATAATAATAATAATAATAATAAATAATAATAATAACGGGGGAGGGAAATATAAAGGAATGCTAGAAAATGGTTAAAAGTTTTCATACGCTTTCCTGAGTGAATTTGGAAAGAGATGTAAGAATGGATAGTTTATACCAAGTTAATTGCAGTTTAATTTTAACACTACAATGTAACAGTTTTTTTTATATATATAATTTTAATTAATAATATAGAAGTATTTTGAGAAATAGATGTTCAGTGGCTTGTTTCAAATAAATATCAAAGATTATAAAATGCCAAAATCAAATCCATGAGTTAGTTGATGCTAACAAAACGATTCACCGCGATTTATGGCATTGCATTTTGTGCACATTTCCGCTAAGTAATTTTTTTAACAAGATTTATACAAATGTTTCGTCATTAATTCCTTGTTTTTTAAGTGGTTCAAAGTGGGAGGTTCTCCTTAATCGCCGCCACTGATTTCTGTTATTGGGAAAACATGTATATAAAAAATGCGCTAATTTAATATTTAATACAATTCTTTAAAGTGCATTAATAATCTGATAAAAAATGCATTAATATTCATTAGAGGTTTAATCAATATCTCTTTAGAACTTTCAACCACCTACCCTCCCTTCCAAGGACTAACATAGTGAGTGAATAATTAAGCCAATCAACCACATTTCCATTCCGTTGTCATATTTTATCGTTTGCTTTAATTCTATTATTTTCATTGATTAATTTAAGCATTATTTTAAAAAGTTAGCATCTTTTGCGGTTCAGTCTGCTCTTTTCAAAACTTCGCATTTAATATTTTTTTAATTTATTTATTATTTTCAATATATTATTAATTTAACTTATTTTATTTTATTTTTTTATTTTTTTGTTCCCGAGTGTCGAGCCTTCCCTTCATCATTCCATCCACTAATAGCTAAATATGATCCTCGTGCAATAAGACTTGTTTTAAGATGTCTAATTCGTCTAAGTCTTCCAAAGCCAAATTTAGGATGAGTGTGAGTGAGTGAGTGAATGTAAGGTTTATTGGCGCAAGAGCCAGATATGGCTATGCTGCGCCAAACAAGATTAAACTGTGATCTAGACGTGAAGTTGAAAAAAAGATAAGTGATTGACAAGGAGGGTCGAAAATAGAGAAGGATCGCTAGGATATCCTGGGAGTGCGTCACCTGTGTCTACCAAAGACAGTAAGCCCATGGGAAAGAAAAAGATCTCTAAGGTGCCTCGGGGTCATGATGCCGGTACTTACCTAAAGAAGGCAAGTCCCTGAGGTCCCCTGATATAATCCCCAGGGGCAGGGTGCCCGGCTATACCCCCAGACGCTGGGTACCCATTTTAGTCGCCTTTTACGACATGCATGAGCTACAGTGAGACTATTCTGTCATCCCCGGTCACCACACGGGTCCAAATTTAGGATGAAAAGGCCGTCACCAAGATCCGAATTTATAAACCTTCTATTTCTAAAATGCGACAGTCAAACTACTGCTGAAAAGAGAGGAATTTACTCCAGATTGATTGACTGTTTATAAACGTCGCAATTCAAAGCAAGACAGGGACTATTAGTGAAATACCTCACAGGTTTGAACCACTATCGGGTGACGAGGACGCTTCAGCTGGTTTTGATTTTTTGACGCCGCACTTGCAAGCAACACGGGTGCTACTGGCAAAGGACCTTGTAATTTTGAACCTTGGTCGAGTGACGAGGACGACATCCGAGCTGGTACCTCCTTATCCACATCATATCAACGGGAGGACAAAGAGTTTTGACAGATGTAATATGCAACAGACACGACTTGTCTTATCAGGACATAAACTACGGTTTGACGAAAACAACGTCAGCTATGAGCTCGCGAGGACCGCACTTGAGCTGGCATGCCAACGCGAGAGCTTTGTGCCTCGACAGTTTAAACTAGCAACAGCTCCGCTACACTTAAATAGAATCCGGACACGAACCCACGACACGATAAAAAATATAAGGGCTGCTCAAGCCCATGGCCACTCCACTACCACGTCCGCGAGTTAACTCTAAAAGGAAGGACCCAAAGAAACAATAAAAATCTTACCCCCGTCCCCCCCAAAAAAAAAGGTAATGTTTGAGCAGTTAAAAATTCAAAGTCGGCTTTTGGAGTCAATATTGAATGCTCATAACGCTAATATATTATAAGACGTCCTCCTTTAATATAATAATTGACTCTTCCTTTCAATAAAAATGAAATCAAAGGTTTTCAAATTAAATGACTGCGAGCGAAAATATAGAGGAATGGATCACGAAATGAACTAATCACGGTTAATAACTAAGCGAATTCCTAGAATATTGACAAATTCTATTTCAAAATTTATGATCAGGATATTGTCTATCTCATTGTGATATAACGTAATGAGCAGATATTCCAATAACTTCTACTGAAAGGACGTGTAAGACAGAGATAACTTACATTCTCTACGACCTTCAGTTTCGAAACGCGGCATTCCTTTTGAATAATGATCAACGCTCTTCTTTCACATAAAAAGTTCCGTCAGAAATCTCCATGAATCAAATGCAGAAGTAAACGAAATGAATGTATTTCCTCGTCCAAGGTACGTTCATTTTTATCTCGAGCGCTGAAAAGGAAGGCAGTTTTGGCCTTAACATAAATCATTCATTTAAAATTTGAATTCTTTTGTTTCGTTTTATTTTCAAAAATGTTTCACAAGAGAAAGATTTTTTTTAAAAAAACTCGTAATTTTTGAAATTATAAAGCCACAAAAGAAAAAAGAAACACACATTTGGAATTAACAAACACGAAAACAAAACAACCTGCAACCGAGTACAAAGTATTTTTAATTGATTGGTTGTTTAATACTGTAGCAACTCAGTATGTTTGCGATCAAAATGGTAAGTTCCCCAATTATTCTGACTCCATATCGAAAGGTTATGAAATATTACACTAGAAAGGATTGGGCACTCATGCCAACAAATAATGATACTTTATTTATAAAATCATTTAAAAAGACATAAATGAAGGACGGACAGACAGACGAGAGCACGGTGAACCCAAAATGCGGTTCCTCTCTCATTCCCTTCCATTGCTTTGCTTTCAGTGCCAACTTAAATAGCGGTAGCATAATGACTACAATCCACTTCGGCTTCATTTCTTTTGACAGAATAGCCGGCTCGTCCTCCCAGTGGTAGAGTAACAGTAGGCTGGTGGTGATCAGCAGTCGCCACAGTACCGTCGCTTTGAGAAACAACACGAGGGCTATTTGGCGACAGACCTCGTAATTTTTAACCTCGATCGAGTGACGAGGACGACACTTGAGCTGGCACCTCCTTCTCCAAAATTTCACATCACACCAATAGGAGGACACGGCGTCTAGATAGATTTAACATGCATCAATTCCGCTACACGGCGGTTTTTAGAGGAATCAAGGCTTGAACTGACGACTCGACGGAAACAAAACGGAACCGCGAGTACGCGACCCTGTCCACACGGCTACCATGACCAAGGACTCTGCGTAAGACGACTCCTTGCCAATGTCTCTCTTAATCCACGACACATTGAGTAATTTCGTCATGCCAACCGATGATAATACCAGATTTCATAGAGTTGACTTGTCGAATGTCTTGCAGATCAAGGTTTCAAAAATAGTCACTTCGATCTCTGGACTTCAATCCAATAGAGCCCCTTTGGACTACCCCGGCAGTCGGTAGTCTTCTCCGATGTCATTAAATGGTATAAAGAAAAGGTTGCTGCATGTGTTGGCGTTACTTCCATTCCAAAGTTCCGACAGCTTATAATTGACGGTATACGAAGTCGATACTGCCGGCGTCATTGGAGGAGGGGTGGCATGGACAAACAACATTTACTTAATTTATTCACAAAAAAATCCGTGATTTTTTTTGTTCCTTTGATAAAACAATGCACTTTTGCAACAATCGCGATAATTTATTTGCGATTCTTGCGTGATGTTCGTTTCCGACTAGTGAGGGACTTAGCGACAAAAATCATCTTTGCTGATTTTTTTTCATCCAGTCCAATAATATGTAATATGTAATATGTGAGAGAGAGAGAGAGAATGTAAGGTTTATTGGCGCAAGAGCCAGATATGGCTATGCTGCGCCAAACAAGATTAAACTGTGGTCTAGACGTGAAGTTGAAAAAAAGATAAGTGGTTGACAAGAAGGAGGGTCAAAAATAGAGAAGGATCGCTAGGGTATCCCGGGAGTGCGTCACCCGTGTTTACCAAAGACAGTAAACCCCATGGGAAAGAAAAAGATCACTAGGGTACCTCGGGTTCATGAAGCCCGTACTTACCTGAAGAAGGCAAGTCCCTGAGATCCCCTGATATAATCCCCAGGGGCAGGGTGCCCGGCTATACCCCCAGACGCTGGGTACCCATTCTAGTCGCCTTTTACGACATGCATGAGCTACAGTGAGACTATTCTGTCATCCCCGGTCACCACACGGGTCCCAATCATATGAGAAGCCCAGTTCATTCGTTTCATTTTTAATGCATTTAATAACTGGCTCATTAAAAATTCTATAAACAGCAGAATCAAAACGTCTTCCCTAAGGCCATTTTATCTGACGCTACCGATGATACTCCGAGAACATATTTTTTAGAAGATTAAAAAAAAAATTTCAAGTTTAACCACAGTTTAGACCATCTCCTCCACCTCAAAATAAATACCTAATTCCATATCCATCAGAATCGAGCAAAGAAAGGAGGCACTGACGAATCTAAATGCTATGACCAAAAAAAAAAAAAATGTATAGGAAGAAAAACGAAAGGGAATAAAAAATAAATTCCATTCTTATTTTCAATAACTTTAGAAGCGTTAAAAAGATTAAAATGCCTGTTATGAAGAAAAGACTAAGCAAACAATAAAGTAATTGAGGAGACTATTAGATCGGAAGATGAAACCGTGAAAAATATATAAAAGCGATCAGTTATATCTTCAGATCAAACACCTGTCTTTGGATACCTGTTTTGAGAATGTGCAGCTGACCTAACGCGACGATTGAAGCTTTCGTGATGTTAAATATAAAAAAAATTGCAGCAGCGTTTTGGGCATTTCTTCCAGTATTTTCAAAATGTTTAAACAAGAGCAAAAATTTCGATTTCTGTAAGAAGCAAGGTTGGAAAATTCGATCCTGCTTTCACGAGAAAAACACAACTCCTGACCAAATAAATAATGAAAAATGAATAACATCACTCGGGGCTAAAATGATCAATTATTCTATTTAAAAGCAAACGATTCAAATCCTCCAATCATATTTAAATTCGAAAGTATTAAAAGTACATTTTATAATTAAATACTGTTTAATTATACAATTAATGCTGTTTAATTGTACAATTAAACAGCATTTCATTGTAAAAAATTTCAAGATGACAATTAGTAATAATATAGAATAAAATTTAATAAAATGCGCCAGTGTTATGCATTTCATTCACATTTATATGTTTGTATAAATTAATATAATATTTGTAAATTGTTTGTATACATATTATATTTTACACATCATTGTACAAATATTTTGGAAACCTTTTGACGTTTTAGAATAAGATAAAAAGGGCAATAAAATAGACATATTAAATCTGTGAAAGAAAAGAAAACTGAAAACATTTTTAAAACAGAACTTTTTCCTATTAATTATAGTTTACATTAATAAATGGATAATTCAAATTTCGATTTAGAATGATTTGTTTCGAAACTGCAAATACGTACGTTATGTAATATGTACACACAATGAAAACACTTGGATATTGAACAAAAAGAAGAAGAAAAAAAATCAGTTTTATAGTTTAGTTTTTATTAACGTCGCACTAGAAGCAACACAAGGGCTATTGGCGACGGACCTCGTAACTTCGAACCTCGGTCAAGTGACGAGGACAACACCCGAGTTGCCCCCCTCTCCTAACTTCCACACCACTCCAAGGGAGGACTTTGGACCCCGAACAGATTTAACGTGTATCAGCCCCGGCTACACGGCGGGTCTTTGGCAGCGAATGATCGAACCAGCGACTGAACGAAAACCGCAAGCCGCTAATCCACGACCTTGACCACTAGGCTACACTTAATTCATCACGCGTTTATGAGAAGAAGAAAAAAGAGCTTCCAACTAAAAAGCAGTATTATATCATTAACAACTAAAACATTAGGGTTAAAATAGTTTAATTTCAAGGTACTAAATAAAATTTATGAGAGCCCCTCCAGTATCACAACTCTTCCTCTACAATTTTTTTCCCCCTTAGCAAATTACAGAATTAAGTTTCAAATTAAATATTTATCACTTTTTTTAAACATCACACATTCCGCGATAAATATATTTCAGACCACACACGAAGCAAAATAATCAAAAATAAACATTTAATTTTTCGCACTTTTTCCCTCTACGAACACTTGTATTCAAAAAACATTTTTTTAAAAAAAAAAAAAAAAGAGCTCAGGTGAAAAGGAAAGGGGATGATTCGTCATCTTTGAATACTAAAAAAAGATTTCTTGTTCATTCTTTCTTATCACGCCCACCCCCCCCCCCCCCCCCCCCCCCCCGCCGCCTAGAACTTTTACACCTGGATTTTTCGAACGCGTCACGACAGCTGACAACGTCAAGTGCTCACTTGCTCTCGTGTCTTTAGACTCCGAGTTACGATCACCGCAAGTATAGGCTGTAATTTATGCATCAGATAACAACCAATGACGTTTACTTCAACAATTTCCACGTTAATATTCGATTTATGGCAGGATGATAAGGGAATTATTTTGAAATAAAGTAGCATGACTTCACGATATGTGAAAGAAGTGCCAAAGCATTGTTTACTTTTCTGCTCCGTTTTGTGAATATGACGTCTTAAAACCCGAGTTTTGCAATGAATACTATGATTTGAGGGTTTAAATGTCACATCTTCACAAATATTTTTGCTGAGTTTTCATACTTTAGTTTAAAAATGTGAAAGAAACCCAAATACTTTCCAATTGAAAAAAGAAAACAATAAATGCTCGTGATTTGTATTCAAATAAAATAAAATAATAACAGTAAAATTACATTTTGCACTTTCTCTTTGAATTACGACCATCTGGACTTACGAATACAATCAACAAGTGAATAAATAACTAAAAATAAAACGTAACAGAAATACCATTGCGTAATTTAAGGCTCTTGTCAATAGGCCATTTTGATTTCATTAACATAATGTTAATCTGTTCGAATTTATAC
Source organism: Nephila pilipes (assembly GCA_019974015.1). Taxonomy (NCBI): domain Eukaryota; kingdom Metazoa; phylum Arthropoda; class Arachnida; order Araneae; family Nephilidae; genus Nephila; species Nephila pilipes. The sequence continues at coordinate 69,225 of BMAW01040366.1, read as the reverse complement.
TTTCGCGTTCAAATCTACCAATATTTTTTTCAATTTGATTGAAAGAAGAAAAAAAAAAGTGTAGTTCGAAAGAGGAAAAAATTATATAGGTTAACTGCGCAATTACATTTTCCCTTCCATTTATTAAAAAAAACATATATATGCCTATTTTAAAGATTCGTTTTTGTATTTTTCGGTCTTTCTAAGAGTATTTAAAAAATATTTTTAAAAATCGGTGATGAATGGCAATTTCACAGAAACTTTGATATAATTTTCTTTCCTCGGATACACTATTTTACATTCAAATAGATTATTTTATCTTGGTTTGAGGATGAAAGTAGAAATTCCGTAAGATTTAACATTACGTTCGCGAAATCAAAATGGCTGGTGGACGGGGACCTTAAGGTTATATTTTCATTTTCAGTTATGTTAAATGGTATAATGCAAACTTTAAGTAAAATCATAAAATACATAGAATGAATTCTTGCGTTTGACGCACAAATGTTAATACCCGCGTGGATGAAAATAGAGCAGCAAAATATAAATCCGACTTAAGAACTGTTAATCGGAATGGGCCCCAAGTATATAGAACTTGCGACGGCTCTACTCAACAAGAATAGGAATAATTCAAGATAAAAACCAACGTTTTTATAAGGTGGCAAAGTTTATTAAAAAAAATTATTTAAATATTAGTTAAAACTTTGTAAAAAATCTCATATCTCTCTCGTCTTTAAGATCAGTCTCTCTGCGAAATGCAATATATCTTCCACAGATGACGCCAGGTTACTACACAAATTACGATATTAAAAAAAATATTGAAATATTAGTTAAAACTTGTCGCAAATGTCTAAATATTGCATTGTTAGGCGAATAAGAACGATTCCCAAAGTTTCAGAGCTCTAGCTTAAAGGGAAATTGGTTAAATTAACGATCGAAAATTTGATGACACACACACCAAGTGAAATACAGAAAAACGTTTTAATAAAAGCGGTTCGGTTGTCCAAGGCGTATATACAAACAAGACCGGACGAGTTTTCTTCGAAATCTAAGAATAGGAGTTCGAACCGCTCCTGTCACCAAGTTTAACCGATCTCTTTCGGCACGGGGCGATGTGGCTAGTGATTTTCCCCTGAGTGGCGTAACACTAGACGCAGGTGAACCAGAACTTGAACACCAGATGGCAGCACTACTTTGAGCTACTCGTTGAATATACCCTCGATACACACTTGTCTCAACGTGTCAAGACATTTACTTATAAATATCAACTAATATTACAACAGCTCCGATTCATGCGTGAAACAGACCCTTCATCTCAACTAGACACCTTATGACGTCAATGGAAATTATCCAAACGACACTCAATACAACCGGGGAGAGATGTATATCACAATCACAGAAATGCGAAGAAAAACAACCTTCTTTAAAAAATATCGTTCAGAAGAGACCTTTTTTTTTCCAACAACAGGAGTAAAAGCGTCTGTTAATTGGCTCAGCATAGAATTCCTTACCGGCTTGGTTGTTACAGTCGTCGACCAAAAATCCGGCTGGACAAAATTTGTTTGGAGCGAAAGACTGACAGTTCGAAATTGTCCCCGTCATCCAAGAACAACCGACCAAAGTGGCCAAAAAATATCCGCGCCGACCAAAACTCACTACAAGCAAAATAAAACTATATTATTTGAATGTTCGCAATTTTGAAACATATACAAAAGATCATGACATTTGCCCAAAAATCGCACCGATTGTCTCTGCGATCGACGACCTATAATACGAAAGATTCGATGTGACACATAAAAAAGGTGTACTGAGAGTACGGCAATAAAAGGACGAAAGAATTAATTTAGTATTTAAATAAAAAGATTCGTAATGTCTTGTTTACGCTTATGATATCTCCCCCTTTTTTAACCAATAGACACTTTATTACCTTCTATACTGTTGATTTGTTTTCCCCTCTTCGAAAATGATTCATGGGGTAAAAAAAAGAAAAAGGAAATTGATGTAATGTGCTTTCAAATATAATCCTCAGAGCTTTTAATATGTAATTAATCAACTTCCGGTATCGAGCTAATAATTCAACGAATCGGTAGGAAATTAATTTCTCGGTATTCTTTCAACGCTTCTACTTGATATTTTCATACTAATTTATCTGTATGAATTAATTTCAGAGAAAAATTACTAATTACTTTTACTCTCTGCTGTATCTGAAATAGGTTTTAGACGAATTTACTCTAAAATTTATACTCCACCATTTTTAAACCTATGGCACATTCAGATTTCCGTAAGAGAAATTCAGAAATTTCTTCATGGGGAAATATTAGTTTTCCGACGATTTTTCCAATTTTGAATTGTTTTTTCATGAACAAGTACATATAGGTTAATGGTACAATTGATCGGATTTACCAAAATATTTTCCGGCCAATTGATCGGATCAGCATCGAACATTTCCCTACGGAAATGTGAAATATCTATATTTTTAATGTATCAATGTATTTTAAAAAATTATAAAGATCCAACACAAGGTGGAAGAGAGTTCTAATTGTAATTAAATTCACTTTTTGTGCGTGTGTGGAGCACGTGCAAAATTTCGGGTTACTGTCCAATTGGATCTATTGAAACCGAACCTAATAAAAGAATAATTCGAACATTTCATTTTCATGACGGTGGAAGAAAGTTTTTGTTCGATTCACAATAGGTATAGCTAAGAGAAAAAAATGCATTCCCTATTAACTTTTATTTCATTTATGAAAATATAATTATCAACGATACTTCGCGTTATCAGCACGGAAAATATATTCATTCCTTCAACACACACAATATATATTCAAGCCTTCGATTAATCTTACAGTAATGAATACGACTTTTACTCACTAGATATAGTTTGAAGTTTTAATATAGTTCATTTCCTCTCCCACCTAAATTCTAAATCTACTTTTTTAGAAATATCAAGAAAGAAAAAAAAAAACATACCTCTGCGTAAATACATCTCATAAAACTTCACTAATCCTAAATCTCAGTCAATCTCCGAGCTGAACATCTACGCACCCACTTCAAATTAACGAATCGCGACATCTGTCACTTATTTTCACACCAAAACTAAAACCACACTTTTCACATACATTATTTTAAAAAAATACACATATATTACCCACATCGGGAGATGACATGCCGGCCCTCCTCGACACTAAAAATCAGCTAGTGGGGGGAGGAAATTAGAATAAATAAATAATTCCATAAGCTCGCTACTTTAATGAGATTTCCCTCACAAATCCAAACAGGGTTTAATAACAAACTTTCATTGCTCTTCGCCTTGAAGAACCGACCGGATACCGCATGACAGGAAGCTAGGAAAATACAGAGGGAAGAAAAAAGTGCTCCAAGATAACTGCAACTGCAGCAGTAAAAATGAAAGATGCAGGGTGAGGAGCAGTTTCCGTATTTTCTTGCACGCGTCTCAGCTGGTGCGTGCGCTGGGGTCGCGTTCGGCCCCCTCGGCGTACGTACCACGTGTCAGCCGTATGCTTTACAATGGTTTGTATAACGTTTTTATTGCCGAAGAGCGGATGTTTTATAACAAGACTCCTTTAGGGAGGGAGGGGCCTCGGGGTGGGGTTGATGACACGAAGGACGGGGAATTTATGGTTGTTATTAACTGAAAAAGAACCTGGGAAGAAGAGCCTTGTTCTCTCCCTCACTTAATCGTGCGCTCATGGTAGGCCAATCAAAAAGTAATTTATTTAAACTAACTGATGAAATACATCTCAAAATGGATATGGTATTGTCATTCCAATATTACATGAATCTATTCTTAATACAGAAGGGAGGAGGGGGTAATTAATTTTCCCGGCGCGCTAATAAATCCATTGATTAGTCAACAAGTCGAACATTGAATTTTCTTAAGTATCCTAAAATCGGGAGAAATATATAACAAACGCCGAAGTATTAAAAGTAATTTCATTGGAATGCTGCAGTAAAATTTTTAGTGGTGAAAAAAGATAGTTATAACTTGACCAAACTGAGCAAAACATGTGTTTAAACTAATCTATACAGAAAAAAAACGGGTTAGAGATAATTGATCGATTGTTTTTCGTAGCATTTACAAACAACACGAATGTTATTGACGCAATTTTGAAACTCGGTCAAGTGACGAGGACGACACTTGAACCGTCTCCAACACCATACCCAAGAACTTAGGATCTCAACAGATTTAACGTGAATCAAGCACGCTACACGGCAGGTCTTTCAGCGACATCAGGCTCGAACCCGCGGTTTGACGGAAACAATGCCCTCCGCGAGTTCATGACCATGACCACAGAGACGATACGAAATGTAATGAATGATATCAAAATTGGATGCCCGTGTAGAATCAAATAATTGAATAAGATGAAGGGAGAAAAAATATTAAAAAAAGAAATAATAAAACATGAAGGGGAGGAAAATTAATAAACTTACATAATTTATGTCATTTTAATTGAATAAATGAACTGATAACTACTGTGGCGTACCTAGGATTCAATATTGGGAAGTGCATATCGCCAATGCAATGAACGAAGCAATTTCTTTAGTAAAGAATTACCGCTGTGTAAAAAAGGCAAAGAATATTTCTCCTATTTAAAACTTTTCATCAAGGATTGATATTTTTTGATCAAGTTCTAAAAATTACAAAAACTGTTTTATGTCTTCTAATAAGGAAGCCTCTCCCACCCCCACACACTTCATCTTTGAACACTGACCCAGAGACACATTTCAGAGGCAGAAAAACCTTTCTATTCCCTTTCAGTAATTCATTTTTAGAGAAAATAGTTTTTCTTTTCTCAAAATGGATGAAAAAAATTTAAGCAAGAGAAAGGGGGGGGGAGCTCAATTACTTGAGCTCAAAACATCTCTACAGTAGTAAAATAAAAATAAATAATCCCAAAATATTTCAATTTCTAGAAAAACTCCTGGGAGTGCATGTGACCCTTTGCATTCCCTGCATACGCCACAGGATAACGAACTTCGGTTGCACTAAATTTAACTCTTGCTCTCCAATCAAATGCATTGCAGGGTTCGGCCATATACAAATGAATTAATAAGTCACAAATAGGAATGCAGGCTATGCAGTGAAATGTCTCCTGATTAAGATCTATCTCAGAGCAATATGTCATGCATTCGCCATGACCTAATTCAACATTTAACTCTCGGAAGTGAGTTATCCTCAGTACATCGTAATCATTCATAAAAATTCTTATGTTTCCAGCCTTGCGTCATCACACAGTCCTGCAGAAAAAACAAGCAAAACCATCAACAACTCGCTTCTCGAATTCTTGGGAAATTTTTTTTCCTAGGAAATGTCACTGATCTATTTTTGTTCGACGCGCAAACAATGTGATATTTGCATCACCTTTGCAGACAGAGACATTCCACAAGTAACATATAAATTCATAACTTGACTTGAGATGGCGTTCATTCTCTGATCTCACGCGTATGTTATTATGAAACGTCTACAGACGTTTCGTAAACTTCACTCGGAAATGAAACACCCCACGAAATCGAAGCGTAGAAACTGTATTTGAGGCAATCCGTTAACTTTTGCATTTCGTAAGCAAGGACATCAAAATTTACAAAACTGACACTTTGGACAGTTTACTAATTACTCAGTGAAAAATCAGTTTGTACAATAGATGCAATTCAAGTCAGCGTTAACGCTCAAATGTCTTTGTTTGAGGGGCATTTAAGAAATTTTTTCTCTCACCCAAGGTTCCAAAAAGCCGTCACTCTTTTAGTCCCCCCTAATTCATTAATTCAACCATAAATCTATATTGAATGATCTTCCAAGCCTACTATGTTGCCTTGAGATTATTGTGTAGTCAATACAACAACAGAACACATACAAAGTACAGGGAATGATTGATTATTTTCTCCTAAATGCAAATAATCTCTTCTGAAACTTGTAATGTGGCACATGGGGTGAGAGGGGGTGTCGAATAACAGTATAATGTGATGTGATGTAATCGAATAAGAAGAGTAATTTTCCTTCAACAGTTTAAAAATGAATGTACGGATGAATCAATTCAAATGTTGTAACAGAAATGCACATTCATCCATCAAAACCGCCTCTTTCGTTATTGGAATAACCTTCAAAAAATCATCAGGATGTACTCAATTATTTTTATTATTATTCATATGCGATATCCTTAATTTGAAGTCGTAATGAATATTTAAAAAAAAAAAAAAAAAGGAAACTCATTTTTAAACCGTGCAGATTGAATAACGACGCTAACCATTTAAATAAAGGCGTTCACCATTGGAAAGAAACATTTTCTCTCAGTATGTATCAGTAAAAAAGAAAATTAAAGCTACGAATTATGATGTTATTCTTTGATGGGAAACGCCAACATCCCTCAAGCCCCAAGACATGTTTTTTAAATAATTTAATGTTTTCTAACATCTTTTCATTCTTGATCTTAATATTATAAGAGGCCAAATAATGAATAGTTTTGGAAAAAATAAATATTTCTGGGCAAGTAACAGGCCGAAGGAACTTATCCAAAGACATTCGATTGGAGATAAAGGCCCAAGGGGCCTAAGTAATACGTCAAACATCCAACTAATAAATCGTTTACACTATATTTTTCCAATAATTCGAGTATTAAATACTCCTTGAATTGATTTCCCCTCCATATTAATTTCGATCCTAATTTGATTACCCATTTGATAGAAAAATTTCTAAGATGACAAAATTAAGTATCATGATGCACTCTATTTAAATTATTGCGATTTGCAATGAATAAAACTGCAACATAACACTATACCCATCATGGGACATTTATATATCTGAATGTGAGAACTTGAAAATATATGATATATTGTTTTATATCAGGCAAGATGCGAGGAGTTTTTCTTCGGTTTCATTCAGAATACTCTTCAATAAATAAAATTCATGCTAAGATAATACGTACGCAGTAAATGATCCCTTATGATTAATATTTGCAATAGATTATGTATATACGTAAAGGCAACTTTGAAATAATTATTCTATCATTATATTCTTAGTACGAAACAGAATACATTGAATAATTCTTAATTAAATTCAAGAATACATAAATCAAATTGCTTTTTTTAAATTTGAAAGTCACTTGTATAAAATCAGTTGAAATCATCTTTCACTGTCAATGCAACCCAATTTAATTCCATGAAATAAAAAAAAAAAAAATTAATTACCTCTTTGACATATATTTGTGTAAAAGAAGCAATTTAATTTTATCTCAATGGTTCAGTTGCAGTTTTTTACATACTGTCTTATTTTAACAGTAGAAATAATTTCCTAATTTATTTTAAAGGAAAGTTTGTATTGAAAAAAAATCAAAGCATAAAAAGAAATGTAATAGAAGTTTAAAACCTTTGGAACTCTGTAATAAAAATAAAAAATAACTAGAGGAATTCCACTTTTCTCTCAGCCATGATTACTGGAACTGGTGCACTTTAAATCCTTTGAGATTCATATTAACACAGATGTGAAGAAGGAAATGCCACCTTGGTTGACGTCCTCGCCACTTGACAATAGTTCAAAATGACGAGGCCCGTCACCAATAGTCCTCTTAAGTGCGACATTAATAAAAACAATCAATCCTCTCTTTTCTACATCTATTCAGAAAAAGTTTAAATATAAATGAATATCAAGAGGAACAGTCTATTTACTTTGTTTCAGAAAGTAAAAACGAAAATCCCAAGCCTTAAACTTTACTTCGATAGGTACAAGGTTGCCCCCACAATTGCCTCAGAAACCGCTGCCTTCGAAAGTTATCGGAACAATCGAGAGCACAAACACACCTCTAGTTCTCATCACCTAATAATACGCAGGTTTGCGAGATCCCCCGTGAAGAGAAGATTTATGACTTGCAAGAGCTCCAGCGGATGATGGATGTTTAACCTGAGCAGATGAAATGAAGGTCGGGAGACGTAACATGTGCCGTCATTGCTTCTGTTTCGTGTTTTGTTTGTAACACGAGGCTCAAAATATTACCCACGTTGCTATCGCAGTTGTTACGGCTCAAGTCTAAGAATAAAGATTCGGTTACGGCAGTTGCAACGTACGAAAACTCCATACATTAATAGGAAAATTGCTCCAAACCGAAATTCAATTTTTATCTTTTAATAAAAATATTTTTTTCCATATCTTATGGACGATTAGTGGCGATTTACAAATAGAAATGCTCAATAAAAATCTGTGATGGTTGGCTGATTGATTGCTAAATTGGCGTCGCACTTAGAAGCAAATCAAGCGATGTACCTCTCTATTTGAAATCTCAATCAAAAAATGAGGACGACATCTGAGCTCGCCCCTTCTTTAAACTTCCCCGTCATGTCAACGTTAAGGACTCGGAGTCAAACAGATTTAACATGCATCATCCCCGTTACAAGGAGGGTGTTTAGAGGCATCGGGTCTCGAATCCACGACTCGACGAAAACAAAGCCGACTACGAGTTTGTGACTATGAACTCTAAGATTATCGGACACAAAAATCGTTGTTGGAACTCTTATATTATTACACAGAGAACAATAGTAATTGGTTTAATTTAAAAAAAAAGATAGTTAAGTGATATTTTTGGAGAGTGAGTCACAGCCAGTTATATAAAAAGTTGTTTTACTTTTAAAAGAAGAGAGGGAGGGATTTATATAGAGAAATGAAATTAGTATTACAGAAAGTTTGGTTGTCTGCAGACAAATTTCGGATTTTCTATGTTCTAAAACAAATGGGCCAGGTTGATTTTTTTTATTTAATAAAAAAAAAAAACGATCCTAGGATTGCACCCCATGCGAGACACTCGAGTCGTGTGAATGGAAAATTAAACATATCCTACAACGTGGAGCCAGATATGGCTATGCTGCGCCAAACAAGATTTAACTGTGGTCTAAACGTGAAGAAATTGAAGAAAAGACACAAATTGGTTGACAAGGAGGGTCAAAAATAGAGAAGGATAGCTAGGGTAACCCGGGGGTGCGTCACCAGTATTTATCAAAGACAGTAAACCCCATAGGAAAGAAAAGATCATTAGGGCGCCTCGGGGTCATCATGACCCGTGAAGAAGGCACTGGCGTGAGGTCCCCTGATATAATCCCCAGGAGCAGGATGCCCGGCTCGTACTGAATAGGTACGGGCATCATGACCCGTGAAGAAGGCACTGACGTGAGGTCCCTTGATATAATCCCCAGGGGCAGGGTATCTGGCTATACCCCCAGACGCTGGGTACCCATTTTAGTCGCCTCTTACGACATGCATGAGCGACAGTGGGACGATTCTGTCATTCCCGGTCACCACACGGGTCGTGATCCAAGTGAGGCATCGAAACCAACCGTACGTAGCAGACGAAGGATCAAAGTGGTCTTAGAAGAAATAAGAAAAGGGTTCGAGATTCGAAGCCCTCATATAAATAGGTGAAGGAATCAAACCCGATCAGAAATGTTAACTTAAGTTTTTAGTAGACAATAGTTTAGAGACGAGTTAAGGCAATGTAACCACAGAAAAATGAAAATTGTTATAGATCTTTACATACTAAGCAAGGGATTAATAAATGAGTTAGCATCTTAGTTGTGTGTGTGTGGTCTATCTTCTATTAGACTATTTGTGATTCTTTTTAATTAAGACTATAATACATTGTGAAGGTAATCATCAGCGTGCGTTACAATTCTGATAACAGCCTTTTTTTTAAAAAAAATTGTACCATAAAACTTTGTAAATTTTTAATTCATTAAATAAAATATTTGAATTAAAACAAACGATGATACCACCTCGGAGTAGAAATTCGACTGCCTGCCTCCAGGATAGGACAGGTCAAACTCCTTTATTCACTGATTCACAAATACATTCATTTATTCACTCAATCACAAATTCCTTCACCAACTCATTAATTCATTTACTCACTCACAAATTAAATTCCTAACTCATTCACTCACTAACTCATTCATTCCTCAATAACTCTTTCATAAATTCATTCACATACTAACACATTTATTCATTCATTCACTAACTCATTCAGTTTAGTTTTTGTTAACGTCGCACTAGAAGCAACACGATGGCTATTGGCGACGGACCTCGTCATTTTGAACCTCGGTCAAGTGACGAGGACGACACCTGAGCTAGCCCCCCCCCTCTCCTAACTTCCGCACCGTGCCAAGGGGAGGACTTTGGGCCCCGACAGATTTAAGGTGCATGAACCTCGGCTACACGGCGGGTCTTTAGTGGAATCAAGGCTCGAACCTGCGACTGAATGCAAAAACACCGGCCACGAATCCGAAACCATGACCATTAGGCTACCGCGGCCACACTAACTCATTCAACCATTCATACATTCTCTCACTCATTCATTCCCAGAAAACCCATTTTCTTTAACGTGCTCGGACGACCATTTTATCGTTGACTAAAACAATAACCTCTTTGGTAGCTAAAAATGAACAAATTTCAAAAATACGATAATAAAAGAAGGGTTAAATTATAACTACGTTTTTATTGTCATCGATATGTCTACTATATCTTCGCTCACTTTCATTTCGACAACATGTACTCAAAATGCACGGTTAATACAAGATTCATTTAATAACAAAGAGATTAGGTGAAATGGATAATTGGATAAATAGATAAAACTGCGCATGTGGACTTCGTTTATCCCCGATGAAGGATACCCGTTCACACTGATAAAATGGCGAAATATTTTCAAAAAATTTTAAGTAACTGGTAGTTTTTCACTTTTTATTGTGACATCTTCCCGCTTTAGTTTCATCAAAGACTCTTTATTTTAAAAAATGGAAGAAAAAAGTCCTTTGAAGAACGTTGCCTCAGCAATTTCCTTTCCAGACTTGAATAATAAAACGAGGCTGTGTCAATGATCACCATATAATTTAAATCTTGTCACGAGGTTTTATTCTCTCGCAGCCATTTTTTCCCCAAAAACAATACTAAGGAAGTTTCCATAAAAAGTCATTGACCTTTTCTTGCAATTCTAAGAACGGACTTTCTCGCTTAAAAAAAATTTAAAAATTTATCTCCGTACGCCAAAATTATAGCTATTAAATGTTTTCACATGATCATATCATTTCTTTTTTCCTTTTCAAGATAAATTGAAACAAGAACAATTTAAAAATACTTTCTCTATTTAAAACTCCATTTAACTTAATTTTAAAAACAGGACCTAAGTTCGGAACATTGCCGATCAGAAGAATACTTCACTATGAAACATTTTCATTTATGAATGCGAATTTAATCCTTCCGGGCTTTTCTCTCCCGATATGGCTGGGAAGTCAATGGAAGTCTGAACATTGGATTTACACATGCCCGTGAGTAAATTAAAACACAATTGATTAATTAAAAGTTAAAAACGCTTAGTAAATAAGAATTTCGAGGAAAAAATTTAAAGCTCTTTAAATGTGTAATAATTCGTATTACTATCGCCATGAGAAGTTAGCTCAATATATTATTGACTAGGCAGTTAACGACCACAACTATCGGGATCATAAACTGGCGAAGATAATCTCAGTTTTGATAAGATTTCAGGGAAGATAAAATTATTAAAAATTTAATACTAACCCGACGCAATGGAACCCATACATGAGGTATTTTCTGATGTGAATTAAGTCGTTTGGTTTTATACACGTCGCACTTGAAGCAGCACGAAAGTTTTTGGCGACGGACTTCATCATTTTGAACCTCAGTTAAGTGACGAGGACGAAACCTGAGTTGGCACTCCTCTCCTAACTTCCACACCACGCCAACGGGAGGACTTTGGGTCCCGACAGATTTAACGTGCATCAGCCCCGGCTACACGACTGGTGTTTGGTGGCATCAGGGCTCGAACCCACGACTCAACGGAAATCGCCGGCCGCGAGTCCGGTGCCTTATTCACTAGGCCACAGCGGCCCAACCAATTAGGGAAACACTTGTGAGGCCAAATTTCCGAATGTTTAAAAATAAAAACAGCTTAATTTGTCTTCTAGTATTTTTTTCTTCTAGTATTTTATATGATCACAGTAATTTTTTTTTCCTGAGTTATTTTTGAATTCAAAACGTTGCTCGCAATTCGAATTTTCCTTGATATTTAAAAAATTATATCAAACGACGAAAAGAATTGCACATATTTGTCCTCCCTCAAAAACGCCAAATACACTTTTGATTGTAAATTTTTTAAAATAAGTTATTGAAAAAGTATGAAAATCATAAAAATTAAGTATCTAAATTATTAGGGATACCGAAATTCTACCATTCGCTCCCCCCTCCCTTTTTTTTTCCAGAATAAAATTGCACAATTTTTTTACCCTCTTGTATTGAAAATGAAAATGCAATAAAAACCTCAATGTGTCAAATTCTGTATCTTATACTTAAATAATAGCAGGAATTTTATTTCACAAGATGAATTTCTAATATATTTGAATTATATGGGGGAAAAAATCAAAAGAGCTCAAAAAGTTAAAAAGAAATTTTAAAACATTATGTAGAAAATAAACAGAAGCAAATAATAATATGAATTTCATGAAAACTGATCAGAAATTAGGAATTTTAGCTTTTTGTTCCTACGTCTCCTAGCACTAGAGGAACTTTCATACATGTTAGAATTTTCATTTTATAAAATTTAAAAGAAATTTGTTTAGTACATATTGCATCAATTAAATAATTTAAGTTTTTTTATTACAATTTTTAATTGTTTGAAATACTTAGCATCACCAATTTCTTTAAAATTTGGCGAAATAGCCTTGAAATGCGCTTAACTTAAATAAAATAGTACAAATATTAGTTACTTAAACATCGTAATTTTAAAAGCCAACTAATTTTTAATTTAAAAAAAAAAAAAAGAAAAAAGACTTTAAACTTATTTATACAATGGCGTAGGAAATCATGAACACAGCCAACGAAGTGTGAAAGAGATGACACAGAAAACGAACATGTTCTTATAATACACATTCAAAATAAATAAACTTGCTACATGGAAGTCATCAGAAAAAAAAAGTCCTACTTTAAGAACAATAACCACCGCTCTTCGATGGTTCCGAACATTTCATAATGTGACACCGATTGAGATGTTCGCTATCAGATTTTTTCCTGCGAATTCGAGAGTTGACTTTTATTCGCCAAGTCGCGACACAACGCTGCTCGCAGTTTCGCCAAGAGTTTACAGTAACTGCCAGTTATCACCACAGTAGTTTGTTTTCTAGTAGGTTTGTGACGTTGGGCTATTCGCGATTTTCTCTTCACTAACCTTGGAGACTTTAATCGAGCTTTATTGCACGAAACAAACAGTTTCTTCCCAAATAAAATGAAAAGTGATTATTTTAATTAAATGCAGGTGGAAATAAAGTGAAGTGATTCAGATATATAAATATAGTTAAATTTAGAGGAAAGAGAGTGTAGTTAACTGAGTGATGTTCTAACAAGAGGTCGATAATATCAAGTTACTGGTTGTTGCTGCTGCACAGGGCTTGGTTGGAGAAAGCAACCTCCACTGGAAGGGTTTGGTAAGAATACATAAATTGCTGTGATATTTAAATTAGTTGGCTAACCGTATAGTCCAAAGAGAGCCATAACCAGTTATATTATAGTAATTGATAAATAAATAGTTAAGTTGAAGTAGACTTGTCTTTGGAGCTCTTAGTGACTATTAGAGTTAGTTACATTTAAGTGAACTATGGCAAGAGAGTAGAATAGAAATAATCATTCGTTACAGATTACATTTCAAGTTTGCACAGAATTACAAATGTACGTATACAGTGTGCTAGAAAAACAACAGTTGTTCTTCTAAGTGCTATATAAAACTATTAAGAGTAAGCATATGATTCGAGCAGCTTGTCACAACTTGGTACTGCATGAATTGTTCTTTTGTACTGTGTTTTGTAATAATACAAGAGTATTAAATTAATAATCAATGTGCGAGTGTGTGATAGTGTAGTTTAATGGCGCCAAGAACCTGATGCGGCCAAGCTCCGCCAAACAAGGATTAATTGTGATCTAGACGTTTGAATGAGTAAGTGATAGTACTTTTAATGGAGCGCAAAAGCCAGATGAGGCCATGCTGCGCTAAACAAAGAAAGTGACCGAGTGCGAAGTGATCCAGACGAGTGAAAAAAATTGTAAAAAGATAAAAATTGGTTGAAAAGGAGGACGGTCGAAAATGGAGGAGGATCGCTAGGTATCCCGAGGCGCGTCACCCATGTAAGCCCCAAGGGAAAGAAAAATATCACTATGGGGCCTCGGGATCGTAATGTCCGTACTACCACCTAAAGAAGGCAAGCCCCTAAGATCCCATAATATAATCCCCAAGGGCAGGGTGCCCAGATATACCCCTAGACACTGGGTACCTATTTAAGTCGCCTCTTACGACATACATGAGCTGCAGTGGGGCTATTAATGTTTGAGTTTAATTTTGTTGTTGCTAGAAATCATTTCTCGCGGATCATATACAATGATTCAAATTGTGCGTAAAAGCATAAAAATACATGTTTTAGTCCTTTCAATTTTTATCCAGAGAGACTTATTTTTAGTATCCACATAAAACTACATTGATGTTCGGTAAATCCGTCGAAAATCGTCAATCCTACACATGGTTTCTAACGTGCCGGATTTAAGGACTCTTACTGCACACTCAAATAGGAAAGCAACATTCTTTACTCCAACAATAATACCTAGAAGTGTTCAGAAGAAAAAAAATCAATCTTAATAATACAAATAATCAGTACTGGGAAATACGACGTTTTTAAAACGTTCCATCCGTTCATGAGTAACATCAAAAGCTATTAATTCCGGAAATGACACAGGCACTTCCTGGAAATGAATGATTGGTTTTCCACAAACCATCGTTTACGAAATGAATTGGATCAGTTTTGGAAACTTATTCATTGTAGAATTAAAATTGTACTAAATGTCAATAGATCTATAAAAAAATATTTTTAATGTCAAATACCAAAAATACTTTTGATACGCATTTTCCTTAGGAAGTTGACTTCAATATATCCTAATGAGTGATAGTTAAAATAAACGAATTCATTTCCGTATTATTTTATAGATATGCTCACTTAAAAATCAGTTTATGGAGTAAAAAAAAACTTTCTAAAACAGTTGAATAACTCGGATTAACATTCTTTTTTGGCACAAAACGAAATACTGGTAGACTGAAACAAAATGTTTAATATTTTGTGATATGTATTTAACAAACCACAACGAAGCAATATTAAATATCATTCCTATACAATTCGCTAGTTTGGGACCACCTTAAGACACTGTTAAGAAATGCTTCATTTTATATTCATTAGCATTTACCGGGAAAATAAATTTTTAAGTAGGCTTCGAAATGGCGGATTAATTAGGACCAGAAACCGTCAAAGACATCGAAATTCCGGGTTAATCGAAGAATGAGATAAATGAAATTATAAGACATACAGAATATCATTTTGATATTTGAATAATAAGTGAGTGATGGTGATGCTTATTGGCACAAGAACCAAATAAGGTTATGCTGCTCCCAACAAGATGTAATTGTGATCTAGACGTTTGAAAAAATGGAAAGTAAAAAATTGGTTGACAAGCACGAGAGACTAAAATGGAGAAAGATCGCTAGGGTACCCTGGGGGCGCTAGGGTATCTCCGTGTTTTCCAAATACAGTTAACCCAATGGGAAAGATAAAGATGACAAGTGCCAAGGGTGAGTGATGGCTCGTACTTACCTACAGAAGGTAAGCTCCTGAGGGCTTGATATTTGAACAAATCGAGTACGAATTATATTTTCAAAAGATAAAGACGTCTAAGCGAACAACAGAAATATATTCAAAGTTGTGTTACAGCATCCTCCATTTACACATTGCAACTACCATATGCATTTGTCACTGGTGATCAAGAGGCGAGACTAAAGCTTTAATGACTTCGCACAGAATACTTCCAAAATCCCCTCCTCTGACATTTTTTCCCCTCCACATATGCATATAGCTGTTGAAAGATTTCAGTAAACAACACTTTAGAAACCCGAGGCTAAAACGAATATCATTATGGAAATTTGCAGATCGCTCCTCAAATTTAAAAAAAAAAATTCTTCCAGGTCAATCCTGGAAAAGATTTAGCATTTTTTTTTAATTCCGTATCTCAGAAATAAAGGAGTGCTAAGTGATAGTGAGCGAGTGAGTGAATGTAAAGTTTATTGGCGCAAGAGCCAGATATGGCTATGCTGCGCCAAACAAGATAAAACAGTGGTCTAAACGTGAAGTTGAAAAAAAGATAAAAAGTGGTTGACAAGGAAGGTCCAAAATAGAGAAGGATCGCTAGGATATCCTGGGAGTGCGTCACCTGTGTCTACCAAAGACAGTAAGCCCATGGGAAAGAAAAAGATCTCTAAGGTGCCTCGGGGTCATGATGCCGGTACTTACCTAAAGAAGGCAAGTCCCAGAGGTCCCCTGATATAATCCCTAGGGGCAGGATGCCCAGCTATACCCCCAGACGCTGGGTACCCATTTTAGTCGCCTCTTACGACATGCATGAGCTACAGTGGGACTATTCTGTCTTCCCGATCACCACACGGGTCAGTGCTAATTGGTAACGACATTCGACCATAATTTTTTTTTAAAAAAAAGCTGGTATTTAAGTATTGAGTCTTGATGGAACTGAAACAAGAACTATGAGGCATTTTCATTACAACTTAAATTATAAAGTAAATAAACATCTTCCTAGGTTTCGAAGCACTGCTCAATGCTCGCCGTTTATCTAATCTTAACAGCTTTCCAATCGTCGTTTATTGCTCTTTAGTTCTATTTACAAAGCGGCATTCCCTTTTCTCCGAGGCACCATCCCTCTTATATTATTGGTTTGTTCAGCATTTGAAGGGTTTCCTAGATATGTTATGACTGGTGCAATTCGAAAGCGAACCGCCGCACAAGTGTGAACAACATGTGTTAAAAAGGTTTTAGTGCAAAAAGATTCCAAGCAGGAAATGTGTGGGTGAAAAAGGAGAAAGAAATTCTCCATTATTTCTCAGGCGTTTTGATTGTTCATTTGTTCGACGCCTACCAATTTCGAGATGGAAACTTCACTTTTCGTTACTTTGACAGAGAAAACTTGCAAAACGGGACGGGCGTGGCTGTGAAAATAACACCTAGCCACAAATCCGAGAGTTGGTTATTTGAAGTTTTCATTCGGTAACTGAAGTGACACGAAGAAGAAAATTGAAATAAAAAAAATTGATAAATATTTTAAGACAATCCGGTTTAAAATTAATTTCTGTCAAGGCAGTCATTAAAACACAGAAATTCATACAAAATAAACAATTATGTGATCGATGACATCAATATATACAAACTGAGCTGCTTTTTGTAAAAAAACCCAAGGAATATTTTTGTCACTGAAAAAAAATTAACATTTGCGAAATTAAAAGAGGGAAAAACTAAGTATTTCAAACAATTAAAAATTGAATAAAAAAACTTAAATTATTTAATGGATGCAATATGTATTAAATTACATTAATTAATAACCACATAATTATTAGTTTATATTTATGATGCAGTTAGGTAAAGCAAACGTAACCAATCAGATTAGTACAAATTATCTTCTTTTTTTTATATGTATACAGTTTATTACTACATTTTAAGTGAATTAAAATATTTTATGTGAATAGTCACGAAAAAATGTTTAACATATCACTCTACAGATAATTTCAAAACATCATTCAAGAAATTAAAAAAAAAAAATATTTCTATCTTAAACCAACATTTTGCAAGTCGTAATTTTTCTGCAGTTTATCCTTATAAAAATTAAGAAGTGCTTAAGAATTCCCTATATATCTTACGAGACCAAAACTAACGCGAGCGTAAGTTCGTTTCAATTACTTCATAATCAAAACTTATTCCTTCCAATCTTGTTCGAGATCTTTCTGCCACTTGCACTCGACAAAGGAGCAATCTCCAGTAATAATAGCCAAGGAGGATGCGGTCGCCAAATAAGGGTTCACGAGACGGATATGGGGCCAGTAAAAGCCACCCATGTCCAGTTTCCGCGATTATCTTCCATAACAAGCGTAAAATGAGAGTTCCCCGAAGAGCGCACTCATTCCCCATATTTATTTATTACTCTATAGTTATAATAAAGTTATACCCAGAAAATGAGGCAGGGGTTGAGAAGTTAGGGTCGTGTTCCGAATTCACTATGACCAGCTCAAATTTCTGGCGACGGAAAGGCATATTGGGGTTCTTCAAGGGATCCGGATGGAAGAAATATCGAGACACAGAACATCATAGGAATCTACACTTGTCCACGAAAAGTTATTGATCATGGGGGAAGTTAAGAAATAAATTTAAAAATTGAGAGTAAACAAGCAATACCGTACCAGTTTTTTAAAAAAAATACTTGAAAAGTTAAAATTATAAGAAATAAAAATTAAAGTTTATTTTGTTGAAAATGAGTTATTGTCGCTCAAGTATTCTATTGCTTAACTCTGAACTCGGACACTATCGTGTTTTGTTTAGTACAGGAAACCGCAGTTTACTCCGTTTTAATAGAAAGTTTATAGATGAAAATAATTTTACTATTGCAGAATGAAAAACATTTTGAATAAGACAGCTATTGTAGCGGTGGGGAGGGGGACCGTGTTCGGTTGTCGAATCTGGTAGGACGGGGCTACTGAGAGGGAAGATCAGATCGCTCAACTGTGTGTGTTGTGTGTGTGGCGTCCTTCCTTCATTATTTCATTCAACTATCTTTTCCCTTCTAATTAAATAATGATTGATAACTGGATTCCAATTGAAAATACGCAAGATCACTAAAGAATAGATATAAAGTCGCTCTCTCTCGAATTCCACTTAACTCGCCAATCCCAGATTATGATCAACTAATAAAAAAGTCTTAAGTTGCAAAATTCACTCGTTCTGATTCATAGCTTCGTAACTTAGTCTGAAGACAAAGACCATCCAAAAGATTAAAATTACGATGATTGAATGAATTTACTGATAAATATCGACCTGCCGTTATTCGCTCTCTTCATTCCCCTTTCAATTCTATTTCATTCATATATCACTATCTCTTAATTCAATTCACTACACTTCTTATCTTTATCTACATCACCAAATCACGTTACACGTTTCGTAATTTTAAGCAAATGAAATTTCCATACAATCCACGAGATTAATAATGAGAAAATTATGAATAACCCAACGTCAGAGACAGTTTTCTGGTTGGCTGACACGAAAGAATTCCTATCAATCGGGAGTAGTGCTTATGGACTTAGTAGGGGGAAGGAAATTAAGTTTAAGTGGAATTTAATCAAGTAGAAAATGTCTCGAGCCCTAATAATAAGAAAATTCTCTCTAAGCGGAATGTATTTTTCAATGCTATTCAGAGTTCTATTCATTGAGCAATCAATTTCGGTAAAGAATTTAACAGGCAATTTTTTAATGAAGGTTCCGAGGGATGTAAATTTTATGGATTTTCTTATATAGATATCTCCCATATACCAGTTGGCTTTAAGAATCTTTCAGAGTACTACATTTTGGGATTTTCTATGTAGGTCTACGGTATAATCCGCAGAATGGGACTAGATTGGATGAAATGGGGAGAAGTAAAGTGTTGAATTGGTTTTACTATCGGAGCTATCGATAAGCAATTTATTATGTCTATTAAAAATAGATTTGAGCGATATTAGAGAATAGAGATCGTGAGCAAGTTTAGTACTGTTTTTTAATTAGTATGATCTGTTGTTTAAAAGTGAGGCATTTTATCTAAAGTCACATCAAGTTATTTGGTGCTCTGGAACCAAAGGAGTTTTTTTGTTTTCCAGATATATGTCTGGTTAATTTTTCTGTGGTTTCTGGAAAAGATTTGGTTTGGTTATATTAACATCGCATTAGAAGCAAACAAGGGCAAGGAACGGTGGACCTCGTAATTTTGAACGTCGGTCAAGTGACGAGGACGATATCCGAGTGTGCACCCCTTCTTCTAACTTCCACATCACGCCATCGGGAGGACTTTGAACCCCGACGGATTTAACGTGCATCAGCCCCGGCTACACGGCATGTCTTAAGTGGCATCAAGGCTCGAACTTACGACTCGACGAAAACTGACAGCCGCGAGTCTGCGATCATGTCAAGGCTACAGCGGCCATATTCCGGAAAAGGCGGCCTCTGTCTCACAAACATTCAAGGCTATTTTCCGAGTCTCGGGTGGTTTACCAACGTTGGTCGAGTTTCTCGTATGCCGTAACATTTCGAAAACACACGTGTATTCATAGCGTCTTATATCCTGGGATTTATTTCACAGGTGATGAAAAACCGTTCGAAAAAATCTTAATATTTCGCTTCCCGAACACGAAGAGCATGGTTATGAGTTGATTACAGTTAAAAATCACGAGGCTTCTCCCATACATGTCCTGCTCTTAAATTTTAAATTTCTCAAATAAACATTAGACTATTTCGTGTATCAAAGCAGTCGATTGCTTCAGTATGTTACTTAACGCAAAAGAGCGAAGAGAACTCTTACGCCTTGATAATAATAATAAAAAAAATAATAATGATATATATCTCTAGTTTAGCTCTTGAAAAGGCAACCGCGTAAAAGTTACTGCAGCAAACGAGCGCAATTCAGACTAATGGTTATCTAATCAAAACGTGCAGCGACGATTTTAAGCAGTTGAAGAGTTTAATTGCACAAAAACAACTTATTGTTACAAATCAATCTGAAACTGATGGTTGAGGAAAAGCAAACGGAATGTAAGATACGATGCAGGAAGCAGGGTGGGGACTGCCGCACCTAACTTTTCTGAAAGAAACATTGGTTATGTCTATGGTTTCCCACATAAAATTTTTCACAATTCAAACTCATTATCGTTTCATAGCAATCGATCAGCACATTCTCCGTATTATTTCTTTTACAGTTACCTCAATCTAAAAATAAAAATTGCGCTGAACGTATATCCTAGTATCGGGGAGAAAGGTTGGAAAATGACCAAACATGCTATTAGTAGAAGTGCTAAATTTGTCATCTTTAACACACTGTTGAAGATAAAAAAATTTTAAAAAAATTATAAAATGTGCCAATAAGCGACTTAACGCAATTATTTTTTTTAAAAAAAGTAATAAAATGATACATATTAACGTATTTTTTTTAAAAAAAAACATTCTAGAAAACTATACTAATATTTCATACGAACCATTCCTTGTCAAGCTCACAGCTTACTATGAATTTTTTTAAGAATAACAGAACGACTTTGTCATTCTGAATCACAAATAAAACCTTGCATCATTCACGTTCGCGAAAGTGTTAACAGGTTTATGCATCGATGCCTTCAAATCTTCTAAAAAGAAATATCTTATTCCCGTTTCTAGATATCTGATAAAATGAACAATTGTCTAATTGAACAAAAAAAAAAAAAAAAAAAAAACATTAAAAACACACACACATTACTCAAACAAATCAGAATATCACTATCCTGTACGATCCAAACAATTGATAACAGGTCTGACATTACCGTGGTAACGAAAAAGATAGATTTATACAACACAAATAAATGATGTAATTCAATTTGTGTTCGAGAGAAAAACTGCACTCGAGAGCGGTTGCCACAAGCTTAATGTAATTTTAAGGAATAAAATAATTTCGCGAAAAGTTATATTGATGTCATATTTTAAAATACAAATGTATAACGCCCATCTTTTTAAATATCGAAAAAATTAAAAAAAATAATCTGATTTTTTTAATAGCTATTATATTTCTTGTGGCCGCGGTAGCTGAGTGGTCAGGATCGCAAACTTGCGGCTTAATTCCGTCGAGTAGTGGATTCGAGTCCCAATGCCAATAAAAATTGGTCGTATAGAGGGAAGTTGCACGTTAAATCTGTTGAGGTTTAAAAGACTTCACGTAGGAGTGGTGTGAAAGTTTGGTAGGTGAAGTGTTATCCTCAAGACTTGACCGAGGTCTTATAATTATGAGATATGTTCACCAACGGCTACTAAAAGCGACGTTAATGTATAAAAAAATCAAATATGTTTTTCATACATTAGAAAAACTTGTAACGAATAATTTGAGCATTTTTAAGAAGGATTTTCAAAACAAGATGAACATAGCGTTATAAATATTCCACTATGTTTTCAATATATTTCAGCAACAGAAAACACGCAAAATTGGAGGGGAAATCTTAAAATCGAGCTCAAAATTGAAGAGGAGAAACCCGAAACTCGTCTTTATGCATAATAAATTATCACATTTAAAGCTTTTAGCGAATAAAAGGTTTCTTTTTCTTCATTCTAATTTACTTTCATCACTTGCTTTTCATTTAAAAATGAATTTTAAATGCACTTCTCAGAATATTGGATGATATATGAATAATCTTAAGATACTTCAACACATTCGAAATAAGAAATTTTTGCTTGAAATAGGAATTTTTGTAACAAGTTAATTCAAGCTTACAAGAAACACATCTTCGTTTAATCTTTGGAGATTAGTTTAGTTTAGTTTTTATTAACGTCGCACTAGAAGCAACACGAGGGCTATTGGCGACGGACCTCGTAATTTTGAACCACGGTCAAGTGACGATTTAATCTTTGGAATATCTATTGAAGCAAAATAATACGAAAATGATTTAACTCTACGTGTCATAATAAATACAGGTACGGGAAAAAGACAAAAACTTGATCCATTTTTACCGAATTTTTTTTAATAACAAAGACTACTAGTATTAAAACTACCTAAGAGGAAAAATTATTTCCAATTACATGACCTTCAAAGTTTCAACACATAGTAGATTTCATAAATTATCAGTAGGAAGAAAAACCACAATGAGGTAGTGTTGTATAGTATATTTCAAAGAAGATGTCCTTGAAAATAATGTGGGGTAGTGCAAAAAAGAAGAGTCTTGAGAAATTTGGTAGGAGTCATCTTGAATCCACCTTCGAAATCAATGGTTTTGACACCTACTGCGAGCAACCAAATAGGGAACATTTACACACGTTCCTCAAAAACCATCCGTATGTACATGTCATTCAAAAACCTACCATCACAAACGTCGCCTCCGCACATAAATCCATTAACAAATGAACAACGCAGTTTTCATTCATGAATTTTGTTCAGTACGAGAATGAGAGTTTCGAAAAGTTTGATAGCAAAACTTTGTTTTAATAATGTCGTACTACAGCGAGTAAAATTTGAGGAAGAATATGGCTATAATATTGCTGTGCAGCGTCAACAAGGTATAACTGCGATCTAGACGTGTGAAAAAAATATGGAAAAAATCCTGGTTGACTAAAAGGGGTCGAAAACAAAGCGCCTATTTATTAAGAACTGTAAGCCCTAGGGGATCACTAGGGTGCTCGGGGTCATAATGCTACTAGATTTGTCGCTTTAAAAGCAACACGAGAGCTATTTCCGACAAACCTGGTAATTCTGAACCCCGGTAAACGACGAGACGACAACCATGCAGGAAACCCAATCTCGTAACTTCCGTCTTTTAAACTCTCCCGAGATACCCTAGCGATTCTTCTCTATTTTCGACACTCCTACTTGTCAACCAATTTTTGTCTTTTCTTCAATTTTTTCACGTCCAGACCACAGTTAAATCTTGTTTGGCGCAGCATAGCCACATCTGGCTCTTACGCCATTAACCTTTACGTTCACTCACTCACACTCCATCTTTTAGAATATTCGGGACTCTAACCCAACGATCTCAAAACTTTTCCCAAGTTATACCTCTTTAAAATTGATAAATAGTGCGTGTTGTGTACGAGCGAAGTCAAAAATAAAATTACTTCCCCCCTTTCTCTCCCTATTTAATCATTTTAGGCAATATTTACATACGTTTAAACTAAATTACTAATTTGCATGTTGAGTGAGTGACTGTGGGGTTTTATGGCGCAAGATTCAAAGAAGGCTATGCTGCGCCAAACATTTGTTAAAATCAGTCAGAAATAAGTTGTTTTAAAAACACGGAACACGCACAAGGTAATTATACAGGTTAAAAGAAAAAAAAATCAAATTTGGTGTAAATGGCCAATGTGTTTTAAAAAGTAAATAAGTTATGGTGGGGTTTCCCCCACCAAGTTTGCACGTTGAATTAAAATGTAATGTGAGCAGTGTGATTGTGTTTGTCGAGTGATGTTGGAAAAATCTGCTCCGATGCCTTTTGTGTATGCAATTCGAAGATCTAGTTTATCTAATTTATTTCTTTTTAGATATTAATTGTTGTTACTTCACACAGGTATGTAGAATCAATATATTTCATTAGTTGCTATGTTTACTTAATCTGGTTGTTCAGTTTTCAATCCCATCCATTAATTATGAATAGATTTTTTCGTAAATGCTATTTAACGCTGTTCCTCTCATGACAATCAACTATTCTTAAGCTGCAATCGAAAGATTATCTATATTTACATTTTCAGAAAATGCTACCACGCGCCAAACTACCAGTGCCTATTAGTGTCTTAGCTTAATATGCTTAAGAATTGAATATCTCTCTTTCAGAGAACAAGAAAAATAAGTTTATTTAAGTTAAGCTAATTTGTTTGTGACGCTATTCTGTATCTGTTGAATTAATTTTCCAAGAATCGATTTTTATTTCAAAAATTTTCTATTTTGTGTTAAACAATGACTCATCTATTTCAGCCCTCGGGTGGCAGTAAAACGAAGGGAATAAAAAATGTTGACGAACACCGGTATTTCAAGGGAAAGTGGTGATGGGAGTATTTTTGCTGCGACGTAAAAGATAAGCCCATTTATTATGCAATAATGTTATTAGTGTGTACCAAAATTATATAACAAACGTCGCTATGTCCTTTGTATCCTAGTGTTTACGTTGTCCACAGAACACATACTGTCGTTATGAAAGTAAATTTAAGAGATACACCACCACCACCACATATAAATGTGAAAAACACGCTCGATTTATTTATTAAAAATCGATACACCTTTTTTCTAAACCAGGCAGTCCAACTCAAAAGACTTTGTGGGCCACTTAGGAAATAAATTTCAGTCCGGCTGGCCGCATTAGTGTGTGTGTGTGTATGCGCGTGCGTGCGAGAGAGAGAGAATTGAATTAAATTTATCGTCTTTTAAATTTTGAATTCTGCAATAAAATAAGGGAAATTGAATTTCATTGAATTAAATTATTTCCAAGAAATATAATTTAAGAAACTGTCCTGTAGTTACAACCAAAAGGTGGTTTAAAAATTATTTGTGATCAAAAGACACCGAGCAATCAGCGAGTCTGGAACCTTATGCTTTGGAACATCTGGAACTAAGGCTTACTGCAGACAGAATGGCTGCCGCATTCGCATGATCCCTCTCCCTCCCTGCATCCAGTATTGCACACCCCGCGCTTTTTAGATTTACTTTGTGTGTCATCCAATCATGCAAGAGGGCTCGCGCACTTTTTAAAATGAGTTCAACTTTGTAATTGTTTCTGAACAAGAATGCAGAAGAAAAATTATGACGATAGTCGAGTCAGAGAACCGAGATATTTCCATAGTTGTAGGGGGAATACAAACGACTTGTGGAGAAACATTCTTTGGAAAATTTTACGTATAATAAATATTTAAATATTTGTTCCGGTGAACCTAATCCGCGGGCAGCATGTTGACACCGGGAGGGACACAAGAGGCCCACAGGTTGGCCAGGGTTGTTCTAAACTATACGTTCATTATCTTTTTTGGTCTACTGCTGCCTTCAGCAAAAAAATTACCACCCCTTCTCTGGGGGAGGGGGGGTAATAGTTCAGCGAACACATTTAAATAAAAAAAAACATGCCGTCTACACATCTGAAACCAATAATTTGATTTTGATTTTTCAAATCTGTCATCATGACCAATTTGAACTTTTAAATGTACGCTTTGTTGATAGAGCTGGTACATTCACGAGGTGCATAACACGACTTCATTGTACTATTGTCTAGCACTGGAAGCAAGGCTGTTATGCACATACCTATTTTTAATGTGAACCGTGAAATATTAAATGTTGTGACATTGATTTTTACATTTTTTTCTGCTGAAAAATTTCCATGTATGAAGAAATTTGTTGGGAAAATATTCCCTTTATTTGAGAGCAACGTTTTCTTGCTTAGAAGATTAACAAGAGTAAATATAGATGCTCTCTCACAGTTTAGTTTTTATTAACGTCGCACAAGAAGCAACACGAGGGCTATTGGCGACGGAGCTCGTAATTTTGAACCTCGGTCAAGTGACGAGGACGATACCTGAGCTGGCAACCCCCCCCCCTTTCCAAGCTCTCTCACAGACATTAACTTGCACAGGCTGCGGTGCGAATCTCCACAATCTCCCTCCCGATATAAAAAAAAAATTGTAGAAAAGTGTGGTAAGGTACATTTGTCTAATTTAACATTCTAAAATCAATTGTGCTAGCAACTATCTATATGAAATTAGGACAATAAATTAACTAAAATTCTCACTATTTTATTTTATGTTTATTGACAGTACAATTAATTCTGAAACGCTAAGTTAACTACACGATTACGTAAGACAGGTCAAAAGCCTCCGCTTTCGCGAAGTGCAACCCCCAAAACGATTGCCAAAACGATTGCCCATACCTGATCTAATGAATGCTTAAAAATTCTTCGAAATAAAACCGTCTTACACATTTAAACTCCCAAATATGTAGATTACAAATATGTTGTTTTGTAATACGCGATTTTCGAAACGAATTCACTAAAAAAAAAAAAAAAAAAAAAATTGCAGTTAGAGTTACAATGAAAAAAAAAATATTAAGTTTTGCACTTAATATATATGGACGGTACTGAACCAAACACGCTTATGAAAAGATTTATTCAGAAAAATTTGAATTTATTCCACAGACCACACGCAATGGCCAATAAGCCAGCGGGTTTCCCGTCTCTGTCTGATATACATATGTTTCACCTACTAGTAAAAAACAAACTTACAGAAAGATTTATCTAAACGGTCCAAACACGCCGAGCTGCTCTCTCCACACACAACATCACTTTCATGCTTTAAATCTCGTTATCACATCGGATGAAGAACGGCGTGTTCTAATGTCACTGCAACCACCAAAGAACCGTAGTAATTAATGTCCAACATACGAAACCGTGTTCCCAAAACTGAAGGGAAGAGAGAAAAAAACGCTCTCGAAACCACTGTAGGATCCACGGAAAAACTAGGTCTCGCCTTCGCAGTTGAGGGATTAAAAAAATACATCATCAAAAACATGAAGGCCGCGATAAATATATCCGAGGCCCTGAGCCCAAACAGTTTTTTAAGGTTCAGTTTCACGCTCAATTATTCTTCGTTAGGCGGCAATGACGTAAGAGATGGACGTCGAAACTAATGGCGCGGAAATTTCGAATAGAGTCCGGAGAACCGGCGCGCGCAGGAGGCGTGAACGTGCAGGGTGCGTCAACTCTCTCTACACTGGCGTGACAAGAGAGATCTTAATTGAAAAGAGATGCCAGGGTGTGTAAACATTTCCTTTTCATACACGGAATTCCCCGATCAATGACCGAATGAGAAAACAAGAGATTCGAACAATTAAGGAAACGAAGATATTTCATGAATATATGTAAAAATTTCGTTTCTATATTTTAAAATAAGATAAACGTGACACTAAAAATTTTTTAACGTTTTTGTGTGCAATATTTAAATTGACAAATCGAACAATACAATATGATTTCCTGCAGTTATATGGAAACAATTTTTTTTTTTTTTGTTTTTAGCACAAACCATGGAAATGTAAGATACAAGAGTAATAATCGGATATTCAATTAGTATTTTGCAACAATTGAAATCATTTTCTTTACGCAGGAATATGTTTTGGGTGAAAAGATGTTTCCGATAAAAAAAATTATATTTTTATATATATCTCGTTACAAACTTAAAGAGACTTTCAAGGAAAATGTAAAATGGTTACCTGCAATAATTTTAATTAATACCGCCCAAGACCATATATGTTGCCAGCCTTTTTCAGCTTACCACCCCCTTCCCGAAAAAAAAAAAACTTTTCCTTTCTCAAAAAATTCAAAACAATTTCAAGGGGAAGTAACACTAACTCCCATTCTTGAAATTATTAATACAGTTTTGAATTATCAGTTCTTTAAATAAATGTTTGAAAAAACATTCGAAAGTCAGAAGAAAAAAAAGTAATCTTGCAGAAACATTCTTGTTTTTTCACTCAATAGAAAGGATTCTATTTCATGCAGTAGAGAAAGGATGGAGTTTTAATGGCACAAGAGTCAGATATGGCTACGCTGCGCCCAAAAATTCATGCGATTAAAAGCAATTTAATTTTCAGAAGTAAAATAGGAAACTTCACAGGATTAACATTATATTAGAAAATTCCCCAACAGCAGTTTGGTGATTGTAATTGTTTATTGAAGTCGCACAGAGAAGCAATGAGGGGTAATGGTGACGGACCTCGTAATTTTGAGTCTCGACCAAGTACCTACCGAGGAAGACCCCTGAGCTGGAACACCCCTCTCCAAATTTACACACAACGCCAACTGGAGGACTCGGGACCTCCACAGATTTAACGTGCAACATCCCCGCTACACGGCAGGACTTCAATGGCATCAAGGTTCGAACCCACGACTCGCAAGTCCACGACCACCAGATTACAGCGGCTAGAATGTCATGCCGTTGAGTGAGAGATGAGTTTTACAGGCTATGCTGAGCCAAACAAGGTGTAACTGTGAAAAAGATATTTGAAAAAATGAAGAGAGAGAGAGAAATTAATTTAGTGGACAAATTAGAAAGTCTATAATACCAAAGGATCATTACTGTATCCCGGAGGCGCGTCACCTTTGTTTCCAACTAGCAGTATAGTTATGATTAGCCACTAGGTCATGATTTCCCGTTTCTTCTCAGAGATGGTATGCGGTACACTGCGCGTTCATGATTTAGTCATAAAGACATTGGGAACCAGTGGCGAACACGGGGTACCCCCCCACACACACATCCCAAGAGACTGGGAAAAAAGGTCCATGATTTTTTTTTGTATTTTAACGCACAGAATACTTAGTTGTTTTTTCTCATGGGGCATAATCTCCTTGTTAAAATAAAGGAGAATGCAATATTCAAAGCAGTTAACAATAAAACAAATTACAAACGATTAAACATTTATTCCAAGTTTGATGAGGCGGAAATGTTTTAATCTATAAAATCTTGTCTCGTCTGAAACGTTTTTAATAGGTCAAAAATAGCACTCCTACCCACTTCTCAAAAAAGGGACTATATGACCTTTGAACGGTTTCTTCGTTGACCTCATTGAAAACAAAAACGACCAGGAATATAAAACATATCCAAAACGGTATCAACAAATTTAAGCAGATTAAAGAGAACTGGTTCGAGTTCCGAAATAAAGATACAAAACAGAAGTACAGCTTTTTAATATCCAATGTTATTTCAGATTCGAATCGTGCGCGTTTATAAAAACAAAACAAAAATTTCCCAAGTTCCACAGAAACCTGAAATGCAACTTCGATTGACCTAAACCGAAAGGCGCAGGATTTCAATTTACCTGCCTCAGAACAAGAAGGCATTGTTGTCTTGTCAAGTGCGCGAGATATTTCGTCGGAGATTCACCCACATAAACCTAGTTTCGTTGTCACCGTGCGGTTGACGCACACATGCAAATCAAAAACTCTTTTTAAGCGCATTCTGAAAAAGAAGAGTAAACAAGGCGGGTGCCTTTGTTCTGTCTAACATCCTTGTTCAAAAAAAGATCTGGGCGTTTTGGATAACGTCCAGTTGTTGTATTGCACGGCTAAATATACTGCGTCCGGAACTTCCTAAAACATTTATTTTCTGAAAATCTGTGTTTTGGAAAATGTAACTGAATGAGTTAAGGTTGGTAAACAAATAGAAATACTCGTTTTGTTTTAGTACGCAGTCAAAGGGTTACACATAGTATTTAACACTAAATTGCACATCATCATAATACACACGTTTTCTAAGGTGACACCTACCTAAATAAAACATTTCAATATTTATTGGAAGCTCGTAGCATTGCCGAGCAGTACACATTTCGAAGGAATAGTTCATTTCTGAAGAGTACGATACAAAAAATTAGTGACATTTACTTTATAATAACGATGCAAATTTATGTTGTGGGCGAGATATGAAAAGTAACAAATGCATTGAAATGTCATTCGGTAAAAAAATAATGATAGTGTATCTTTTGTTTACCCATCACCAAAATGATCACTGTAAGCTAATAGCTAATATAATAATAATGCGTAAGAGATGTAGGAACAAAAGATTAAATAAAATTTCTTTCCCAAAAGCAAAGAGTACTTTTTACACAGAAACAGATTTTGTGATTGAAAAATCTCCAAAACAAAGCCATCTTAATGTTTAAAAAACTTCAGTAATATCTGAATTTTGAGATTTTAAGATTCAAATTCAAGAATTAAGAAAACCCGAGTAAAAAAAATTGAAAATGCTTAATTTATGCGATACTTTAATTCAAGAACATGTAAAGTGAAATGAATTAAAATGCAAAGCGAATTTAATGAGTTGCTGAAGTGAAATTGCAAAACTGATAAATCATTTGCAGAATATAATTAAGCGAAAATAGCCACAAATAATTTTGATATATGTATATTCTTACATTTAAACTACACATATACTGAACGGTTTTAGATCTTTTTCTATCTCCAATAATTTAAATAGCTTTTTTCTTCCAAGCTCTACGTAACCGGTATTCAGTTGCACCGGTATAGGTATCTCAAGGACTTTTGTAACCAATTACAATAGTTTTAAAAAGCATTAAAAACCAGTAGTTGAAACACAACGTAAGTTACCTTCAAAATATACAACTGTATACAAAGAATAACTCATTTACTAACACAAGTATTCATTAATAAAATAGAAAAGAATTGTATAAGGCAATGCAATTCTCCCAATACATTTCAATAAATTTTATCAAAATAAATCTGGTTATTAGTCCAACGGAGCATATTTATCATTTTGATTCTTCACTGTTGAAATTTTGATTAAAATAATGCGAAATAGAGTATAAAAAATTATCCAATCTTTTAATATTGAACAATCAGTTCATGCTGGTGTTACTGAAATGTTAAATTTAACTAACAGTTAATGACATGAGAGATAAATCTTGCTAAGCTGCGTGATCTACAAAATAGAAAAAGTGAAGAAGAAAAAAAGTCGAATATAGAGTAGGAATCCCGGGAGCGCGTCACCCGTTTAAAAAAAACAGTTAGACCTTCAAGGATGGGAAGTAACACTACTGTTCCGAGAGGTCATGATTTCCCAATTCATGCAAAGACTTAAGATTCAAAAATTTTTAAACACCATGCAAGCTTAAAAAAATAACATTCAACCAAAGTATGTAAAAAATTAATTGGAAGTTGCATCATACATTTACCATTATTCATTTCAAATAGGAAAATAAAAGCAGTTCAAAACAAATCGAGTACGTAGCAGAAACAAACGATAACATATCTAGCTAATGCAAACACCTGCCAAAGGATGAGTAATTTTTAAAGGTGGAAAAATCATCAAAACCAAAACACTTTCACGTAATAAGAGTCTGGAGATAAAATATTAAAAATTAACTACTCACGTTTCTTTCGACCACTCGACAATATAGGCGAAAAATCTCGCATATCAGACGCCAAGTCCTTCACGTTTTTTCCTCTTCCAAAGTCTTTCAAATGACACAAAAACAATCCAATGCGGGGGACATTCACACGAAAAACGACTCACATATTCCACATGTCGGGTGAAAAGCAACGACGTCGGACGGCACTTACCCGCAGCAGATCGAGAGATGAGCCCGTTTGGACAATACAGCCGTCATCTGGTGCCATCGAGAGAAGGGTTGCTACAAAAAGCGATTTTCGACGTCGCCAAAAGAGAGCCAAGCTACAGGAACGTAAGATACGACGACAAGGATGTTTTGGGTTATGGTTCTTTAGGATTTAAAATTCATTTCGGAAATAATTATGAAGAGTAAAATCAATATTAATATGTAAAATAAATATATGATGCAACTTCGAAAAATATCAGTACCTTATAAGCATGTATATAATTAGAATATCTCAATTCAATAATAATTTATTTCGAGCAACTATGCAATGTGAATTACGAATGCTTCCTGTGGAAGCTCTACGGGTCCCTAGGCGGCGTAGCCAACGAATGCTTCCAATTTTTTTTAATAAGGAAATAATCATGTGTTTCCATGTCGACAAAAAGGTGATTTTAGTTCAATTATAAGAAAAACTTTTGCAAAACTTTCATAAAATGTAGCAAAGGATTAAAATTTTGTTACCTTCTGTCTTGGAAAAAAAAAAAAAAGGTTTAATAATTATTTTAAAATAATTTTTTTTGTACATACAAGATTTTTTATAGATTTGCTTTTAATTCCTGCTAAATTCTTTCCCTTTCATCGATTCAGATTTTCACCTGTATGTCTCCTTCAAATAGGTTTGATAATTTATTTATTGAGTGAAAAAACCTTTTTCGCACATTAATATTACTTAATCATTTGAAATTTCAGTTGCTTAGGAATGATACATTTCGAACAGGATAGCAGAATTTCTGTGGAAATAAGCGTTTTTGAAATCTTTTGTTTGAAAAGGAATGTCATTACGGTGAATGAACTTAAATAAAATTGCATACATTTATTAAACATCATGAAATTATATAAATGAAAATATCTAATATTTATAAAGTCATACTCATTCAGAGATTATTATATTTATAAATACTCTGCGTCGAAAAATAAACATTCAAACATTTCCGAATTATTTTCTTCTGATTAATTGTTTTCATTTCTAAACATGCAAAGTTTTGTAACACGGAAATTTCGCACAAATTTTTACTTGAAAAATATTGGCCAAGTCTTATGGGATGAAGGAATTTATGAGAAAAAAAATATTAGAATGCCGCATACATCTGAAATCAAAACATTCACAATGCTTTTTTTTTTTAATGTTTGGTTAAAATTACGTGCAAAGTTTCACAATTTCTTCATTAACATAATATGAACACAACCATTCCATTTTTTAAACAATAATTTGAAAATATTTCTTCAAAAAGATTTCTCATCCAAGAAATTTTTTAAAAGTTATTAAGAGAAAGACATCCACATACAGAAAGCGTATGGTTTCCTTTTTTACACTTCCGCTTGCAGCAATCCGAGAATCAAGATAAGATTATCTTTTTGTCCGCAGATAAACAGCAGTAAATCCACATACAACTGACAGGAAACAGTACTTTATCTGCAAGCACGCGACTAGTTGGAAGTAATATCCCGCTGTTTAATTGTCTTCATTTGCAATCAATCAATCAAACTAAAATACATCCTTACAGGACATATGTTAGATAAATCACATCCTGACAGATGGGCATCAGGTTTTTTCGAATTCATTTACACTGAATTCGGGGCCCATCGAAGAAAATGTTACTTTGTATTTCAAAACTGGTTTTGCAATGATATCTGGAAAATTGGGTTCTCTTGGCACTTTTGGTATCGACAAGGACGACTTCCAAACCGAGACAGTAAAACGGTCACACGATGGCAGTTTAATTCAAGAAAAGTGTCAAAATGAACGGTAGAAATTAGGGCTTTCAAGAAAGTGGATTCAAACATCAAAAATAAATAAATTGCATGTTACAACAATACACTTCTCTTTCTCTCGATCCCTCAAATATATTTGCTAATTCATATTCTACAATATTACATTTCCATTTTTATGTAACAGTAGAGCGTCAGTGCTTTGTTAAGTTGGACCCCTTTAATTCGGATTTCAAAATAACCCTGAACTGCTAAATCTGAAATCTTCCCTATCACTCATATTGCGATATTATTAAATGCATTAATTCAGCTATTCATAATCATTGGCAGGATCAATGGAATCTTGTAACAAACAATAAGCTGCATCAAATAAAACCCATCATTTTCATGTAGAAGACGAGACATTGATTTTACCCCATTCTCATATAATTAATTTTATTAAGCTCTACATAATTCTATATCTTGAAGTTGAATTTTAAATTGTTTTAGTTCGAAAATTTTTAGATTCTTAACATTGTGTTTGGTACATTATATCCCACGAGGATTCCGTTCCATAACATCATCCAACCAACTGGATAAACCGGATAGGTAGGACAGAACATTTTTTTTTTTAAATTGAGAATAAATCTGCAAATTATTATAGTATAAATTTGCTTCATCTACATATTTTGAAAAGTTATATTTTTTACTAAAATCTTTGAATTGCTACGAATGCATGAAAGAAGTGTTGGAGGATGGGAGTAATATACTAAAGATATTTCAAGTTTGAAACGCAAGAACCAAACTTTTATTTACACTGTAATATAGACAGCGAAAGAAATAAAAACAGGTATAAACGGCGGATCGAAAACGGGCAAAGATCGTTAGGGGTGTATCCCAGGGACGCGTAACCCCTACTTACCAAAGATGGCAAGACATTTGAAAAAAAAAAAAAATGGGAAAGATAAAAAAAATTGATCAATAAAGAGGAGGGTCGAAAACAGAAAAGGTTCGCTAGGGTATCCCGGGGGCCTGTCACCCGTATTTACCATAGACATTAAATCCCATGGGAAAGGGAAAAAAATCAATAGCGTGCCTCGGGTGAGTGATGCCCGAACTCACCTGAAGAAGAAACACCCCGAGACCAATTTAGAAAAAAATAAAATGTCTCGTGCGCGTAATTTGACCATTGTTCAAAACTACGAGATTCCTCACCAGTATCTCTCGTATTCCATTTATAGTGCGATGTTTATATTCAATCAAACCAAATATTGAGGGGGGAGGGAGAAGTTACCATTTTTTCTAAAGTTCCACTTTTTTTTTTTTTAAATCTACGAACGACATTAAGTGCTGAAGATTCTGTCACTACAGTAATTGGAAACAAATTTCTTTAAATTCAGATAAGATATATTTATGCTTTTCTTTTAGATGTTACGTGTTAAAATTTATTTTTAATTTTTCGGTAGATAAGTTTTGGTAACAGTGATAAAAGTTTGAGTTTTACTCCAAGTTTTCAAAGTGGAGGTTTTGAAAAGCTGGCCCTTTGTTGTTGTAAATAAGCAATCTTATTGTTTGAGATGAGAATTAGGGTTCATTTATGTACGTTGAAATTTAGATAGTTATTAAGCATTTATAAAGTTCTGAGAGATGTGTCATTCATATGAAGTGTAAATAATACTTGTTAAGTAGTTCTTGTGTTTGTAATGGTTTCCAAATAAATTAATGTGAACATTTTAATAAGTCCTGTCCTTCTGTATGAAGTTTGAGTGATAAAATTCGAGAAAGGAAAACGGTCAGTTTTCAACGAAAGTCTTACCACACAATCTGAAGTACTTAAGAGATATTATTCATCTATATTGAGACCGAATATTTGTCAATAAGAACATTTCGTCAGAAGTTGCGAGTCACGAACTCTTCACGTGATATCAAGGTTCAATTTAAGAATTTCAAAAGAATCAACAAAATGATAAATTTTACGAGGAAACTATTATCACTCAACCATCAGTATCGATTTCCTTTAACACAAAGAATATCATCTCTAAATGGTTATGAAAAAAATTAACAACTATCGATAAACAAAATATATTTAATTAGATAAAATAATGTATTTAACCATAATTTTCTTTATAAAAAATTGGATTCCATACCTTTTCCGCAAACAAAATGTCAACAGTTCCAAGCAATTGTTACATACAAACAGAACTGTAGCCGACTCAGCTGCTGGATTTTCCTCTAAAACTCTCCAAATACCGAATGAATAAAGTCCAATTCTGTCCAATATTAATATTTGGAGAAGTACAAACAGCACCCGTGCTTATATTTAACTAACATGCTAACTCGACAGGATTCTCACATGCCATATCATTGGTTAATCGAGATCAATGTAAAAAGCCATTGTTGATCATTCGCAAAACTTTCATTGTATCCTTGTGTGATAAGTATAACAAATTGGAGAAACCCGTTCCGCCCATAACAGATGGAAGACGTGAATGTAATTTGTCACATACGGCCAACGTGACTGTCATCCGTCCGGTACTTTAGTGAAATTCACGAACAGCAAATGAAATTTCAATTTTTTTTTTTTAATAAGACTACTTATTTCATTTATTCTCAACAACAATAATAATAATGCAATTTTGGTTCGTGTTGGGTCTATTCGTAAAAGAAAAGATTTGCATTTATTTATTGTTGTTTCAATATTCCAATAAATAATTTCACTGCCGCATACCAATTATAAAATCCTAAAAAGCTATAATTACAAAAATGACTTTAAAATAAACACAGAAAATCATACCACTCGAAATCAAGAAAAGGTTTGCCAACAAAGAACGGCACCCGAGCTGGCATCTTCCTCTCCAAACTTCCACACTACGAGCATGGGAGGACTTGGGACCTCGCCCAGATTTAACGTGCATCAGCACCACTAGGCAGTGGGTCTTTAGTGCATCAGGTCTCGAACTTTCAACTCAATGAAATCGAGGGACTCAATCACAAGGCTATGTGACACAATGACTCAATCACAAGGCTACAGCGACCATTTGCCGACAAAAAAAAATAGAATAGCACTATCCATTTAATTGCCTTTAAATTGTGACAATATTCCTCAAATTTAAAATTATAGATTCTGTATTCCTAGAGCTAGAAATGGGGGTTTAGTTTAGTTTAGTTTTTATTGACGTCGCACTAGAAGCAACACGAAAGCTATTGGAGACGGACCTTGCAATTTTGTACCTCGTTAAATTACGAGGACGACACCTGAGCTGCCCCCCTCTCCTAACTTCCACACAACGCCAACGGGAGGACTTTGGCCCCGACATATTTGATGGCATCAAGCGGGTCTTTGGCAGCCAAGGATCGAATCCGCGACTGAACGAAGAGCTAGAAATGGAAACGCATAATGCAATAAATAAATTTAAATTTAAAAAAATTGAAATTGGTTCCATTAATTTCATTTTAACATGTGCTAACATTGTTTTCCTGTTAAATTCTAGAAAAAGTAGAATTATATTATATGAATAATAATTAGCATAAAGTGAGCGTATGTCCGAGTTCCAGGCTCCATAGAAGCAATGACTATGAAGAAAAAGAAAACATCGTCAACAAATTCCTAATGCAATTTTATTTACACAAACAAAAGCATTCTTAAATACAATACAGTTGTTAGGGCTAACAACAAAAAGTATAGAAACGGACGATTATGCCTTGTGTATATAAATCAATTATTAAATAAAATATTAAAATTAGAGCAAACGCTACATTATTAAAGCACACCATAATATTCTGCAACAATGTTAAAATAAAAGGAATGTACAAAATATTAAATTTTGTAATATGTAACTGTACCATAAGTAAACTAAATGCTATTATAATCATATTGTAATACAGCGTCAATCTTTTGAATCTAACACCACGGTTCTTTTATTTTATGCCCACACATTTTTCTTGACGCCATTTTCTCGAAACAACATGTTAGAAATATTACTGGATATGCGAAAACAATAGTAGTAAGACTGTTCTTGTAAATATATGTATATATTTGTTGGAAAATATTTGTCGAAATTAAAATTGATGTCCAGGAAAAAACGTCGTCTATCTTAAGATGTCTATCATTCAATATAATACACATTGAACTATTCAAAGACGCAAGCGACAATTCTATGACCTATTTACCGAACATATGACAGAGATACCTCTCGAGGCAGACAGTAATTAAGTCATTTCAGTTAACTAAAATCGTCCCATAAGCCTCCGAGTCTAATTCCCACAAATTAATCAGCTGAAGTGTTGCCAACTTTTGGAATTTAAACATGCACGACGCGCGCTCGTAAATTTTTTTTTTTATTCCTTACTTTAATTACACTTTACGGCTGCGCTTTAATGCGATCCGCAGACGTAGAACTACTACTAATGAAGCGAATAGGAGAAAAGTTTATAAAAAACAGTATATTTGCAAGTGTCAAATATGTGATTGGTTGTTTATTAACGCAGCACAGAGAAGCAACACGAGGGGTATTGGCGAGGGACCTCGTAATTTTGAACCTCGATCAAGTGACGAAGAGCAGGTGTCGGATAAGGACAATACTAGGGTGACAAATTAAAGATGTTTGACGTAAAGACTCGTAAATAAAGTAAAGATGATCCGACGAGGAAAAGATTGTGTATTGGTTGCTTATTAACGTCAACCTGAGATGCAACGTGAGGGCTATTGGGGACGGAGCACGTAAATTTGAGTCTCAATCAAGCTACCATAACGACACCTGAAGGTGATAATGCAGTTCACAGGAGCAAGAGCCTGGTGAGGATATGCTACGTTAAAAAGATGTAACAGTGTGTGAGGTCTGGATGTTGAAAAAATGGGGAGGAGAGGAATAAAATTTGGTTCACAAAAAAATGGTCGAAAATAGAGAAGGATCGCTTGGGTATTCCGGGGGTATTTTACCCGTGTTTGCCAAAGAGAATAAACTCTAAGGGAAAGAAAAAGATCACTAAGGTCCCTCCGGTTCGTGAAAAACATATCTACCTGTACAAGTAAGCCGCTGAGGGCATAACGACACATGAGTAGGATCCTCCCTCTACAAACTTCCACACCAAGCATCGAGGGGACTTGGGACCTCAACAGATTTAACGTGCATAATTTCCGCTATACAACGAGCCTTTGATGACGTCAGCGTTCGAGTCCACGACCCCACAGAAACAAAGCGATTCGCGAGTTCGTGACCATTAGGCTACCGCGGACATGAAAAAATTTCGCAAGCACAAGGTAATAAATTATTAATAGTTAAAAAAAACAATCCAATTATTTGGGCGCTTTTCCAGATAAATTCCTGTTTTAACCATTTCCTTCCACTAGAAATGAGAAATCTATTGTACTTTTAACTAGAACCGTGATTGGAATAGGTTTATATCGAAATAACTTAAAAAAAAGGGATTTAATTTTTTAGCTCCATGTGTTATGTTTCTTTTAAGCAGAATTGGGAAATATCCTGTGCTTTACTTCGAACTTTGGTTGGAATTTATCAAAATAAATATCTTTTACAATGATTTAATTTTATATATTTCAAACCCCAGCAAATAGTAAAAAGGAATTCAAGTCTTTTGCAATAAAAAAAAACTACTTTATTTTGATTGAAAAGTCGCTTTATTTGTTTCAGAATGTTTAATTAATACTTAGAATGCTTAACTCGACGGGACGCAATTAACAAAAGAAAAATGAAAATTCACCGCTCATATTTCCCCTTTTAAATTTCATTTCGATTGAAGCAAAAATCATAACGTGTCATTTTTATTAACAAAAGCGATATTGAATCCTAAAATTTGAAGTATTTTCGGATGACAAACATAAAAAGTTCCTAAATTCTTAGATGTTATACGGATTTTAAAATTTTAATTGCATTTCCGTGCCAAAACAAGCTGGTTTTCTTTAGAATAGAAGCGTTCTCGAGAAATAGCTGGCACCTACGATAAGTGTGGAGGGAGAGAAGACGCGGGCCAAAAAGTAATCTCAACGTTTCTCCGGTGATAAACAGGACCCTCAATCGGGATTGTTAACTAGGATGCAAGGAACGGAAGTCAAACATTCATAAATTACAGTCCCGGTTCCTTCGATGTGACGGATGTGTGTAGTTTGAAAATATGGGAGGTTCGAGTGTCAAAATAAGTTAGTGCTTGGCAAGTAAAATTACAGCTTCAACGAATCGGTTATGCATGTGAGAAGCACTAAGAAGATGTCCCATATCTTATCCGGATAAATATTGATATTTCTGTAATAATACGGGTAATCAGTTTGTTAGAAATTTAACATGGTACAATAACAAGGGGGGGATGATACATCATTTCCAGCAAGTTTAGCACTTTTAAGTTACTTTTTTACTTACTTTACTTCTAACATAAAAGTGGGTAACGTAAAGTTGCAAAGCTTTTAATAGTAATTAAAACTTCAAAACGAATTTCAAATGACAAAATGTCTTATAAAATAACATTTCGTAAAAGAATTAAAAGGATATTTAAAAAAAAAACCCGAAAGAGGGAAAAAAATCACTATTTTACCTCAGTATTGGTAAATGTGGGGTTTTACGGCGTAAGAGCAAAATTATGCTATTTTGCGCCAAATATTTGCTAAAAATAACTCATTTTTTTTTTTATTTTAAAAGTACATTAAGAACGAGAATATACAAAAAAAAAAAAAAAACAATGAGAGTTAAAGAAAATCGATAAAGTTAAAATCTTAAATATCTGGTGCATAAAGCCAATGTAACGTAAATAAACTATTTTACCTCAGATTCGTGATGCCCGTACGTGTCTAAAGAAGATAAGCGACGCGTGCTCGTAATTTTTTTTTATCCCTTACTACCTGCTATTTACCACTGGGCTTTGATGCGCTTCGGAGACGAAGAACCAATAATGAAGCGAAAATAAAAAAGTGAGTGAAAGTGAAATTTATTGGCGAAAGAGCCAGATGTGGCTATGCTGCGCCAAACAAGATGTAGCTGTGGTCCAGACGTGAAAAAATTGAAACAAAAGACAAAAATTGGTTGACAAGAAGGAGGGTCGAAAATAGAGAAGGATCGCATGGGTAACCCGAGGGTGCGTCACCCGTGTTTACCAAAGACAGTAAATCCCATGGGAAAAAAAAATCACTCGGGTACCTGGGGGTCATGATGCCCCTACTTACCAAAAGAAAGCAAAGTCTCTGAGGGTACCCACCTCTGATATAATCCCCAGGAGCAGGGTGCCCGGCTATACCCCCAGACGCTTGGGTACCTATTTTAGTCGCCTCTTACAACATACATGAGCTACAGTGAGACTACTACACGGGACGAGAAAAGGTAAAAAGTATTAAATAAAGGATCGTGTTTCTGCAAATGATAGAGAAGGAAACACTAGTGTAACATTAAGAATACATTACAGATAATCTTGATGAGGAAAAGATTATGGTTTGATTGATTGTTTAGTAGCGTTGCACTTAAATGTTACATGAAGACTTTGGCGATGGACCTCGTAATTGACCTTGAACCTTAGTCGAGAGACAAGAACGACACCTGATCTGGCACCTCCCCCTTCAAACTTCCACATCACGAAAAACAAAAGGTTTTGGGAACTCGATAGATTTAACGTGCATCAGTCCCGTTACACGGCGTGTCAAAATGGCATCAGGGCTTGAACCCACGACTCGACAGAAACAACGCCGACCGTGACAGTCCGAGAGATCCCGTTATCACTCGAGCTATCGCATTCGACAACTAGAATTTAAGTATTGTACGTAGAATACTAATCGGTATAAGTACAGTCAGGGGTGTAGACAGAAAATTTTCATACGGGGGGGGGGGGAGTCTCACACTTTAACTCATATCTCAAAATTAATTAAATGTCATTGTTTATTTCACAGGAGAAAAATAAATGTTCCTGAGGAGTAAAGGATTTCGAATATTAATTTTTTCTGAAAAAATGAAAATTCAGTATAAAGAAGTTGTTTTAGTTTTGAAATTTTAGTAAAGAACAACCCTTACGAGAGAGAGGGGTTATGGTCCCCATATCCCCTCCCATCGCTACGCCACTGCGTACAGTGTATAACAAGATTCTCATTTTATGTCAATCAATACCATTAAGAACATTAAATAAGATTTCAGTGTAATTCAAAACGATATAACATTTACATGATCTGTCTCTTTTAGAAAAATTGCATAGATTTATTGACTCAAAAGTTTCGTGTTTCTTGCTTGTTGGTTTCTGTCAATTTATTTCTATAATCCCCCATTTCATTTTTTATCTC
Source organism: Nephila pilipes (assembly GCA_019974015.1). Classification (NCBI taxonomy): domain Eukaryota; kingdom Metazoa; phylum Arthropoda; class Arachnida; order Araneae; family Nephilidae; genus Nephila; species Nephila pilipes. The sequence goes on along the minus strand of BMAW01040366.1, from coordinate 27,520 downwards.
GGAAGACATGTTTTTCAAAAATGTTGACTGCAAGCACCCATCGGCTGCCACTCATTCTGTTCGACAGATGCAGAGCGGAGTTGAGCAGCAAATGAGTGAAAACGCTAATTAAGCCGCGAACAGTTACACCATTAGAATATCTCATCAACCATATCTCCTGAACAGCGACAAAAAACACAGTTCATGGAGTGAAACAGTTATTCCATTGAAAACATCACAAAAAAGAGAGACCCGGATACAATGTGCATCCGAACAAACCTACACAAATAGAAATAAAGTTGTAATGTTTTTTAAAGATGTCGAATAAGACAAAATGATTTTAAACAAAACAAAAAAAATCTGAACCCGTTAACATGCGGAAATTGGGGTCTAAGGTTACTAAACCGAGAAGCAGAGTATTAATATAAAGTGTGAGCGAAGAATCAAAAAAGACATTGTGTTTTCCACAGTCCCAGCCCTTTTTCGGCCATTCCAACATCCATTCGGCGAAGTGACGGAGTTTATCCTATTTTTTAACCATTCATGAGAATAAGACTCAGGTAGATTCAATTCACTTCGTAATTTTATTTTTTCTAGCCCCTTTTGAAATTCGCGCGCGCGTTCGATAACATTTGAGTACTTCCTCGCTCCTATAATCATTTTGTGTTTACACTCTTTCTCTCGCGACAATATTTTTTACTTAAATCATTTATAAAAAAAATACATAATGGTTGAATGTACAGCTAATCTTGAAAATAATTTTTCATTAAAAAGTATTAATCGAAAGCAGAACATTCCCCTTTCCGAGAAATCGTGATTCAACTGAAATTAGAAGGGGGGGGAGGAATTAACGTGTGTTCTTAACAGGAAGCCGTACCAACATCCGAACAAAAATTCATTTTGTATTTCATATAAAGAAAAATAAGAATTATGAAACCACACTATATAGGAGTGATATCACAAGTCATTGCGTATCGAGACTACTTTGATTATTTTTATTAACATCGCACCAGAAGCAACATGAGGGCTATTGGCGACGGACCTCGTAATTTTGAACCTCGGTCGAGTGAAGAAATGACGACCTTTGAGTTGGTATCTGCCTCTCCTAACTTCCACACCACGCTTACGGGAGGATTTTGAGCCTCGATAGATTTAACATGTGTCATCCATTGCTACACGGCGGATGTTTAGTTGCAAAAAGGCTCGCACCTATGACTCGATGAAAACCGCCGACCGCGAGTCCTCGACCATGACCATTAGGCTACTGCGACCGTATTGCATATCGAGAGAGTCATATTTAAACCTCGTGTAAGGCAGACTCCCATGTTACTGAACCGTGTGTTAACGAGATTCTATTGTCCTTATGTACAAAATTTACGAAAGCAATTAAAAAAAACACTCGTGTTAGGAAGGGGTGATAAGGGGATTTGGGTAAAACACACCACTCACAATCGTTTTTTTCTCCTCAAAAAGTTTATGATAATGACTCCCTTCACTTACCAAAAAATATTTATAAGTTTTTCGACCGCCTTCCGACTATGGAGTAGTTCCCCCGGAACAATGCATTGTTTTGAATGTTTCTCAGTTTCCGATACACAATGATTAACCCTGGTATTATCATCTCAACGAGATAGAAATCTAATTTGATTTTCAAATCAAAACTAATCTATGAATCAGTGTCAAATTTGTTTTGGTATAGTTTAACAGATGACAGCCCACAATTCTAAGATCAACTTGTCTTAGCAACACCATCCGTCGTCAAAAACGAGCACTTTTTAAACCATCATCATAGTTTAGTTACGAGTGTTTAGTTAACTGATTTTTTTTTAAATGTTTTTATTTTTGTTACTTATATCCACAACAGTATTTATATGATCTTCTTGCAATGTGCTTACTTTTTCTATGAATAATGTTTCCGCGCAAGGGGAATATAAGATATTAATAAATAATTCATAATCAGTCTACAATTTCGGAAAAAGAAAATTCAAATTTCTGCCAGTAGATATCCTTTTTTAAGCAAAATTCATAATTTTGCATAAGAAAAATACTAATTTAAAAAGTATGAATGATACTTTTAAAAATATGTACATAAGATTCTGATTTTAATACATCGTGGATTTTAAAAAATGACAACATGATGTATTTTTTATCCTAAAAAGGTTTAAAATTTCAAAATTTATTGAAAGAAAGAAAGAAAAAAAAAAAAAGAGTTTTCATATTTAGGATAAAGATGCCGAACAAATCTAAAAAGCATTCAATTAATTCTCTTTTTAAAGTACCTTATACTGTTAGAAAAATTTGTTTAATAACTTGACGCCTGAATTTGCTCGTTAATTTTGTAGGCAACTACAGTCAATGCCAATTGAATTTTATTAGCTATTTTCTTAACATTGTACGTTGCAATTATTTTGCTAAAGGGTTTAAAAAAAAACTCAAGTAATATCTTAGAAGTGCTTTTTTTTTTCTCCTTTCCCCAGATTAAAGTAAATTAAAGGAAGATTTTTTTTTAAAAAAAAAAAACGAAATTCAAAATTTTTCGTCTAAAACCAATTTGTTAACGAATACAGAAACATTTTCTTTTTTTTAAAAAAAAATTGAACTAATTATAAGAATATTTAAAAAATGGAATATTTATTCTATATTCATACGCATTAGATAGCACATTTTCGGAAAACAACAAAAATATAAACTTTAACTTCAAAAAACTTTACTTCCTCAATTATTCTAAAAATGTTCAGAATTCTGTTTAAAAAGCAGATATCAGCGGAAATCGTAATTATTTATTCCCAGAGCGCTCTTTTATCTCTCTGGAAAATTTTCTTTTTCGTCCACCGCCAGAAAAGGCGAATCGTAGCCAAATATAGCGAGATCGCTTGCAGGAAGCGAAATGAATGAGATTCATTGGGTCAATGAGGGAGGCGGATTTTATGAATGGATCTTCAATTGAGAAAACCGGAGAGGGTAGGGAAGGGATGACACATAGGGGCCGAATGAGTGTCAAACAATGTCATTACACGGGGGGGAAAACATGAATAGTTCTTTGAAGTATTTTTGAACCGTTTCCTCTAATTTGAACTTGGAATTTTTTTATATCTCTTTTAAATTGAATTACGCACAAAAGCAGTGCACACTAATTAGTAAAATAGGATATATTTGATCATAGATTTCAATTCCAGTAACATAGTTATACAAAACATTTTACCTCTACTCCTTTCTGTTACTACAAATTATTTGTTACATTTCAACTATTTTCCAGCTTAAAAAATAATTTCATGCAAACTTTTCTTTCTTACTGAGATATTAAAAGCGAATAGGCATCTTGCATCCAGAAATTTCAAATATTTTTTTAGGAAAACAAAATTTTATATTCAATCGTCAATATGTTTTTCACATTGGTTTTTCCGTTGTGCTTTTCTAATCCCACACTATCAAAACTTCTATCCGACAAATAATTCTACAATCGATGAATGAATTTAGCAAAACCTTTAAATTATTAAATTAAATATATCTTCAGCGAAATGTGATTATTGTTGCCAAAAAAGCAAGAAAATATATCTTTACACAAAAATCCATTTTCAACACACAGAATCAACATTCCCAAAATAAATTAGAATGCAACTGTATGGTAATTTTTTTTATTGCAATACATAATTTGGAAAGCCTAATTTTTATAAGTCTCCTCTTAGTTATTGTTAGATTTTTGCTGAAACGCAAAAACAAAGCTACTTTTGAATCATTTATTAAATGTTTGAAAAAATAGCGTCAACAAAAATGCGAGAGCATAAAACAAAGGATACATATTGTTAAGTTCAAAAGATTGACTTTATAATACATTATGATTACATTCAATTTGTTTAAGGTATACTTACATTGATTATATTTAATTTAATATATTATCGTTCGCCTTTATTCTGATATCCGAACAGAATGTTGTCTACTCTAATAATGCTTTGTTTGCTCTAATTTTAGTATTTAATTTAGTAATTGGATTTTTTTATTGCGTTATTGTCTGTTTTTATTCCTTTTGTTAACATTGGAAACGGTTTTGTACTTCAGAATGTTTTGCTTGTGAAAATAAAAATGTTTCAGGAATTCGAAGAAGGTATTTTCTTTTCTTCATGGTAATTGTTTCTGAGGGGCCCGGGATTCAGAAGTATGCTTACTTAATATTCATTTTGAATAGTTCCACTTTTTATAGAACTTAACGGGGGGGGGGGGGGTGGTAAAAAATAAAATCAGAAAAGCCTATTTCAATTTTTTTTCAATGCTATTCCGGTATTCAAATTATAAAAATCGCGCTATTACGCGCATTTAATTGGTACAAGAATGCTTCCTGTAATTATTAATTCAGCGCATTTATAAATTTCTACGTCGAATAATTTATTTCAAATTATTTGAATCAAATTTGTTATGTAAATTTTTATTCAAAAAATTTAATTTTTTTCTTTGCCGAATGACAGACAGCAGGATTCAAACTGAGAACATGTTTTCAGATTGAAGAATCTTCCCTATTGACAGATGCTTGTGTGGTCATAACACATACTTCAGTTTCTAATATTGTGTCCTAAGAATCCAGAGTTTATATATAAATATTCAAATAAAGATAAAAATGTCTGTCACGCAAACAATACTCAGACACATAAAATAAAAATTCTGTTTAACATTACGTAATAAGCAGAAATATGATTTTTCAGTTTAGCATTGCATAATAAAATGAACAGATTCCAGCAGAAGGGAATAGTAAAATATGCTTTTCTCTCAGGTGATGAAGTCAAAATATCAGTGTGTAGGGAATTTTTTTTTTATTTGAAAAACACTTCCTATATGGATTTGACACTTCAAACGTTTAACCAAGAAATCTGTGAAGAAAGAAAAAAGTGAGTATTGGTTGAAGAGGAGAAAGGTCGAAAATAGGAAATTATTGCTGGGGTATTCCAGGAGCACGTCACCCGTGTTCAAACATAATAAACTCTACGGGAAAGAGGAAAGATCACTAGATTACCTAATTTCGTGATTCCCGCACTGATTTAAAGAAGGTAAATCTCGAAGGGCTTCTGTAGAATAGAATAATGATTTTAAGAAACTATTTCAGATCTAGCAGCAGTCAAGAACTATTTTTCTCCTCGATAATTTTACTAAATCAGAATAAGCAGTAAAATCAGTTTACGTCGACATTATTGATCAATCTGCCGTAAAACATTTAAGAGAAGTGAAAAAACACTTATTTTGAAATTTCCATCAAAGATCCGTCTTATATTTGCACGTTAAATCAATCGAGACTCAATGTATTCATGTTAGGATGGTGTGGAAGTTTGGTGAGTTAGATGTGCCAGCTCACAGATAGTGTTCCGTCGCCAAATACCTCTCGAGTTGCTTCTAAGTGCGACGGTAATAAACAACCAGTAAGAGTGATTTAAATAAGAATGATTCATAACATTTAAGTAACATATCAATTTGTGCGATGTAATTAAGTAGCAAAATACTGAATCACTAAAATATTTTGTTGCATGCGAAACAATAATTAAAATATTCCTCAAAACAGCATAGCAATGGACACCTTTTTACTCGGACCTGCAGGACATAGAGATTTTGACGCTTTGAAAATTAATATTTCATACGTCGAAATTCAGTTGTCAAATACATTTCCTGGAGTAATTTCGAATCAATAGTGTATCCGTTCAGACAATGTAAAGGGAAAATTTAATTTTTAGAAAGAAATGCTTCAGTTTTTCCCGAGTGATCAGCTCTTGTAGATAGTCAGGTGGAATTGTGCGAAGAATATTCTTGCTTCAAGAGGTTTATACCCTCTGTGTTCTAAATGTTTTGGTGCACTCATTTGGAACTATCCTGGGATAGAGTTCAGATGAAGAACCATAAACATGTCAGACTCCCGTGGGACGCGAATTTTCTTAAGAAATAATTGTGGTTTTTGAAACCGCATGCGGATTGCGAAAGGTTCTCACATTCAAGTCGCATTTGGACAGAAGCCAATTGCGCAAGAATAATAAGGATATGTCATCCTGAATTTTATGCTTCGTAATTAACTTCGTTTAAGTTATTTTTACTACGGAAGCTGTCCGGACTCGAAAATACTCTATTTCAAGAAAATCGTATAAAACAGTATCACGCCATTTTTAAAAAAATAGCAACAATATCATATTGTGTTTCACATTAAATGTAATAAATGTTGTGCTAAATCTAGATATGATGGAACGCTTCATTTTCCGCCAAGTCAGTCGTCACGATGAGCAGATATGAAAAGCACATACCGGTCAAACTTAGTTTGGTTCCATTAAAGTCAATAGGCGAAAACCACATGCAATATGGACCTCGTATTTTTTAACCGATTGACTGATTATTTATTAACGACATTCTCAAAAACAACAGGAGGACTATTAGCGATGGAACACGTTAGTCTAAGCCTCAGTCAAGTGACGAGGACGACATTCAAGCTGCCACATCTACGGAAGGGACTGATGGTGGAGTTCAATGGCACAAGGACCAGATGAGGTCATGCTGCTCCAAACAAGGTGTAGCTGTAATTCAGACGTTTAAATAAGAGAAAAGATAGTTAAAATTGATTTGACAAGAACTATGGTCGAAAATGGAGAAGAATCGCTGGGTATCCGAGGCTAGCGTCACCTGTGTTTGTCGAAGACAATAAGCCATACGGGAAAGGATCTCTGGGGTGGTTTGGGTGAAGTGATGCCCATACCTACCTAAAGAAGGTAAGCCCTTGAGGATCACGTCTACTAGAGGCCTTGGAGACTCGACAGATTTAATGTGAATTAGCTCCACTTCACGACATTTCTAGTGACACATGGATTCGACGGAAACAACATTGACCATGAGTTCGCAACTGTGATCACTCGGGTATCATGATCACATTTTTAACCGAAGTCACATAACGAGGACGACACTTTAAATTGGTAGTTCTTTCTTTTACTTTAGCACCACATTGTGGCCGTATTAACCTAGTGGTCACGGTAGAGGGCTCGCGGCCGGCTTTGTTTTCGTCAAGACGTGAATTCGAGCTCTGAAGAACCGCAGTGAGGAGTTGATGTATTTTAAATATGTCCAAGTCCTCCAAGTGGTGTGATGGGGAAGTTTGAAGAGGAAGGTTGTAGCTCAGGTGTCATCTTCGTCATTTGACCGAGGATCTCTTTGTCTAGATCCTTCACCAACAGCTTCCATGATGTTTCCAAATGCGATGATAATTAACAATCAATTGATCATTAGAAAGAGATGTCTCGTCGATCCACAGAAATTCTCTTCTGTTTAAACAAGGGTTGGTTTCTGAAAACAAAGTTGCACGATGCGTCATTCACTTTTCTCGAACCACTTAGTAGCAAGATTCGAAAAATGACAAACTTATTTAAAACATTTTCCCCGAAATCAAGCCTTGTACATGTCCATGATGCATTCATGAAAAATCATGCTCACTACAAATTTCTCATCTCTCCAAATTCTCAAAAAGGAAATTTTTGATCGGAACATCCTGTACTTAGAATGGCACAACCGAGTTAACAAGGGTAGAAATTTACATTTTGAGGAATTAATGTAGCATGGCGATGAAAAAAAATCATGTGCAAAGTTCCTTGAAATTACATCTCCTGCATTCGAAACGTTGCCTCTCGCCAAGGCAACCCAAGACCGTCTTCTAAGATATCTGATTTAACAAAAATCTTTTTCCGCGGTCTTGGAAAGAAAAAAAATTCCTGCTCTCACATTGTGAATTAGGATACTGGCGCAGTAGTAGCTCCGTGAATCTCTGAAGCGTATCCCGCGCAGAAAAAGTAAAAACGCTCTGTAATTTCAGCCCGAATGTTGACGTTGGAAAAACTCTTCCGATGCATCCTCTCGATAAGGGGGGGCCGGGAATCGGTAATTAGTGATGTCTACTGTCGCCGACTTCGGTTTCGTTTGAAAGTGCAAGAAAACTGCAGCCTTGTGTGCCCGCCGGAGTATTTTTTTTCTTCTCGGGCTACCCCATTTCTTTAATTCGAAAGTTTTTGTAAACTAAAAAACGTAAGGAAGGGAGAAACGTTTGTGCTGAAAAGGGCATTCACTTTTGATTGGTTCCGGTTTTTGTCAACACTGCCGATGGCGAGGCTCAAAGCAACACAAAATGGTTATTCACACAAGTGAGACTTTTTACGCAAAAATTATAAACTGAATAATATTCTCAATATTTTTTTCATTTTATCTGTTTTGAGCATTCACCGACACATTGTTCGTGTTTCCCTGAATTCTGCTCGCTACAATCATAACAAATCGCATTGGATTGGATGATAAAACTGTCTGCTGGCATCCCTCAATATTCCACTGTTACTTCATTAAAGCGTTTATTTTTTATTACCTACCTGTATATTTTCCTTTCGGAGCGCTATTAGCAGATGTGATTGATAGCTTATTAATGTCGCAATTCGAAGCCACACGAGAACTATTGGCGATGTACCTTGCAATTTCATCGGTCAAGAGACGAGGACAACACCTGAGATGGCACTTCCTCCTCAAAAATTCCACACCACACGAACGGGAGTATTTGGGACCTTGATCAGATTTAACGTGCATCAGCCCCGTTACACGGTTGATCTTAAATAGCATCCGGGCTCGAGCACACTATTCGACGAAGTCAACGCCAGGCCGCAAATCAGCACTCATGACTTCCAAGTTACCGCAAGGTAAAGATCGGTTTCGGTTTTCCTTCAAAAGTGGACTGTCACTTACCTCCACATCAAAATTATTAAAATGTTTAAGTAATATAGAATTTAATTTCAAGAATCATATTTAACAAGCTTTGAGGTGTAATTGAATTTAAGAAGTTCTATTGTTCCACACAACAATCTTTGGAAGAATAGAGTTACAAACCTCACGATTTGTTAAATACAAGGCTGCTGTTCCCCACTAAAAAATATTACCAAAACCCATTCATCGGTTCGAAAATCATAAGGGATTGGTCCAAACAAATAACAAAGTAATGATATGAGTCGGAAAAGAACGGTCGATTCACTTTGTATATAACATTTGTCAAATACAATTTCTAAAAGTTTTTAAGAAATACTACTTTACCTGTTACATTTCATAATTACTAATGGTTGCCGATTTTTCGATCTTTACATTTATATATAACATTGTAATTCTGAAATGCTGATCTTAAATTTCTTTCATATTCTAAGGATAACTTTTGCTTATCAGTTGAACCGTTAACACAATGTTAAATTAGTTTTATAACAGATTATGTATTTCATTTGCTGGGATGTTGATGATGTAAATTGATAAAAATGTCGAAAAATAATGCTTGAAACAGTTCGATACAAGTGCTTAAAATAGTTTAAAATGATTTTAGTTTTCGTTTAGTATTTTATTAATATCGCACTAGAAGCAACACAAGGGCTATTGGCGACGGATCTCGTCATTTAGAGCCTCGGTCAAGTGACGAGGACGACACCTGAGCTGCTCCTAACTTCCACACCATGCTAATGGGAGGACTTTGGGCACCTACAGATTTAACGCGCATCAGCCCCTGCTACACTGCGTGTCTTTAGTGGCCCAGCCGTGACTCAACGAAAACCGCTAACCGCGAGTCCGATACCATGACCACTAGGCTACCACGGCCACATAAATTAAAATGACCTAAAGATTAAAAAATAAGCAAGTTTTTACAATAATATTTTTATTAAATTATCATCTATTTACCTCAACAATACCAGAGCTGTAGTTAAATATTCTCGAATACATTCGATTGCAAAAAAAAATCGAGTTACCGCTTGATTCGAAATCATTTAATGAATTTTGAACATCGGAGTTTAAGAATTCCGCAAAAAAATACATATTGAAAAGTTTAAAAATAAATAAAACAAAGAATAAAAATAATTTCCAGACTAGAAAAAAAAATGACACAAACATACATTTCTGTAATTTAGAATTCAGGATCAGAATTTATGAACAAGCTATCTTTGTCTACGGAGCTTCAATTAAAATTCAATTAAAAGATAACATTTATAAAAATCCTAACTTTTGTTATTCGAAATGTATTAGTAAATTGTAAATCAGTAATGAATTAAAAATATGATAATATCAAATGAAATATCAAATTAAAAATATGGTCTAAAAGTCATATCGTTAAAAAATAGGGTCGTTCAAAGAGTTTGCCACAAACTCAACATATCCTTTTGAATCAAGCTAGTTTAAAATATTTTCTTAAATTTCATTTCTAAAATAAGTTGCAAGTCTTAGGCGGGAGAAAAAAAAAATTGGAAACCACATTTAAATAAAAAAAAAAAACATGCAAATTTTCTGAAAGCACATTAGGTGAAAATTCCTCAAATTCTTTTCTTTTAAAAAAAAAGGCGGTGGCATGCGTTTCTGTAACTAAAGTCGCTGCCCTTTGCGGTCTTCGGTCGGTTTTCATTCAGCATTTTACCGTTTTGAATAGCAAAAAGATACAGTAGTTATAAATATTCATTTCGTGCAATTTATCGTAGTTTTGGATCGTTAACTTAAACATCAAAAGTTGCTACAAGAAGATAATAATAAGGATCAAATGATATTCATACTAAAATGCAACTTAATTTTTGGACATTAGCTTCTCAGGTTGATGTCATTTATTTATTCCATTAACTCTGAATAAGAGTTATTATGAGAGATGTACCGAAAATAAGTTTCGTCATTTTTTTTTTCTCAAGGAAAATTTATTGCATAAAAAAGATAATAAGCCATGTCATCATGAACTATACACCTTGCACTATTTTTCGACACAGTCGCAATTGACAATGAGGCATTTGTCGTAACGTGCAATCAGTTTGAAGAAACCACTCTGGTAAAACTCTGTGCCCTGCGATGCAAGGAATTGTTGTACAGCCTTCTCCACCACGGCATTGTTTTCGATGGACCTAAGCACGACTAATACGTGGTGTGGACACCAGGCCTGACATTGCTACGCGCCTACCCTCTAACACCATGCCCTGACTCTAGTGGTGGAGTTTGCATTCGAGGATGGGGAGGGACGTCCACTTCGATCTCCATCCTCCACACTCCTTCAAAGAACATGCAAAACCAACTCCAACCATTTAATGATACAGGACCTATTCACCATACATAGTCTGTAGGTCTTCATGGATGACGAATCCTACGTGCCTATTCATACCGAACAACAGCAAGCACTTCCATCGCCAATCACTTTGTCAGTCACGTCTCGTGCACGCTAGTCTGCTGCTACCCTCTTTCCTACGTCGTTCTGCGCATGAGTCAATCATCCTCCACTGACGCTACTTCCGTCGGTGAACCACCTACTGGCGTGGATTCTTATGAAGGTTGCTTGTTTCATCAGATGTACCATGTGCTCTTCCAAAAAAATAACGATATTGCTACAACCTTGAAAAGGCATCATTTGAGGAAAAATCACCCCATGTAAATTGTTTTTCTAATATTAAAAAAAAAATTACTGGATCCCTGATTTTTCCATTGCCTTGTAACATCGATTGAGGCAACCCTCTGAGGTACCCTGAAATAATCCCCAGGGGCAGGGTGCCCAGTTATACTCTCAGATGCTGGGTACCCATTTTAGTCGTTTCTAACGACCAGCATGAGTGGCAGTGGGGCCATTCTTTCACTCTCTGTCACCACACGGGTGATCATGGGTGAAAAATCACCCCATGCAAATTGTTCTTCTAATATTATTAAAAAACCGAATTACTGGTAACGTTGATTTTTCCTGCAATCATTTGTGGCATCAGTACGGGGATACCTTTATCATTAAAAAGTTCACTTTTGTTAAGTATTTCGTTAGCTGCACAACAAAGAAAACTGATCTGGGGTGATTACTTCGTGAAGATTTAATTTGTTAAGTACCGTAATTATAATTTTTGTGTGTAGTAGGAGAATAAGCTGAGAGGTTTTAACTGTAAGCTGTAGTAGGAGAATAAGGTTTTTTTTTTTTTTTTTTCATTTTATTTCATTGCCATGAAAATTTGATAATGTGGCATTGTCGAAAAAAGATTAAATGGGAAAATTTATGCCAGAATCGGGTGATTTTAGCTATTATCAAGATATTATAAACGATAATGAATACAAGGTAGAAGACGATGATGTTGTAGAATAATTATGTAAACTGATTTGACAATGATACGGTTCGAAAGTGATGAAAATTTAAGTGATGAAGAAATGTCTATCATCCATAATATTATTTACAATAGCTGCAGAAAATAAATTTTACAATTTTCATGAAAAATGCAATTCTTATAATATATTTAATAACGTTCACCCCAGTCTTTATTAAATTTATAAAATATAAATTCATTTAATGAGATGAAATTACACCTATAAAAATACCGTTGATATGATTTTTTTAAAAATACTTTTTAAGGGTTAAAATATACTACATAAGGAATGTTTTATTCATTGTCAAAGACGTTATTAATTGATTCAAAGTTTTGTAAACAACGTAATTTTTTTAAATGAATGCTAGAAATCGTCCATTTTATATTATTTTATGATTTTCTACTGTATCACAAACACAAGGCATAAAAATGAATGTGTTTCAGATAGCGATACTGTTCCCATTAGTTTACTACAAAGGACAACACATTTCAGAATTTATATTCGAAATTTTATCGTTTTTGTGGTACAGTAAAAATCACATTCACAAGGGAGAGAAGAAATCTTTTTATTTCATATATGATTTACTCTTGTATATTATACATGCGTATGCTACTATTTTAATGATTCTCGATATTACCCGTATCGGAATTGATTGTGTGATAGTAACGATATACATATTTATATCGTTAGAAAGCTAGACACTATTCAAGGTATCTGACTACGTTTGGAACATGATTTTGAAAAAACATAAATGAATTTCTTTTTTTGATATTTAGTATCATCTGAATTAGAATATGCATAAAAAAAGAATTTCAAAAGTTTTATTACATTGAAAAATTTTTAAAATGCAATTTTTTAGCATAAAGTAAGAAAAAAACTAGCACATTTTCAAAATATTCTCCTTTCATGAAAAATATTTCTATAACATTGTTATTCAGCATATGTATTGATAAGACACCTGTACAGAGCCTGAACTTGGGTTTTTTTTTAATAATTCACATTATTTGCAGAGTTATTATGAGTCGAAATAACAACACGCGTTTTTTTTTTAAAAAAATTCCTCCACTCTTATGCATTAAAACGTGAATAAATCCACTCACATACCATACACTACAAAAATCATAGTTCGGGATCTTAAGAATAATATGAAAAACATTTCTACCAATTTCTATCAATATATAGAAAAAAACATTCAAGTTATTAATTTTAAAAACATTGTAAACATACAGAAAATTATATTCTTCAGAAAATGGATTTAAAGTTAAAACTTGTTCAAAAAACAAAGGAAATGTCTGGTATTAAAATACTTATAGCTTGGTTTCTATGTACCGTAGCTACAAATGGAAGATAGCTTTAGAAAGAGAAGATTTCAAATATATTAATGGATAAATAAATAAAAATTGGCATTTTCTTCGAAATTCGAGTATTTAATGTAGTCGGATACCTTAAATTACCATACAGTAAAGTAATCTCTATTTCAATCGATTGCAGATTTTTCGAGCGTCTGAGGAATTGAAGGTATTCTTTCGAATCTAAAGGCGCCTATTCTTTTTTTTTTTTTTTCTTGTCAAGACTACCTGTCTACTTTTTCAGAAATTGTTCTCATACCTGTAGCCGAAGGCTTATCGAAGAGGGAGCGTGTTGCAAGCCACACCGGGCCTCTGATCGAGGGAAGGTTCCAAGAAACCTTATGTTTTTAAACATGTGTGTCAATAGCAGGAATATAAAAACGGGTCTTAGTATTATGGGAGGACGACTACGTATAGATGTGTCACGTTTATGTTCAGAGTCAGCCTTCTGTATCAAGGACCCGGTTGCAAAAAACCATTTGAGGCCCTGAATTTTTTGAGAAGTAAAAAAAATTCCAAACTCGAACATATATTACTGAACCATGTTTATTTAACGCGTGATCTTCTTTTTGCTAATGCATTAATTACTTCAGAAATTTTTTAAAAAAATTGAGATTTCTTTTTCGATGCTTAATATAGCAAATGCAAGTGTTCTGCCCACATCCGTGACTTAGGTGAGAATACTCGGGATTTTCCCGAATCAAATAACAAGAACTAACCATTCGCTTCATCAAGAACTAGTTAGAGACAGAAAAGATTATCGAAATTCTTAGATTTAGTATAATTATGTTTACGATAAAAGGAACTTTACGTCATACTGACAACGATAGGAATATTGTCAAGATTTGATGCGCAAAAGTACATTATTTTCATTCTTGATCATGTTGGGGCTCCCTCAATCGCGAGGCCCGATGCAAAGCATCTCCCCCCCCCCCCCAATGAACGGCCCTGTTTATGTTTAAAAATGTGACAATGAATTTTTTTTTTACAGTGTGCGCTAAAAATAATTTTGATGAAGGTATAAGAAAATTCTTCAGAAATCAAAGCTAACAAAAAACAGTTTCAGCTTTTTTTATCGATAGAAAAGCTTCAAACATTTTTAAAACGTAAAAAAATGTCAGATTAATAAGATTTTTTTAAGCAAAAGTTTGTTAGATGGAAGTTGCTTTTGCTTTAGACTTAAGTTTTTTTTTTATTTCCAAATAATTTTAACTTCTTAATTTTAATTAAATGTTAATATATATATTTGTGTCACAATTTTGTATGGTGATCATTCCAATGAAGAAGGGAGATTTGCCTCCCCCTACAGATGTAGCTTCGCACTGCCTGTAGATGCATTTCATTTCGCAAAACTCTTCTCTGTCTCTTACTGAATTCTGTGATAGTAAATTGAGTTTTAGATTACATTTAGAGATGCAATTCATCAATTTTGTTTTAAAAACAATAGAACATTTTGCAGAAAAAAAATTGCGAGTAGGAATTTAAAAATCTCGTGAAAAGACCGGATAGGTCTGGCGAAAATTCGACAATCCTTACATGCAATCCAAAACACAAATTCTTTCTTGTTTAGTAATATCATACAGGATGAACAGTCCAAGCACCATATTCCTCTGTGACAAATAATACTGCAAGGATACTTATGTATTGTGTAGACAGATTCCCCCCACACGAGTAGAATTAAAGCCCTAAAATTACCCATTTTATGACAGATTTAATGGTGGTGTATAATACCAATAATTCTAATAAAGCTGTCAAAAAAGGGCAATTCGAAACCGAACACACCCTGAAAACTCATAACCCTCAACACAGCTGCCTTTGAGATTCGAAAACCCTTCAAAGGAAGATTTTTACGACAGGAGCGGCTCTGCAAAAGAAAAACGACAAAAACAAACAAACAAAAACGTTCCTCTTCTCCCCCGGGGCGCACCCTCACAAGGAAACCTCCCCTTACCGACACCTGCTTTTTGTTTTTTCTTTCTCGCACCCTCTTCCTCTCGGAGGGCACGTGACAAGATGTTCCCCACATGCTGCTGCACTTTGACTTTTTAGACGGGGGGTCGTTTCCGGAAAATTCGTTCTGTTTTTTTCCCTCTCGTTTGAAAAGAAGGGGGTGTGAGTTCGTTAAGAGCCGAAAGATGAATGGGCGCAGTCCGTTAAGGGAAGAAGCGACTGGGTTTGATCAAGCAGGATTAAGACATCGCGCGGACTGTCATCGAGAGGGACAGGGAGATTAAGTCCGAGATACCCGAGGAGAATAATTGAAGTTTCTTACCAAGAATCAGTAGATCATCGCTGTTGTTGGTGGATAATTAATTGCTTGTGTGGATGGTATGGTTACTCGCGACGAAGTTTATCTCCTTTGAAGAATGGCAGATGTATCAAAAAGAATTTTCTCTTACGCCATTGTTAATTTGGGAGAATGAGTCCATCCAATTAGAATTCGTCAATCCATATTTCTAGAAACTCGTCACCCTTTTCTAGTAACACGAAGTCGGGGGGGGGGGAAATGGTTGGTCTTGATTTATGCAATTACGGAAAACGATTCCAAACGTTTTCTTTTCGAGGGCTCGTTTTGCTAATTATGCGAAGGTCATGGTCTCTTTCTTAGGCTCAAACCATACATAAATCTTCAGCTTCCTCTTACATAAAATGGCTGCGGTAGCCTAGAGGTCATGGTCACGGATTCACGACAGCCGTTGTATTCGTCTAGTCTTGGGTTTGAGCCCTGATACCACAAAGGACCCGCCGTGAAGCCCCGGCTACACGGCGGGTTTATTTGGGATCTCGACTACATGTAACGTGCAAACACGTTACATGTAGTGGAGATCCCAAACATCCCGTTGGCTTGACGTTTGAGGAAGAAGTTGCCGACCCCGTCACGTGACCGAGGTTCAAAATTGCAAGGTCCATCACCAAAAACCCTCATATAGTGCTTCTCAGCTAAAAAATAATCAAAATCCCGTTACATAAATATGTATTGTTAATTATAATAAAATCAGTTTATTATATGAAAAATATAGTTCACGTGATCAAAAAAGTTTTTTACAGGATTATGGGCTTTTTTTCCTTAATACATCCCAAGATACATATACTAGTTAATTTCCGCAATAATAAAAGCATAAATAAATTTAATATGCAAGAAATCTCAAGTAATAATTTCTTAAAGAACACGTGGGCATATAGATTATTTCCATTATCTGGGAATTTAACGAACTGCGAAGTTTGCTTTTTTTTCGGCAGAGACCAAAATAAAAATATCGTAATTAATCGCACATTTATAAAAACGGATGAGAAAAGTCTAATAAGGTGTGGCTGAAAATGAAAATAAGGAAAAAAAATTATGTAAATTAATGAACACTTCGGAGGTCTATGAAACTTCGATTGAAAACCCTTGGCATTTGAACACAGTAATTGGGTAAGAATTACGTCATTTATAACTAAAATCTAACAATTATTTGATTGCTTATAATTAACATTGCATATAGAAGCAACAGAAGGGCTATTGGCAACGAACCGCATAATTCGGAACGTCTGTCAAATGGCGAGGACCTGCCTCGCCATTTTTCCACACCATTCCTAAGGGAGGACTTGAAGTCTCTACAGATTTTATTTGCATCTTTAGCAGCATCAGGATTCGAACCCACTGCCGGCTGCGAGTTCGCGACTATGACCACTAGGCTACCGACAGTCAAATCCAACGACAAGGAAAACATCTACGCAAGCTCTTCCAATTTTTGCGAGTGAGTTTTAGTTTTAGTTTTTATTAACGTCGTACTAGAAGCAACACGAGGGCTATTGGTGACGGACCTCGTAATTTTGAACCACGGTCAAGTGACGAGGACGACACCTGAGCTTTTGCGAGTGAGATAAAAGCCCTCTCATGGTGCGAAATTTTAACGTGAAGTCCACCCAGAACTAGAACTCAGTAATTACTGGATTGAGCTAAGAATTCGTGTAGAAAATGTAGCATTCATGATTTCCATAATACATTATTTTGGCATTGAAAAAATTAATACTTATATGAAATTTGGATATTTTTTACTAGCTAGCAACATTTTTTTTTAAAACCGAAAGATGGGTCAGCGGGCTACAAAACACACACAAACGCCCCTTTCCCATTTGTTAAACTACATGACACCGCCAAGCGAAACTTTGCTAGCTTTGTTCGTAAAAAGCAATTTTTAAACACCGAAACGAGTCTTGAAGGGGAAAAAAACACCTTACAAAGAACGACATCGAATTTCTTTTGTTTCACAATGTGCATTGTCCCTAGGAACAAGGTCGTCTCGGTTTGCACATTGCAACATGATTCGTCGGATAATATGTTAGTCAAATGAGAAGTCCAGCATCTCTTATTTGGTTTGCTAATGGATACCCAATGCGATTTTGGACCAATAATTTTTGTGTCGGCCGACTCACGAATATCTCTTATATTTAAGGCGGGGGAACTTGCCATTCTAAGCACCCAACGCACGTGATCGTAAAACACATGCTTTATATATCCATTTTCATGGGTAATTCTGGGGGGAGGGGGGGTTGCTTATGTAACACGACACATAGCGATCTAAGCGACACAAAAATGTTTTATACATACTAGACAAAAGTAGCAAAATTTATTGAAATATAAATTTTATAAATGAAATATTATATGATCTTGGTTAGAACTACAATATAAACATGCACAAGATATTTTTACAACGCACATCGTCAATCTCCAATATGAATACAATTTGAATTTCTAATTAAATGAAACCCTGCATAAAATTGATAAACTCAAAACAAACCGATATTTATGTCAGGAAATAAATTTTAAATGAAAGAGTCTCTCTCTGTGATATCGGAATACTATTTTGGCAATATAGACGCATTTCTTCGACTTATATAACCTTCTCCTTACGACTACAAAAAAAATAAATAAATAAAAGTAGTAAATAAAGAATTTTCTATTACGTAATTCAAGTAGTACTTTTGCTTACCATTTTACGAGCAAAAATTATAAGTACATAGATTTAAATGTGTGCATTATTGCATTATGTACGATTTTTTTAACACTGTTTGAATGAAAATAGTTCTATAAAATATATATACCCGACTTGCGACCCATTTGACTTCTGATCTGTTAGTCGGAGTGGAACTCTGTTGCGAGTCAAGAAGACCCCGTAAATAGATGAGAAAAGTAAAGGCTATTTCAAATGAAAAAGCGATGAGAATCTTAGGCATTCGTATTTCACATGACAGACTTTTGCAAATGTAAGAAAATTGTAGGGCTGAAATGGTTCTCACCCTCTTTTTCCTTCAAGTAACCCTTAGAGATACCAATATTATATTGCTGAATTGAGAACCTCGCCTTGTGAAAGAACCGTACCAATATTATATTGCTGAATTGAGAACCTCGCCTTGTGAAAGAACCGTGACTATGTAAATCATTATTACTAAATATGGAGACAAAGGAATTGGAGTGTGTGAAAAATTGGGGTTTACGGGGCAAGAGCCTCATTTGGCTATGCAGCTCAAACTACGAGTATATGTGATTTAGACTTTACAAAAATTTATAGAAAAGGGTAAAAATTGATTGACAAGAAGGCTCGAAAATAGAGAAAGATCGTTAGGGAATTCCGGGTCCGTGACGCGCGTGTATGCCAAAGACATAGGAAAGCAACATGCTACCAGGGTACTTTGAAGTTATAATTCCGTTCAAACCTAATGTAGATAAATACTGAGGGTATAGAAGTATTGGATGAATCGGAGAGATTGGAGGAATTAGAGAAAAAAGGAGATAGAAGCAGCGAGACCGTTGAGCACGCAATAAAGAATTCGAAAGAAGCTATTTTTAGAAGTATAACAGGATTCTGATCCAGTTGTACTGTTATTAGAACAAAGAGGTACTCTTATGTGACTTTGGCCTATTCGCAATTATCTACTCGCTCATATCGGATACCTTTAAAATAATTGAAATTGCCTGAAATTGTAACTTCTTCCAAAAAAAATTGAAACGCGATAACTCAAATGAGATGAAGATATGAAGTGTAGGGAATTGAATTGAATTGGAGATAGAGTGATACATAAGTGATATATAGAATGATATGTAAACGAAATAGAATAGATAGGAAAGAGAAGAGAGATAGGATTTATAAATGCAAATTGGATTGAATCATCAAATTAATCGTTTTGGGTTGAAGCAACTCAGTTAAAATAACAAGATTCGAATCTGCTTTAATCGAGAAGTACTATACGTGAATGAGCGATTTAGTAAACTAAGACTTAATTATTAGAATATAAACTGAGAGTGAGTTAAGAGGGATTCAAGAGAAAGCATATCTTCTTTGGTGGTTAATACGTGTTTTGTACTGCTCTTGCGTATCTTTAAATGGATTTTTGAATTTTTTGACGATTTATTTAAACTTTAAGACGGCTATGGAATTAAAATAATGAAGGAAACGCATCACAGAATTTTTATTTATAATCTAAAGTTAGTGATGCGATTTAGTTAACGCTCCACATTATTAATATAAAATGTAATCCTTCTGATTGGAAACAAAAATAAATTGATTTAAGAATTCCCCGATTGATTATTTATTACGCGTTGAAGAAAAAATAGCAATTAGCTAACTATCTATAACTAATGGTTCCAGTAACGGACACTGATTCACTAAAGCCATACGCAGTTAAATTTTAAAATATTTAATAAAGAAACATCTATAAATTTGGCCGATTAAATACCCGAAACGAATTACAACTTTCTTGTACAAGAACAAACAAAGAAGTGCCAGATAGCTTATTAAAAGTAATATCGTTATGATGGAGAGCAGCTCCCTCTGGCGTTGAGGCAAGATGGTTACATTGGTTGCGGTATTTTATTTTCCACACGCGTCTCAGTGGGTCTCAGCGTTAGTAAGCGGTCGCATTACAGGATAAACTCGCTAAAATTTTCAAATGAGTATTTCAAAACAAAGACTACTGCAATGATTTTTTTAAATTTTTATAAAAAAAAAAGAAACATAATGACGGAAAAATCGATCACATACATAACAAAGGAATAAATATTTCGTTTTCGATACTAGAAGAGAAAAATTATTGCACGTATAAATATCCTCCATAATCCTCGCCCAAATGCAAAAAATAACTAAAGTCTCTTGGGCAATATTTTCATGCTAATCACATGAAACTAAAAAATATATTGGAAAGAATTATTTCCGTGTACACTTTCACACAGAATCTTTTAAAGTATAATTCACGTATTTAATAAGAAATTTATTCCAGATCACTGGAGTTTTTTTATATTAAGGAAAAAATTGAAAACAAAATTTACATTTATAGCGAACGAAAATTTAAACAAGATAAAAATATATCAAAATTGGGACATCAGCAGAATTTGAGTTGTTTCTTTTCTCGTACTTATGACAAAGCGAATTATGAGCAAGAGAACATTTTTTAAATAAACTTTTTACCCAAGAACTGCAATACCACGATAAAAAATTTAATGAACACTGACTTCAAATATTTATTTACATTATTATGAGTTGACATTTTTATTGCAGCACTTAAATGTTTTAATCTTCGTATAATCTTTCAGCTGTGCACCACGACTTCGGCTTTTATCTTCAATACAAATATTGAAAAATTAAGTTGTTAGAGCTTAGCTTTTAAAAATTTAAATTACAGGATATTTAAATTTTGGAAAATACTATTTCGCACATTAGATTACGGTTGCTTTAGTTCAGAACCATTATTAAAGTCTTTCATTTCTATCGAGTGAAATTGGATTTCGAGAAAGACAAAACCAAATTTCCCTAGTGCAAGTGTTGCAAAAACATACAAAATTCCAACTTGAGGTTGCAAATGCCCATTACTCGCTTTTCTTTCCTATTCCATCCTTCAACAGTTTACTCTCGTTATAAACTTAGTGAATAAAAAGCCTCCGGGCCTTGGGAATGCTTCACGTGTTTCAACATTACCACCTTGAAACATTTTATGGTTAAAGAGTCAAAAGAATCTTCACGAGAAGACCTTCACGGTGTCAGAGAGAACAAATACTCATCACCAGTCTCTCTCCGCCTTCCCCCTAATAACAAAGGATGGCGACCAGAGGAAAAGTAAATTGATCATAAGCGTGAATAGGTTAAATATTTTTAACTGTTATCTATACACTGCAGTCAAATAAAAGTAAAATTAGCTTTTTAAAATTTAACTATATTATGAATGCATTGGTTTTGTTCACCAGCATCGTCCGACAAAAAATAGTAATGGAATTATAAAAATTGGTGAAAAAACTCCTTGGGTTTCATTTCACTCGAAAGTATGCATGTTAAATAACTAATATTTTTCATCATAATTACTAAGGATTAAGGCTGTAAAAAAACACAAACGTGAATATATGAAAATAAATTATTATCGATTAAATAGTAAGATAAATAAATTTGTTAGAAATTAATTGCACTTTATTCTGTTGATCAACAGCATCTTACAGAAAAGCGATGATATTTAACCCTTCAAAGGTATCTAAAAAAAATCTCGTTACCGGTGTACCATGGGTGTAATTTCTCTCATCTCAATAAATGAATTTTATTTTATAAATTTAATAAAGACATGTAAATGAGATTAGATCTATTTTAGTTTAGCTTAGTTTTATTAACGTCGCACTAGAAGTAGCACGAGGGCTGTTGGCGACGGACCTCGTAATTTTGAACCACGGTCAAGTGACGAGGACGACACCTGAGCAGGCACTCCCCTCTCCTAACATCCACACCACACCAACGGGAGGACTTTGGGCCCCGACAGATTTAACGTTCATCAGCCCCGGCTACACGGCAGGTCTTTGGCGGCCAAGGATCGAACCCACGACTGAACGAAAACCGCCGGCCACGAATTCGAAACCTTGACCACTAGGCTACCGCGGCCTAGATCTATTATAAGAATTTCATATTTCATGAAAATTATAAAATTTATTCTCTACAACTGTTGCGAATAATATCGCGATGCTTTTTACAATTCATTTGTAAGAGATGTACAATATGTACCAACATGAAGTTGCAACATATTGTACGTCTCTCTCACAGTATATTTTCTTTCTTTCCTTCTACACATACAACATCTTCCATACTTAGATTTGAATGGCGGTATTGGCGTTGTTTCTTCATAATCGCTAAAACCATCCGTGTTTCTAGCATATATATATATATATATATATATATATATATATATATATATATATGTATGTAATAAAAAAGAAGAATGTATGACTCCAAAATAAAATGTCTTATATCGTCAGTCTCGTTATTTAATAGCCACACCTCGTAACAGAAAAACAATTTACATGGGGTGATTTTTCACCTCTGATACCTTTTCAAGGTTAAAAAATATCATTTAAAGAAAGAGTACTTAAATTTAAAGTTTCATTTCATTCAATTGAATCTTGTTAAGCATCTTTGATAAAAACTTTTGCCTCTCGTTCGCATTTCATTTGCGCTTAATTACCTACAAAATAAGTAATTAAAGTTGCATGCTACTGAAAATGTCTACTAATTAAGAGTCGGATTTCAAACTATTTTAATTACTGTTCTTGAAATTATAGTAGAGGGAGGTGTTTTTCATAGTTTCCGGTGCTTTTTTTTTTTCATGCATTAGACATTAAAAAAAAATTAAAGTTTATAAAAAATTACTTATATTAGAGTCCTTATTGAATTACATATTTCTGACATTAAATATTTTATTCAAGGAGTTTTACAAGTTCCTTCGTCTGATATTTCTCACCCTTTCAGTGGAAATTCTTTTTATCAATCCTTCAAAAAAACAAAAAAATTCACTTTTAAGAAAACTATATAAAATGGCATCGAAGATGCGACTTAAATAGCTTAATTTGGTTTCTTGGATTCACAATTTGTTAGAGTCACAAAATGGAGTACTCTCTGGCAAATAATATTGATATTTTGAAATATGTTTATATTATGTTTTCTGTGAAAGTTTTTAATCCCAAATTTTATGCTATTGTACATGACCATTTTACTTTTATGCGACCTTGAGTATAACAGAAGGAAAATAATGGTGATTTTTGTGTTTAAATGTTACGGCGTAGACAGGATAACCGAGTTATTGTTCATTATTTATTAACGTCACATTTTCATAGAAACAAAACATAGACTATTGGTGCGTTGGTAGCGCAAAAGTACAGGAGCTAAGTTAAGCCAAGCATTTGTTTAAAACAAAACCACATTCAGGGTAGACAATTAAAAAACTGTGACTGATTAAAACAAAAGTTTAAGAAATGGTGAAATCTGGAATCGGTTTCAAAAAACCAACTCTTTAATAAACAAATAAATTACGGTGGGAGAAAAGAAAATTTTTAAAAAAATGTGAGACGATGGGAAACACACTTGAATGATTCTTTAATTAACGTCGCACTGAGAAGCAACACGAGGGTTGAAGGTGACGGACCTCGTAATTTCGAACCTCGGTCAAGTGACGATGATGACATCTGAGCTCACTTCCCTCTCCAAACTTCCACACCACGTCAACGGGAAGACTTGGAGAATCGACATCTTTAACGTGCATCAGCACCACTACATGGCCAGCCCAAATTGACATCAGGGCTCGAACCTACGACTCTACAAAGCAAAGTCGTAACATTTAAAATTGTCCTCTTCTAATCTTAAAGTATAGGAGTAAATTCGGCACATTTTTTTGAGATCTAAAAATTTTCCAGCACTAAAATTTCATTCCGACTTCGATGAGATCTTGAGAATATATTAAATTAGAACAATCTAATTTTTGTATGATTCATTTACTTTTTTTTCGGTGTAAATTATGTCCGTCCCCTATACCAGTGTTGAAATTGTATTGGAACTTACACTTGGAAGTGAAAAAAAAATGACGCAATTATTCAATATTTCAAAACTGCAAGAGTGTGAGAGAGTGAATGTAAAGTTTAATGGCGCAAGAGCCACAGATATGGCTATGCTGCGCCAAATAAGATGTAACTGTGGTTCACAGGTAAAAAAATTGAAAAGACAAAAATTGGTTGACAAGAAAGAGGGTCGAAAATAGAGAAGGATCGCCTGGGGGTCATGATGTCCGTACTTACCAAAATAAGACCAGTCCCTGAGGTCCCCTGATATAATCTCTAGGGGTAGAGTGCCCAGCTACACTCTCAAACACTGGGTACCTATTTTAGTCGCCTCTTACGACATGCATCAGCTACAGTGGGACTATTCTGTCATACCCGGTCACTACACGGGTCTCAAAACTACAGGAACGCAGTCTGGCAAATTGATATACGCGTAATATCCACACGAATTTTAATATTGGAACTTTTTTGGCACCTGAAAAGGTGATCCGAGTTTGGATATTGATCTCAGACATTTGGTGAATAAAGTATGAAATCAACATGTTTTGACGCCATTTTGCAAACCATTAATACAGTACTTTGTCTCCGATCCAGACTTGCCAGTTATCTGGCGTTTTTACACCGACTGGTTAGGTTTTATTAACATCGCGTTAGAAGCAACACGGAACCTATTGGTGACAGACCTAGTAATTTTGAGCCTCGATCAAGCGACGAGGACGACACCTGAGGTGGTACCTCCCTCTCCTAGCTTCCAGACCACGCCAACGGGAGGGCTTTGAGCCTCGACAGATATAACGTGCATCCACCCCGGCCACACGGCGGGCCTTTAGTGGCATCAAGGCTCGTACTTCCGACTCGACGAATACCGCCGGCAGCTACCAGGACCGCTAGGCAACTGCGGCCACATTAACACCGACTGGCAAGATAGAAAGTTATTTTATGCCTTCAATTTCAGCAAAGTAATGCAGGATATCTATACAAATCAATAAAACAATTTTTAGTTTTAAATATTTCATATGTTTGACTTTTATTTTCGAGCACTGCATTAAAATTCGTACAATACATAGTTTTTTTTTCAGTTTAATTGCATTTTTAGTGATTTTCCAGTAATCAGACATTTTTGGTAATCCAGGAGATTACCGAGAGAGTAATGTGTTTCATTTTTGAACGGACATTTGACAGTGCACAATTAAAGTTAATTTATATTTACTTATTAGAAACATATGCTATATTTATATATAGAACATATTATATATTACATTATCATAATTATTTAGGCTACTTGTAAAACTACCAAATTGTATCTCCCTTTTTAAAGAGTTTACAAAAAGGGAGATACAATGCTTGTTCATTGTAATTTGTAAAGAGGAAAGAAGGAAAAAAATCTTGAACGTCTCTATAGGCAGAGGTCAGAGTGTCTTCCAAGGGAAGGGTTATCTCCTCCACTCACCCGCGGTGTTAAGATAAATGGTTCAGTCGCCGTAGAGTTAACTTATGTCCTTCAGAGGGGGTCCCCTTTCCCCCGTCTCTGGTTTCAGGACTCTAATGAAGACCGGAAGAGAAGTCTCCATTTCGTCGGAGAGTTTCCGCTCTTTTGTGAGTGGTCAAATCCGAAGAAATTTAAACAGTGGAGAAACGTCTACCAGATTTGGCTAAGCACTCTCGGCAATAAATTAAGCGCTATAGCCAGAGGGGCACGTCAAATTTATTTCAATCCTCCGGCCAATTTCTAACGAGTAAAAGACACGTGGGCTTCACTGTGAAGTTAGGACGACGACGATCGAAAGGTCCTACACAGTGGCAGATGTTATTTGCATTTTCCATCTAATTGAATTTATAAATTATATGGAAAGATAAAAAGTTGAACAAGCCTATCACAAAGCGCAGGGCACTAGTGATTTTAACTTTAGTAAATTTACAAAAGTTTTGATGAAACACGAGAGCGTAAGAGAATAAAGATAAAATATCGTACAACACAATAAAAAAGTTTTTAATGTTAAATTAACGATTTTTTTTTATTCCTTGAATAAAAATATTCACGAGTATTTTTTTTAATTAAATAGAAAAACAGCAATATTCTTAGATATTTCGCGAGAAAGTTAAAAAAAAAAGTAGAAAGTAGGTGATAAGAGAGTAGGAAACTTGGACTTGATTTAACTACCTTTTTTTATTGAGAATAAAATGGTATGTTTGATAGTTTATTAACGTCGCTCTTGGAAGCAACACGAAGATTACTGGCGACGGCCCTCGTAATTTTGAATCACGGTCAAGCGAAGATAACGACACGTGAACTGGCACCTCTCACCGAACATCCACGCCATGCCAACGGGAGGATTTGGATTTATATTTAAAGTACATCAGCCCCACTACACGGCACAAGACAGATTCAATGACGGTAATGGAAAGGCCCCAAAAAAGTATTTTAAATATATATATATATATATATATATTTGTGTTACTTTTCACTATTTTAAAACGTTTTTCTGAATTTCATTTGGTGTGAGTGCTGTGTCATCAAATTTTCGATCGATTAATTTAGCCAACTTCCAACAAGCTAGAGCTTTGAAATTTTGGGGAATCGTTCTTACTCGCCTAACAAAGCAATATTTAGACGTTTGCGACACGTTTTAACTAATATTTCAATAATTTTAATAAGTCAAAATATTCTTTCCTCTCGGCGCTTTTAGGATTGAGGAAAAAATTTCTTTCCCCCTCTGGGAACACCGGTCACTCCCCACGCCGCATGAGGTATCGTAAAACTTTTGTTCTCACAAAGGGGAGATACTATCTCCCCTTTACTATCTCCGAGATAGTAAGGGTTGCTGACTTTAAGTCAGTAATCATTCGCAAAAAAGAAAGTTTCCAATATTTGGCGCCATGTCTTATCACAATTTATTCTGAATTCTGGTTCTCATTTTTTTAATAGAATGACTTACAAACTTTCAAATGCATGTTTTGATTTTATGAGTATTATGATTTTTTTAATACGCTCACAAATGTCTCTTTTTAAGTAAATTTTAGAGTTAAATAATTCGAGATAAAAACCAACGTTTTTAAAAACAACGTTTTTATATAGTGGCAAAGTTTATTAAGAAAAATTATTGAAATATTAGTAAAAACTGGTCGCAAATATCTAAATATTGCATTGTTAGGCAAGTAAGAACGGTTCCCGAAATTTCAGAGCTCTAGCTTGATGGGAAGTTGGTTAATTTTCTATCGTTAAATTAACCAACTTCCCATCAAGCTAGAG
>BMAW01040359.1:0-17799 GCA_019974015.1 Nephila pilipes | reverse complement strand
GAATCAAGATCTTAACAAAACCAAGAAAGCCTTTTCAAAAGAAATTCGAGAAAAGAACTGAAATTGCATTTAGAAATCAAGACATGAAAGACCGTCTTTTGAGAAAGGAGAATAAGTTCTGATTTTTGAAGAATCACTTGTACTACCTTAAGAATCTTTTTCTAAAACTTTATCTGACATTTTTAGAAAGTGTTGGGAAGTAAGCCTTTCTTCCACACACCCCCGCCCAAAAAAAAATACTCTATAAAGATAGGTTAAACATATACCATTAAGTCAGAAACTATGGAAAACCTATAGAAAAATGTTGTGAGTGAAATTACTTTCTTTTAATTAAAATGTTAGATGTAAATTTAATTGCTTTTTTCGATAGCATACTTTCTTATAACAAAAACAATATATATTTTTAAGATTTTGCAAACTTTATTTGAATGTCTTGAAGATTCAGCTTAAATTGGATGATTACTATTAAAAAGTTTAAAGCTATAATCAAATTATTGCATCAAGATCTCTCCATCAAATTAATGAATGCAGTGTTTTGAATTATAAGTTTTTCAATGTATCAGAGAAATCATTCCTCTTAATATTCAAAACCTTTTTTCATTAAATTTCCCATGGTTTGACTAATGTTGTTGGTCTAGAGGTAACACTCTTTTTAATTTAAATAACTTTTCTTTCTTCTGAAATTTAAATCTAGTTATTTGTGGACTTGAACGCTGTTTCTTCATGATCAAATAAAAATAATTAATTACAAAAAAATGTTGCATAAAAATTAGTTAGGCTTAAACGATAGTTTTATTATTATATATGTGCAATTAGAATAAGATTTCATAAACATATTTTTTAATTAATTAAAATTTGGAGTCTTAAATTTTTTTTTAGATCGGAACTGAAACTCCAGATTTGTTTATTGTAACGAGTTTTCTTTTCTTTTCTTTTTTTTTAAATGTATAAATTCCACAGAATATCAGAAATGATTAAGAAAATATTTTGTCTCGAATTCTAAATGTGTATTAACAAACATACACATTTATATATTAAGCCTTTGAGCACATGATATCATTAAACATACAGATTTTGCAAAAATAAAATGTATGAGTGGTTTCACTCAAAGCAAATTGCTGATATTCGAGCACCTTGTGATGATACCGTTCGAGGAAATCGATTAAATATATATATATATCGATATCTTTAGATATGTGTTCACGAATGACGAAACAATCAGCAATTTAGTTCTTTCAGTTATGCTTTCAGCGACAGAAGTTCAAAAGACAACACCTACTATTTTTATTAAAATGTTTTTCTGAATTTCACTTGGTGTGTGTGTGTCATCAAATTTCCGATCGTTAATTTAACCAACTTCCCATCAAGCTAGAGCTTTGAAGTTTTGGGAATCGTTCGTACTCGCCTAACAATGTAATATTTAGACGTTTGCGACAAGTTTAAACTAATATTTCAATAATTTTAATAAGTCAAAATATTCTTTCCTCTCGGCGCTTTTAGGGTTGAGAAAAAAATTTCTTTCCCCCTCTGAGAACACCGGGCACTCCCCACGCCGCATGAGGTATCGTAAGACCTTTGTACTCACAAAGAGGAGATACTATCTCACCTTTACGATCTCCGAGATAGTAAGGTTTTCTGACTTTTAGTCAATAATCATTCGCAAGAAAGAAAGTTTCCAATATTTGGCGCCATGACTTATCACAATAATTTTTTCTGAATTCTGGTTCCCATTTTTTTTTAATAGACTAACTTACAAACTTTCAAAGGCATGTTTTGATTTTATGAGTATTATGAATTTTTAATACGATCACAAATGTCTCTTTTTAAGTTAAAAATAACTAACAGTTTTAACTAATATTTCAATATTTTTCTCTAATAAACTTTGCCACCATATAAAAACGTTGTTTTTAAAAACGTTGGTTTTTATATCGAATTATATAAGAATGTTATCTTTACATTGAAGAAACATAAATTACGTTGCACTTACTGCATGAAAAAAAAAAAAAATGTCAGAACTAGACAGAGGCTAATGAAAGAAGAAAATTACTAATGAGGACCGAGAAGCGTTAGTAAAATAAAATGCTTTACTGTGTTTCACAAATCTTCACCTCCCTCGTCTTCACATCATATGACAGTGCGTGTGGCATATGAAGAATAGCATTGAAACTCTTTCCTTTACGAGAAGAGTCTGCGGAACTTCTCTAAATCAGATGCAGTTTGCTGATGGAATGCGTAAACTTTCGGTATTAGACACTCACGCTGCCGGAAACACATTAGGATTAAATCGGTGGACCTTAGTGATAACGGAAACATGAAATAGAGGGATGTAATTGTATACCCAAGATATTCCGTGAAGAAACTTTTGATATCGGATCATGTGGGGCAGTGCCGTCTTGCACGAAATCATCTGCACGACGTCAAATAGATCATTTTCTTGATGCAAATTTGAGTGTTATAATTGTCAACATAATTTCAAAAGTAATCCCACTTTACTGTACATGCCCGTAGACTTGACAAGTGAGTCTCTTGAAAAGTTGAGCTCAAGAGTGCAGATATATTAACTCATTTACATCACGTAACGGAAGGATGATTGTGATTGTTTATTAATGTCACACTGAAGAGTAACACGAGGGCTACTATCGACAGACCTTGTAATTTTGATACTAGATCAAGTGAGGAGAACGATAACTGAGCCGGCAACTCCCTCTCCTAACTTCCACACCATGCCAATGGAAGAATTTGGAATCTTAAGATTCAACTTACATGATCCCCGCTACACGTAGGGTCTTCAGTGGCATAATGGCTTGAAACCACGACTTCGTGATAATAACACTAGACTGCCGCGACCACATGTAACGAAAGAGAGATCATATCATAGGAAGTTTTTCAGCCATGGCGCAATTCTTCGATATAACTACCTGTCAATGAGAATCATGGTGGATATTTGAGTGGTTTTCACTATTATCTTTGTCAATGCATAGTGTCTGTGTTTTTTTTTAAATCTACAAGTACTATTCCAGCTGTAATATTAGTTTTCTACTACATTTTTGTTTTCATTTCAATAAAACATTGGAAGCTAAAAATCAAAATGTTGCCACTGTAACTGTAAACAAGAAATAAAAAACCTTGCTTTTCATATCATTCTTGAACACATAATAAAAATATCTACATCTACCATTTTCAATCATCATTTAGAACTGCATGATCTTTAAGAGACTCATTTATCTATCAATTTCCTTATAATCATTCTGTGAATAGAATTTCCAAGCAAAATAATATTTTGGAAGGCATAATAGGAAAATGCCCATATGAAGAGAAAATCTCGGTGCATTTATCAAACTAAACCTAAAATGCACTATAAAGTATAATACATATTTTAAATTCAAAATTCATGTTGTCCTTCGAAAGTTCTTCATAATTATATGAAACCATTGCAGTGTGCATTATGCAATTATTATTTTCTTTTTAAGCTAAGTAATAGATCATATAGCGTTTCCCAAAAAGGAGTAAATTGTTTACGTAAACTATTAAAGCAAAAACTGAATTCAGGATCCTTATAAAGTGAGCTCATTTTACTCAAGCAAGCCGCATTTGTATATAAATTAAAAACAACTCGACAATGGAAAAAGTGTTATATAATATAAGATAAAAATTTATTGATAGATGAGGGCATCACAAAGCCTTTGGTTGAAAATGTAATAACCAGTATACATAATATTTTCATCACAAAAATCTGATGGTCTGGTGATTCAAGATTGGTGAGAGTTATTATCGTCACTTTGAAGAATTGTCAGGTTTGAAAAGAGGGATTGAAGAGAATTTTAATACGAATAATCAAAATTAAATTGATGATGAGTGTTTCTTATTAATAATTGTTGTAAAATCTTTTATTTTGATGTCAATATTGATGCCGTAGACATTCGTGTGTAAGTTAGCCATAACCAGAAGATGTTTAATAATTAGCAATAAGTTATATATTGTTAGTTATCAGCTCACAATATCTTGCATGACAATATTGAATGCTTAGCAACGCCATGAGTTTGTCAGACTCTTCCTTTGGTAGTAGATTTTGCTGGGGAGGGAATATAGACTATTGCTGAAAGAGTTGAAAATAATGGAATCAGATCACGACATAAAATTGCTTTTTGTTCATATTTTTATGTTTCAGGCAGCGTTATACATACCCGGCATACAAAAACGAACCAAAAATGATTTTATGGCGCGTCACTTTTTCTGATTCCGATTGTTTTATTAACTCGCACTGAAAATCAGAGTGTAGTCTGTTACATAATTCCCATGCCATTCTGCCGGGAGGTTCTGCTTGAGCACGATGAGCTCATGAAGAGCGTTGCTAGAGAACAAGGAGCTCAGTGGCAGACTCGATGCAAAAGTTAAGGTTGTGGGAAGCAGAAGTAGCCTAATAATGTACTCTTTCTTATTTGCTAAGTTGTTTTAATTAAACTCGCGTAATTTTACGGATTTATTTTGTGCCTAACTTACACACGAATAATCTGCAACATGTGTGACATCAAAATAAAAAAAAAGTTTTACAACGTTAGTCTAGTTATTTAATAGAAACACCTCGTATTAATTTAATTTTTGGTTCATTAAATATTAAGATTTTTCTCTTAATTATTTCCTTTAATTTTGGCAATTCTTAAAGTGTTGTATGGGAAATTTATTACTTGTATTTTGTTTACACACACATACTAACACACAGATATATATATATATATATATATATATATATATATATATATATATATATATGTGTGTATATCTGATTATTATAATATATTAATTATAATTTATTATATGAATTTCAGCTTAAATGTCAATTTTTTCGAATTTTTGTAGCAAATATGGTCAAAATTTGAAAAATAAAAAAAATAAAAAGTTCATTCAAATGACTTTTCAATTTGCAATTTTATAGATCATTGTAACTAAAATCATAAGTCTTTCACAAAAATTTCGGGTTTTTTTTTCTAAAGAAAGGGCTCCGAAGGTAGGCACGTACCTCAAATAACATAACGTAATCATAAAAAATTCCAATTCTTGTTATGCGCTAGAAATTGCTTCTTGGTGAAGTACTCGTAAAATGTCAGCGAAAATATTATCTGATCAAGGATCCGGCGACATTGTTACTCTCACATACGTCAAACAGTAAACTTCTAACTCTTAGAGCACATAAGTTTCGAAAGGATATTCATTATTCTGAGTCCAATGAGACTGATACAAGTATATTGCAAAAGTTGAAATTAATCTTATTAAATGTGATTTTAAAAATTTTACGGTTTGAATGATTAGCCATAAAACTGAATATAATAAAGTTAATGCTGAGATAAAATGCATCTGTTTTGATGTGAGTTTAAATAGTCATAAAAATATTTTTATTTCAGTATCGTTTGGAAGAATACATTGTTAATATCTTTGATACTATTTGGTTTCTCTCTTGATATTTTGGTTTATCTCTTTGATACTATTATACTTTGATACTATGTTATACTTCATTACTCACCAAACGATTTTTTTCAATAAAATAATTCTTATTTTCGTTGTTTTTTAAGCAATATAATTTAATTCCCTCTTTTTTCACTCATCTTTCTCTACTTACTTTTATCTTCGTATTTGGAGTAATAGATTTCTAAAAAAGATTTGGAATCTACTATTTGACTCTAGATTCTAAAAACACCATTTCGTTTTAGAAAGATAACCAGCTGGCACGGATGAAAAAGATTTTTATCCAAACATTTTTCTAAAGATGGTTTACTATAGGCTTTATAATACGTGTACTTATCAATGAGCATAGATAACCCAATATAAATTGCAAAAATTTCCCAACTGTCAGTCATGGATATTGTTTCCCCTATTAATGACTGTGGAAGATATTTTAAGATATAAATAATTTAAGATATAATAATTATATTTTAAGATATAAGTTTTACATGAATGCTTAAAAGTTTCTGATTCCCGTTTAGTTGATCAAACTGGAAGGGAAAAAAAGAATGGTTTTCTACTTTCAGTAACCAACAACAAGTGATGTCCATTTTTTCCCTACCTTCGAACAATAATAATGTGTTTTGGTGTTCATTCTCTTTCTATGAACATATTGATTGTTTTCCATGCAGTGGCGGACGAAGGTCAGTTGACTTTGGTGACAGGGACGATTCAAACTCACAATCTTCGGGTCTGAAGAAAACTCCTTTTGGTCCTTTTTGAGACACTCGAAGCACCTAAAAGTCTTTTCTTTCTCAATGGGGTTTACTGTCTTTGGTAAACACTAGTGACAAGCTTTCGATACCCTGCCATCCTTCTCTATTTTCAACTCCTTATCAATCAATTTTAACTTCCTTTTCTCTTTTTTTTAAACGTTTAAATCTCAGTTATACCTATTTAGGCTCCACATGGCCGCATCTGGTTTTTGCAGCTACAAACTGGTTGCATCCCTCATTCTTTGAGACAACCACTTGAAAAGAAATTTCCCATCGGGTCAATTATTATGTGCATTTATCTCCTGTCAATGTCGAAGGGAACAGACGCATAATCGCGATGATGCCTGTCTGGTATCTTCGTGATGATAAGAAATAATCAGGAATGGAAAACTTATTTTTACTGTTGAGTGACTTTCTGAATGATGTGTAAAGAAGGTTGTTATTTGAGCCATTATTACAATTGATATATTATATCCTCTATGTAATGAGAGTCTTTTGGAAATTTTCCGTTGATGTCATCGGCAATCTCTAGTTGAGGTGACGGTTCTATTTGTCACGTGGGCGATAGCAGATAATATAACTAGTCGTAATTTATGCCAAGTTAGATTTAGAGGCTTTTGGGGATATATTTCACCAGTAGTTCTAAGCCGTGCTGCCATTTACTGTTCATTTTCTGGGTCATCCCCTTGACGCCCATTTGTTTTTACACTACCTTGAAGGGTCACTATTTTTTTTCATCACATTTTACCGTGACATGGATGGTTACCGTTTGACCTTGATAACAGAGGCGAATTGAACTCGCAGTCTTTTGGACCGTAGATAAATCGTCCTGCTTCTGTTTGCAACGTCTTAGATAACCAAGCCAAATAAGATTTTCATTCGGATAGGTTATTAGCTGTTTTTAATTCTTGTCTTTGTTGAACTCAGTGGTTTTATTTGGCTAAAAATAAACACTTGATATTATCTCAAGAAGAGAAATTTATATATTTATGTGGGAATGTGATACACAAATACTCATGAGACTGTCATAGTTGTCTTACGCCAGAACCTCATATGCTAAAAGATCAAATTTATCGAATCAAGTTTACAAATTTATTATTTTAATCACATTTACCGAAGTGCATGAATTGTACAATTATTCATGCAGTTTTTTTTTAAATAGATCATTAATGATTAGCATGACATAATTCAAAATTAGTAAATTGGAAAAAACTTATACTTTGTATTATTCGTAAAAGAGTTTTTCCTGAAAAAGAACGCTTAAAAAGAAAAATTTGAAAACATGGAGAAAAAATAAAAGAATTGAATGGCATACGTAACTATCCTTTGCAGAAAAAGATTAGTCATCAGTTTCTTATTGATAAGCTTGAAACGCTGATATGACAATATGCAAATAATAACAACAATAATAAATGTGAAACTGTTATTTTTTTTTTATCTGAGAGATGTCTCTAGTGTACATTTAAAATAAATCCATAAATTTATGAAGGAAAAAAAAGTTTAAATAAATTTTGAGTGTTAGTATTGAAATGCTACTCATCCTTTCTCTTCTCTTAAAAAATAAATCTACAATTTATTGAAACGAAACAGTCGATTTCACTTAAAAAATTTCATTTTATATCGGTATTTCTAGAAAGGGAAATGGATTTCATAAGCCACTTTTGTACAACAGATACAGTAATTTTCTTTTCATTAGTTTTTAGTTTAGTTTATTTATTAACGTCGCACTAGAAGCATCACGAGGGCTATTGGCGACGGACCTTGTAATTTTGAACCATGGTCAAGTGACGAGGACGACACCTGAGCTGGCACCCCCCTCTCCTAACATCCACACCACGCCAATGGGAGAACTTTGTTCCCTGAACAGATTTAACGTGCATCAACCCCGGCTACATGGCGGGTCTTTAGTGGCCAAGGATCGAACCCGCGAATGAACGAAAACCGCCGGCCGCTAGTCCACGACCTTGACCACTAAGTTACTGCTGCCCACTTTTCTTTTCATTACCTGCAAAAATCATACTTTAAATTTTTCCATTAAATTGCAGAGGGAATAGTCATTTAAAGCACGAAAGGTCCAAAAAGGTCCCATATTGAAATTATAAATTTATTATACAGAAATAACACAAATTTTAAAACAATTATTTTTATACTAACGAGGGAAAGAACTTTTATCAAAACGCTGGAAAAATATTTTGAACTTACATTTATAACAAATGTTCACAATGTTTCATTTTTCTTAGAGGTAAAGGTGAACTCGTTAACGCATTTTTTGAGAAACGAGTTTCAAGATACTGGTAGTAACATCTGGTACATCTTAAATACTTTGAAAATGTGACAATTTTCAGGTAATATAATGATAATTATTTTCTTTAACTCTGTTTTTAACATATTATTTTGGAGAAAAATTAGAGACTGCTAAGATCAAGAGAAAGAGGTGGCTAAAGATTTCTCTAGATGAGTCTAAAAAGTCTTGAAGTATGCCAATGATTTCATATTCGTATGGTTTATTAGACCGTCTTTTTTGAATCTCGCTCCTCTGATTTGAGCTTTTTTTGACTTTTTATGAAAATAATCCCCAAGAATATATGATCTGAAATATGTCACATTTCTGAAAGAATGCAGGAATATAGCATCTAGGAACGCATTTCTCCAATCATGCTGAAACTAGTTCAATTTTGAAGGGGAGGGAATTCTGAACATTTGTTGTAAATGTAGATTGAAAAATTTTCTACGTTAATTCAGAAGTGCTTTTCACCGTTAGAATAAAAATGATTTTTTTAAAGTGTGCTGCTTCAGGGTAAAAATTTTACTAATTGTTAGTACAGGAACATTTAGGATCCTCGGTATAATGGAGAATTTGAAATGTTTCCTTCCAAAAGTAAATGACTTTCTATTCAGACATAATCATTGAAATAGCTGCATTAGTCTTAAATACTTGAATAAATATAGATATTTTCTGAGCAATAAAAAGTATGCCGTATTAACTATTATCTCCGATAAAAATGCACACGACTTAAATTTCAGAAATTTATATCATAGGAGTATTTTTGAATTTTTTTTCTTAAAAATCCAGCTTTTTTCATTTTCCTTTAGTTTCGAGTTTAATATGTAATAAAAAAAAAGCATATTCTATTTCTGAAAATAATGTAAAAGGAAAAATGATAGTATGCATAATATTTTGTTATACTGTAAATAGTAAAATATTTTTGAATATGTAATTTCCTCATTAGTCTGTTTCAATAGAAATCCAACGAAAAAGTTATTCAGTCAGATTTAAGAATAAAATATATATAAAAAATCTTTTTTATTTTTAGTTTCTATGAAGAAAACGTATATTTCGATGGAGTAAAAAAAATTACAAAATTTGGAAATATTAATCCAGGTGAAAATTTTTTAAATTTGTTCTTAGGTATTATATGACTTCTGAGTATATATATGTTTCAGAATCGCGTATAAATGAAGTAAAAATAATATCAGCAGCCCTTTTTAAGGATTAGATAAAGAGTTAACTTTAGCAGTAAGAATTTATGTATTTCTCAAAAGGTAGTGAGGCAATATATTCGCACATAGATAATGTATAACCACTGAATTTATTTCAAAGTGAATATAATATTTACAATAGAATATACGCATGAAATTTAAATAATATCAGTGTTTTTTTCATTATGAGAAAAAGAAAAAGACACATAATTCTATACATAGTTATGTGACGTAAAATGCTGAAAATATTGAAACTTAAGTAAAAAAAAAATTGAATACAATTTTTAAATTCGAATTTGTAGAAAACTGCTCAAACTCTGAGTGTGTTTCTTTCAAATAATTGGTGCTAACAATGCACGGACATTCATTGGAAGTAACTCGTCCTTATCTAATAGTTGTGTATTGCATTGAAAATTAGTATAGACACCTCTATATATCCAATATCATAACGTGTATAGATACATCAGTCTTTGAAATTGACAATCAGTAATATCTGTTAGAAGCCTGCCGTTCGAATATGGCAAGTGCTAGGTTCCGAATCCATTCAAACGAGACATGAGATAGGGCTTCAATTCATCGCCCGCAGTCAAAGGATATCATTCCAGGCGAAAATTGTAGTACAATGTAACAAAGTGATCAGCTAAAAAAAGAATGTGCGTATCATAAGAGGAGACAGGTAAGTGATTAAGTTTTTTAGCTAAAAGACTTTGATAGTTCTGTTGAATAAATCCTGCTGTAGATAATTATACTGAATGAAGCCTGAATACAGTCTAAAGTAGATAATTTAAGTGTAATAAATTAGGAATAGCTTATAATGTTAACAATCAATTTTTTAGAAGCTCTGTAATGGTAAACATGAGTTTATGAGCAAAAATTTATGTTTTATGAAACCAGAGACTTAGATTTGTTAAATGAATGTAAGCTTGAAGCCAAGTGAAAAAAAAAGTATAGTAAATAATTTAGGTAATGATATATATGTTATTATTATATTATAATATTACAAAATTGTTAAAACTTATATTTAAATTATTCTAATAAAATGAATATATCTTTATTTTTAACAACAGGGAAGAAACTGAGTTACGACACGAACATTTTTATTTAAATGTTAGTAATGCAAGTATGCTTGCTGCTGTTCTTTTCCTTATTGAATTCCTGAAAATAAAATTTGAAAAATACCCAATTCTACTCTTAATTATATTAATATGTAATATCGCTTTGTTTAATGATGCTTAAGTATTTTCTCATGATTTTGCTCTTATTTCTGCATCAAAATATAGCATTGAGCATCTTTTAAAAAAACTGATGAAAAACGCAAGTCTTAAATAAATGATTTAATTACTCCAGACAATTACATGTAATAGTTTTCTAGTAAAGTAACAAATATTACAAGGAATCGGGAAATACCGAGTAATAAATCGCTACACTTAAATTCTGTCATTTTGGAAATCATGATGTTAAACAATAATATAAGATATCCTAATGATCAAGATATATCAAAAAAATATCTTCAGATAAAATTACACTAGTAAAACATTTACTATAAGGATATTTCATTTATATATGTAAAAATGAGTAATAACTATGAGTAAATAAAATAAAATTAGCCTTCCGCAGTCAAATTGCAGCATTTTGAATAGACATCTACCGTGAACTTAAAACACAAACATGAAAAATCTGAAACCCATTTTTAAATAACTAGTTATTACATTTACGGTTACTGGATATTTAAAAATATAAAAACAGACCAAGTGAATACTGATACAAAGCGTTCCACATCATTGATTTGAAGGGATCAGAATTAATTTCTTCGCTAATTTTTCAGAGAGACGGGCCGGCTTCCAACTCATCTATAGACTTAAACTCATTCATTAACCTTAATGTGTTATGACAACGCTGCGCTTTGGTACATAAATCCTTATCCAATGTGTCCTGGGAGATTCTTCTCAACTTAAGTATTGTTCTCACTTATTGAGGCGTCGCGCCGACGTCTTTCAGTCGAATTTACTGACCGCTAAACAGCTCTTAACTATCTTTCTAGAATTGTTAAATTATGTGAGAGCAATAATCCACGGTATTTATTTTAACTCGTACTAATGTTTAAAAATACTACTTAACCCAATTTAACTCGGGATATTTCTTTCTTTTTTTAACTGAAACCTAGTTCAAAGTATATAGACCAATTAGAACATACATATGAGCTTTTCTTCAGTAAAGGAAACATTTTAAGTTGGTTCAATAAAATGGTGATTACCTTGATATATTGTTAATGACTACCTATATTTCAAATACTACTGACCGAAATAAAATATGATACATTTTACTGACAAGAAAAAGGGTTTTTATGCCAATTAAAAGTTTTTTTTTTCAAACATAATTTCCTTACTTTTAAGGTGAACAAAATAAAGTTCATCCGTATATGTTCCTGTTGCTTCAGAATGTTCATTTGCATTAGAAAAATTATTCTCATGATTTGTTTTCAAACGAAGACTAAGCACAGCATCAGTAGACTGATTACTGTTTGTTTCAAATTTTTGAAGGTTGGTTAACTTCAAGTACGAAGGTAAGTCAAACAGAAAATTGTATTTGAAAAAAGAGGTGGAGGTTTTAATATTAGTTTCCTAGATGGGAGGAGAATTAAATTATTAAGAAGCACTGATGGCAGGAGTGGAGAAGTAAGTGAATCATCAGAATGTTACTTTTTGCCTACATGAAAATATGACTGACATAAAAATTTAGGCTGGGATGTGCTTATGAGTATGTACATGCATATTCGTATAATGATATTTGGACTTGTATATATATAATGTACATATATATATACAAAACAAAATTAAGTTTAAAAGGATTCTAATGAGATTTCTCTTTATTTTTTAGGAATAAAAATTAGTGATAATTAATGAAATATGAATGATATGAAGAATTTTTGGGAAGTTAATATCGCATTTAAGTTATATTAAAGTTTACTTGTTTTTATTAATAGCGTTTATCACAAATAATGTTTGATATATCAAAGGATACCAAAGTTTTCAAGAAATATGTATATATTTACTTGTTAGATGTGACTTTAAAAAGAATAACAAAATTTTTCATTACTTCGAAGATCATTCAAAACTTTTCAAACAATCACATGTATACGTATAATAAAGCGAAAGAAAAGTGTAATCAATTTTTCTTTTTTACTTGTACAACAATCATTTTTTGTGTTATCTCATAAGCTTGTGAGAATGTGCTTATACTATTTCATTTTATGTCAGAAATGATGTAGGTGATTATCTATATAACTAGTCTATTATAAATTTGTACCATTTTACATACCTTTATTTATAAGTTAAATCATATTAAAGAATAAATTGCAATGTCTTACATCTTTTTTTTAAAGTACAAAAAGTAACTGAATTCATCGTGAAAGAATACCCCATTGAAAAATGTTGAGTGAGTGTGTTTGTGTAGACTACTGAATTTCTCATTGCTACAGTTAACACATCTATAATGTGTAACTGTAATTAAACATAAGCGATAATACTAAATATTGTCAGAGTATTTGAATAATTTTAGATCGCTCTCACCAATTTAAATTATTAGTATTCCAGTGACCTTGCGCATGTAAACTAATCTATTCTACGAGGTATCACATATAGTACGACTGGAGCGAACAGCAGATGGATAATTTTAGGTTTCACAAACTGAAATGCCTTTTATGTGTATATATTGACGAGTTCTAGGTCACAATGCATTGGGTGAGAATTCCTAATTATCTTTTAAGCCCTAGGTGCATGTTGAAATTGATCATCACATTGTGGTGATGTTATGGTTCTACATCAAGATATCCGATCAATATTCGCTCATAATTTCTGGAACTGGATAAAGGAAGAGAAGAGAAGGGAGAAATAATTATTTCTGGAAATAGAATAACTTAGGTTGTGTGTGTGCGAAGAAGTTATTTTTATTTTGATATAAGATGTTATTTCTTGTGAAAAGTTAGAAAACTGACAATTTAATTTCTTGAATTTAGCACCCTAATTATTTATCTATGATAAATTGTTAGTAGATGAGTAAATCGAATGTACCCTCCCTTAATTATGAAAAAATTATTTCCATGTTGATTCTAAGCCTAAATAACATTGCTGAACATTGGATAATTTTAAAAAAGTAGGTAGGGACATTCTTTGTTACTTTCATGGTTACATAAGAAAGAGAAAAAGAAAGATTTATCTGAGAATGAATAAAAAATCCCAAGATTTGAAATATTTCTTGGTTACGAATTAATTGATTATTAATATCGTTTCCGTAAATGTATGAAAATAATTTTTAATGGATACATACGAATCCACGGTATTTCTTTGAATATTTGTCTAAAGAATGCTTTTTTTTATTCCTGAAATGGTATATTTTCAAACACAGTTAAAAATTATAATTTTGGGTAAACTCTTCATTTTATAGATAAACATTCAGGATATATTTTTTATGGATAAGTAATAATATTCTTCTGTACATAACTTGAATCAAAAATCATCACAGTAATAAAGATATCGAACACCCAAAATATAACAGAGGACTTTATGAATTGAAAGTTTTTCATAATGAATTTATTGTCAAGGGAGTTTTAATATTCACTGCAGTAACTTTAAATCTTACTCATTGAATATAAAACAATTGACGAATAAAATCTTCCGATTATAAGGTATCTTACGTAAGATATATGAATGTTGCTTTAGATATGAAGAAACGAAGTTTGTTCTTATTTTTATTGTGTATATATTTATATTCTTATTTTTATTGTGCATATATTTATATTCTTATTTTTTATTATGCCATATATTAATATCTTTATTTTTATTATGCCATATATATGGATTCTACATCGTACAGTGAGCTTATGCTCATTTCTCAAAGCTGTTTTTTTAAATATGTACCAACTAACTTAAAATACATTTTTTTTTCGGCATTTGGTGTTTTTCGACTCCTTGGAGGAGGAGATGGTTGACCTTGAAAGAGAAGGTTAATCAACGTTTCGAACCTTGACCAGTGGGTCAGTTGACCGGTCGATTTTTGGTGCTCTCTTAACAACCGGAACAAAAGAGACCTCCCTCTCCGACTAGTTGTTAAGGCGTTAAAAGTTTTGGCGTTGTTGTTGAAGAGAGTAGCGCAATACTCCCCCTTTAGTATCATGGAGCTGATGATACGACAAGAAACGTTTGTAGAGAAGGTCGCTTTTCAGCCTCCAATTGATATTTCCCCTCTCCCTGTTGAATTGAGCTTCTTTTTCGAAC
Source organism: Nephila pilipes (assembly GCA_019974015.1). Taxonomy (NCBI): domain Eukaryota; kingdom Metazoa; phylum Arthropoda; class Arachnida; order Araneae; family Nephilidae; genus Nephila; species Nephila pilipes. The sequence continues at coordinate 2,834 of BMAW01040359.1, read as the reverse complement.
ATTTTACATTTGGCGACATTGGCTGCCTTGTTGAGTGGTGGATCTCGTCGATACGTGCGCCGTACACAAAGTAGCACTGTTGTGATTTATATGCGCTTGTCTTAGACACACAGAAGCAAGTGTTTTGCGTCGTGGGCTTTTGCAACCTGCAGTTCCAGGCTATGCTGCCATTTAATGCTCAAGTTCTGGGTCACCCCTTCTGCGTTAGGTGGTGTTTTCACCCCATAAAAGGGTAGAGAGTTGTTTATAATGACTTTGGATGCCGGTGGCTTTACGATACCCTAGATCTGTGGATTCTAAGAAAGTTGACGGGTCGCTTTTTTGTTGCGTCTTCAACAACTAGACTAAAAGAGACATCGGTACCTAGTCAGCTATTAAGGCATTTACAGTTCTTGCGTTATTGTTGACGAGATTCACTGCATACTTTTTCTTCACCAGATTCCTTTCAAGAAAGAGTAAGTATAGTTAAGAAACAACCAGATAACTTACTAACGTTGCTCTTGGAAGCAACATAAAGGCTATTAACGACAGATCTCATAATTTTAAGCCGAGGTCAAATGACAAGGACGACATGTGAGCCTTTTATCTTCCTCACAATGATGATATAAAGATTTCAAATCCCGACAGATTTAATGCGCATTAGATATTTATCAAACAATGTGTTGAGTAAAATCATTACTTAAACGCTTGGCTTAATTGAAACATTTCAGGATTTAAGCTCGAAATCACAAAAGCAGTCGGAAGGAGAAACTATTGGATATATTAATTGATTTAAATTTATACCTTAAGTAAGATATATTACTTTTAATTTTATAAAGAATCTATCGCTGAATAATTTATGTTAAAACTTTAGTTAAATTGAAGTTTCATACGTTGCCGCAGTAGACTAGTGGTTATGGTAATGAACTCACAACCTGAGTGGCTTTGTCGAGTCCAGATGCCACAAAAAACCCGCCGTATAGCCCGGGAAGATACACGTTAAATCTGTCATGGCTCAAAGTCCTCCGGTTGGAGTGGAGAAGAAGTTTGGAAAAGGAGGGGGGCACAGAAGTCGTCCCCGTCACTCAATTCGATGCTCAGTATTACTAGGTTTGTCGCCAACAGCCCTAATAATAATTATATATCTTTTAAGAGTAACGTTAACAAGAAATCACATCCAGTTTATACATATGCATTTTATTAGTTACACTTATATCCGATTGTTTTCTGTTTATTTAAGCAGAGTTTTGCTTATGCTATGCAAATCACTCATATAAATCTTATAAATAAGTTTTATAAAAATTAATAGACCTGTTTCAGAAAATGGCACAAGAAATAAACTTTTTTGAAAACAGGTGGTGTTGCTTAGGGTAGTTGGTGTTATCACTGTGTGTTGCTATCTATTAAACTTGGAGAAACAAATTTGACGGTGATTCATTGTTTAGTTTTTATTTGGCAGGCTTTTTTGCTGCCAAATCAAAATTGATTGGTGGCGCTGAGAATATCATCGTCCTTTTGAGTTGAGTTTTCGCAGTCAATAAGACCTGAGTTCATTATTATTCACTAGAAACCAAGTAAAATTCAAAGCAAAGGTTTGGTTCCAGTGGATCTGTTCCAATGAAGGTGAAGATGTTCTCATTGGTTTGGAAAGTTATGGAGATGAATTTTTTATATGTTAACAGTGTCCTACTAAAGAAATTCCCTGAAACAGAAAAAAACTATCACTGAACAATACTTTAGTGGATTATCCCATTCTATTTTTAACAGCCCATACCTAACATGGGTACTTTATGAAACTCTCTCATATATTTTATACTGCATTCCTTATTCTGATTTAAATCGTGAGCCTTTAGAAGTTGATCAAAGAAACTTCGCTAGGTTCTACAAAGTTTCTCCTAGAACTAGCCAAATAATAATAATAATAAATAAATAAAACAACGTGCTAGATTTACGCATTATATTTTTTTGTCACACTTGAATATAAACTAAATTATCAAATAAATTTATTAAGTAGCTGAAATAGAATTCGTATTAATTATAACAATCAATATTGGAAATTAAGGATAGTTCTTCGATATAAATGATACTGGCGTAATTTTTACCTTGCACATCCATGGATAGTATAATCGATAGATTAGAGAAGTTCCTTCATTGAAAAATCGTTTGGATGCATTAAATAAGAATATTCGTATGTGTTCATGAAATCATCAGAATTCCCTCTCTATCTCGAGAATGAACCATTAACTGTATTTTTATGTCTTTAATCTCAATGTCTCATAAATAAAAAGTAACACTTAACGTTAAAGAACGAAAATTTTCGACAATGAATATCTCCATTTATCACCTCTGTGTTCGGAGAGCTACCCATAAAATCGAGTAAAATAACTCAATACCTGAAGACAGAAGAAAATTATAATGTCCACCCTCTTCGAAAAGGTTAACGGTATTTTCTCTTTCAAAGATTCTTTTTCTGAGCGCTCTGAGGCCGTCCGACAAGATTTAAAGGACTCGGAGGATTTCGGAGCCGTAAAGGAAGCCATCCAAAAGGTATTTTAACTTCCTCTTTTCCGCCACATTGCTTCCCCTCGCTTCAACCAGTGCTTCGGTCGCGATAAGAATTGAGAAACATATTCGAAGGAAATGAGCAATGAAGTTCTGCTTCAAGATTCCGGGGTCGAAATTTAGCTATCGTGTTCATGGAAAACCGTTTCGATAGCCTTCTTTTCTGAGTTGAATCTGTTGAAGCGAGACATTTAAAATGAGCACGGATTGGAATTTAAATATTTTTTCGCTTTATAAACTGCCCACTATATATGTGAATTAGAGAAAATGATAAAAATTTAAAACTGATTAAA
>BMAW01040352.1:0-16315 GCA_019974015.1 Nephila pilipes | reverse complement strand
TCGGGTCGATCCAGCTGGTTCAGGATTACGTTGTTATTCCCCCGCCAGTTCACCGGAGGTTGATTATGATTAGTTATTAAAAGCGCGCACGCAGATGGGTCGGCTACCCATAAAGATTTATCAGGGAGGTTTAAAAGAAAGCAAAGGAAGTCAATAAGGGCATGGTTCAGGAATTATTTTGCGCGCTTTGATTTGTTATGTTAATTATGGAGAAAACCCATGGATATCTCAGGGTTTCTTTTTAGAGGAGAATTCGGAAGGAGGTTCACTTTCAAGCTCAAGATATTTTTGTGCCTGAAATAGTTCTAATAACTACACAAAATTAGTGTGCGGATTTATAAAATCAAATGTACCATCTATATTGTGTACTTATTACAAATTAAATAAATGTTTTAAAAATATTTTTTAAAAAAATAAAATATTATAAACTTTTAAAAAATTTTAAAAAAATTAAATTATTTAACACATTTACGTACTTTTTTAAAATAATAAATATATATGTGACTCTAAATTTAGGTACGGGTTTTTAAGAATGTATTATATTTACTGTGCTTACAAATTTTAAGTGTGTATTTATAATAGTGTTTGAAATATCCTGTACACAAGTGAAAAAACTCAAACTAAGAAAAATGAATTTAAAATCTTAACATTCAATTATAAAATTAAAATTTGAAACTTGTTTGTTCAAATGCGCCAGGACCATATAATTTCCCTACTGTTTGACAACTCTCTTTATTTTTTTTATCATTTGTTTTGCTCCGAAAGACTTAAAAATGATTCCACATTCCTTATTTTTTTTATTCTTTGTATTTGAAATTTACTATCTCCTGCAAGTGATAAGTTTACATTTCAAAATATTTTTATACTATACTTGTCTAAAATAATTGTAAACATTTGAAATTCACCATTGATAACGTTAGTGGCCGATTTGAGGCAATCTCAAGAATTGTAAGACCAAAACCAATTGATTTGGGGTAAAATTTTGAGATTAACAAATATAGATTCTTATTTTGGTTGTTCATCTTGACAAGCCTCCTACTAATTTATCCTATTGTTCAAAAAATTTAATATGGCTTATTAAGCAAAATAAGCTGAAACACACGTCTAATTCATAAAGTACGTGAACGTTACATATCTATTTAAATGCTGAATTTACGAATGTATACTGTATAATTGTTTGAATAACTTTTGAAATTTTTTGAGTATAGTCAAATGGTTGGTATCAAAACATTCAGCATAAAATGACAAATATCATTTATCTTTTTCAAAAAATCAAAAATTTTGAAGCTTAACACCCCTGAGAAACTTTCATAACTTTATGTCATGATGAATGCAATTTTTAATTATTTTTATGAAACATTTTTCAATAAAATGATAGCTCTTATCAATCATAAATCATAAATTTATGTGTTAATGAATACAGTTTTTAATTATTTTTATAGAATATTTTTCATTAAAATGATAGCTCTTATCAATCATGAATTTAAGCCTTTTATCAAAGTTTGCAACTATGGATTTTTTTACAGAGAAGTTCGCTGCTAAATATCTAAAGAATTTTATGGATGAAGATATTAATTGCTTTTTTGCGCGTATCAGACATTTCAATTGTCTTTTAAAATTACACAGAGAATTTGAAAAGTATCATTAAGTTTCTTGTCAAACAACACACACATGAAATTTTATCTTAAGTATCATTGATAAAGACAAGTTAATTTTTGTTTGTTAAAATATTCGTCACATTCATTTTTTTTTAAATTTGTTACAATCGTTGAAAGGACTTTATGTTCTAAATAAAAAAATCTTTATGTGATTGGAAAAATTAATTTTTTATGTCAATTTCATCAAACTTTGTATCATCTGAAACAAGGTTTAAACTTATATTATAAATATAATATAGATAAATAAATATGTTCTTGATATTTCGTTTAGATATCAATAAAAGGACCTGCGGATCAAAATTATTAATGAGAAAAGGACATTAATATCAGGTATTTTTAAAGTAAGTATAAATATCATAACAACAAATTATAGAAGTTTCAAGTTAACTCATTCCCTTCAATCACCACCATTTGGGGTCATTAATGTTTTTAATAGTGTTCCCACCTAATTTCTGACTTTTTGTTTATTGATAAAGTTATGTGTTCACATAATGGTCGTCGCTTAATGTATAATCTTACTAAATTCACTTAAACTTGTTGATATAATTTAAATATAACACATCGATCAATAACTCCCGAGACTAACCCAGAGATGGCGCTCGTAGTAAACCAGTAACCAGGTCTTTCTAGAGTACTTGAAACGTGCTAAAACGTGTCAAAATTTTAAGTCGATCGGACCAGGAAAAATGTTTTTTGAAGTGAAGTGAAAAAGGTTTTTTCCAAGTGGGTGCCGCGATTGCTTTCGATGGTACAAAAACAGCAACGAGTCGATGATTCAGAAAGCTGTTTATCGCTATTTACTCGCAACAAAAAAGATTTCTTACGAAAAAAAAAATTTTTGGAAAAAAAAAAAATTTGGAAAAGCGTTGGAACGATTGTATCACCCTAAAAGGTGATTAACAAAAAGTGTTATGTTGATGAATAAAAAAAAATTTTGCAAAAAAAATGTTGTTTTCAATGTTAGACTCGGGAGTTATTGATCGATATGTTATGCATATATATCTATATGCATATATTTAAATTACACCAACAAGAAATATGTACTATGCAGGTACAAATTTTTTTCAAAATTTGCATGTAAAAGACGCTTTTTCACACTTGTCTACTTAGTAATTTCTACTTTCTATAGTTCATATATCTAACACTAATGATTTACTTTCAAATGAATTATTTTTTTTCTAATCGAGGTTATATTTGTATGCGTTCTGAATAACATACCATTAAAACCGAGGAATTTCGTTTCTTTTGATGAAATGCGCTATTAGAACATTTCCGAAAAGATTCTTTATCAGGAAAGTGTGGGATGTGTCCAGCGATATAATAAATATGAAATGTAAGGGAGAGGTAGGAAAGAGAAATACCAGATGCAACCAGGCGGTGAGAAATACCAGATGGTTTAAAACACACTTGTTCCTAACTATTATGGTGACGTACTCATCAATCCTTTTTGTGCACTAGGCAAAATAAATTTAAAAATTTTAGTGTAGGTAGCCATAAGATTTCACAATTTTGATTTGATGAAAAACTTTTAAAGAAAGAAATATATCTGTGACTGGAACGGTGAGATATAATAAGATGAATCACTGTTCTACAAAATCAAATAACAAAATGGTGAAAGAATTTCCTAGAGCTTTTTATTACACATACGATGAATTAAATGGAATATTAGATCTTGCCTAAAAAGATAACAACATTAATAAGATGTTATTAAATCATTTGGAAATTTTAACTTTGTGACGTGTGCGGAGTTGGTCTAGAATTGAGAAAAAAAGAACAAACAATAATTCCACACCCTAATGCTACTTTAAATTACAATAGGAGCATGGGTGGTGTTTACAAACTTGATTAGAATGTACAAAAATATGTAATAAAAATTAGAGATGAGAAGTGATACTTCCCTATTTTTATTAATGATTCGGATGGGGCCCCAATTAATTCTCATAAAACATATTACATTGAAAAGGGGGAGAGGGGATGCCATCATTAAATTTCAGAATAGACATTACAAGGTTCTATTTGAGGTTCCACACTCTCTGTCTGACCCGGAAAATAAAGGTAGACCATCGTTCACTTTGAACTCACAAAAACTAGTACCTGAAGATGTAAGATAAAATTCCCAAAGAACATTATTCAGACAGAATGTTAAATGGAAAATAAAGAAAATGAGCAGAAAATACATACTTTATATTATATTTGTAAGAAATGTGAAAAGTTTGATGTAGGATTCCATGTCGATTATATTATTCTATGGCACTCATAAAAATATAGTATAGATAATTACATGCAGTCTACTGTGATCCTCAAGATGAGGTCGATTTTAAATCAATAAAACTCGTATATTTATGTTCTATTTTGTAAAAATTAATGGCTTATTTTTTATATGCATAAACATGACTTTATATGGAAAGAAAATATTTTTTAAGAGAAACCTGGCAGTTAATGAGTTAAAAAATGTCTCAATTACTCAAAAAGGAAAAATCCTCTAAACATTAAAAAAAGAATTAGTTTCATTATTACATATCGAAAATCCTACTAACTTCTTGCAAGCATCGATGTCAAAATATAAAAAGACAAATTTCATTTTGTTTCTTTAAATAAATTGAAAATTACAACTGAATAAGATATCAAAAAATGGTATTTGCGACACCACTCAAAAGGAAATTGTATACATTATATAAAGAGGATGAAACGAAGAAAATATAGGATTTCAACAACATAGTTGTTCTAAGTAAAATTAGTACGTGTTGTCTTAGAGAATTGCATAGTTGTTTAAGACTTATTACGCATGAATCAGATAAGTGTAGCAAACGAATTCCTCAAAATGGGGTTGAGGATGAAGCTTTAAGACAAATTATGAAGAAATACTCTGAGAACTACTTTTATATAGATTTCCTCTGAATTTTTAGAAATAGTAACTATCCGTCTCCTATTTTGAAATTCATATATTACTTCTATTTAATATTTAATTAAATGTTTAAGTTTTTAATAACTTTTGAATTTTATGTATTTTCAAAATCATAGTGTTTCGTATAATTTTTCATAAAATGCTCTTTCTTTTTTTTTCTTTCAATAACATTTTTCAAATATGTTTTATTGGAATGTTTTAAACTTCAGTATGAGCACTTCTAGTAATAAGCAAATAGTATGAAGATAATGTGTAAGCATTTCATCAAAATGTCAATAGTACATCCTCTTTAAAACAATATCTAAAGACCCTGACAAAACTATATTTTGAATAAAGAAATTAATACAACCCAAATACAGTTTTATAGAATAGTAAATAGGACTGTAACTTCCTTTCTAAGAAAAATATAAACATTCTACAGCAAATTCCTTAGTGAAATCTATTAGAAAGATTAACATTATATAATATACTTTCCTTCATTTTGTATGAAATCTGTATAATAATTGAACCTGGTCGTGGATTCGGCGATCTTCGCTATATGTTCACATAATAACACCATGTTCTCATTCGCTAATAAAAACCTTTAACCGCTAAATAAAGGACAAAACAGAGTGAAGATATTTATCACTTCTCAATAAAATAAAAATCCAGTTATAATAATAAAAAAATGTTTTAACTAATCGTATCAAATATAAAAGAAAAAAGAAAATTGATGACACCTTAATTAAAGTGAAGAATTCTAAGAATATTCAATATAGTCATTCTAAGAATATTTCAATTGCAATTAAGCTTTATTAATCAATAAACATTATATGACAGTCAAGAGTTTTGATACATTCAATATATTTTGACGGCATAATTTCAGTCTTCATTATTCGAATAGTCGGCAAAAAAACTAATTAAATTTATATCAGCGAATGTGAAAACTTTTTTCGATATATGATCCGAGTAGCTAAAAGATCTCAAGTTCGTGATTTTCGGGATCAACATTGTCCGAGTTCGTGTCGTGATTCTACAAAAGATCTCCAATCCTTGAAAGGATTATTAAGGGTTGCTGCACGTTTAATAAGCCTAGTGGCGGCCCTCTATACGCCCCTTGCATCTCCTCATCATGCCATGAAATGGCAAGGACCATCAACACATTCTCGCTTTGCCATTGAGGTGACATTCCAGAACAATTAATTTCAGCATACGCGCTGCAATGCAAATTGTAAGAATTCTGCGTGACCCCTTGCAGTATTGATATTTATACAAAGCCCTCAAAGTAACAACACTCACACTTCCTCAGTAACTCAACAGCAATCCCGTATTTCCTTCACTCCATCGACAACTAAAACAGCTGACTTCATCCTGTACCTCGTTTGAGATCATCCTGTTTTTTAACTAACCAGAATAATCAGTAGTTGATGATACAAACTGTAACCTTGTGTAAATATTTAAACCGTTTTTTGTTCTATTCGAACGAGTAATATTCACAATAATACATATGACAAGTAAATAATATTTTAAATATTGAGTTGTCCTAGATTCTTATGTCCTTCTGATCTGAGTTACCTGAAGGTGGTATATGCTTTTCGCATCCAACTCTCTTGAACCTCAATAGATGTGTGGTGTAGTAGTTTGGGAAGTGTGGCATCAGCTCAAGGGTTGTCTGCATCACATGTGCGTGGTTCAAAATTACTAGGTTTATCGCCAAATGCCTCATATTGTCCTACTTAATGAAACCAAACCCAAACTAAAATCAAAAATTTAAGATTGTAGAGAAATAGTACTAAAAGAACGATCAAAATATTATTATGAAAGTCATATCCATTTACATTTCTTTATTGCATCAGACGCCTTTCTAAGCTTATACCAAATATGTAGCTAATTTCGTATTTCTCGTACTTCCTATTTCGAATTTATAGACATAATTGTTTCTATAAGCAGATTTTTCATAAAAATTTTATAATATACCGAGTTATAAAGTCTTTTCAAACTCCAGTACTCCATCAACTCTTAGTTACATTATTTCAAACTAATATACATTTTATATTATTACAAGCATTTATTGGCAACTTACATCACCAATTGACATTTAAGCAACAACATTTCTTGCGTTTTAATTCAGTAGCTCTTTCTTGCGTTAGTATTCAGAAATATACATTTTATTACATTTGAAATATATATTTTAAGGGTAATAGCACAGCTAAAATGAAATTATTTCTTATTTTCAACGAATATACATTCATGAAAATAAGAAATAAGTTCTCTTTAACTATGCTATTCTAAAGTATAGCTTAGCCTCTGAACCAAAAACAGGAAATACAAATTTGCAGTTTCTGAGAGAAAGGTTCTCAAAAGTATTCTCGGTGGCATCAAAGAAAATGGCCTTTGAAGAAGACTTTTTTAATTCTGAAGTTCAAAGAATTTTTAATGAGGCTTATATCACTAAATGTATTACCGTGAAACGAATGAACTGGGTTTCTCATATTGGTAGAATGGATAAAACAAATTCGATAAAGAAAATCATTATTGCAAAGCCCTTTATGAATAAGTTAAGTTATTACTAATCGGAAGTTAATTACTTTCGGATAGATTCGTACCGGGTAAGGTAACTAAATTTGATCATACCTCTTGGAAACTGTCGAATAACACAGGGCGTCACTTCTCAACTGTTTCGATATCATTAGTGTTCTGTAATTCGGTTGCCAAATCTGCAATGGTATATTTACTGGAATTTCGGAGAGTAGGATTCAGGGTGTGAATTTTTCGTACATAATGGCATTTATTTCGTACTCGTACTGGCATTTATCAACACATTAAAAAAAAATTTCATCTGCTAGAATTTGAGCTGCACACAAAGAATTGGAAATACGAAACTTTATTTTATCACTACGAGTAAGATCTCATCATGGGGAAGTTAACCTCGATATGTTTCAATGAACCAAGCTCATTTTAAGAGAAAAAAATAGATTTGTTTATTAAAAAAAAACTAATATAAAAAAGGCAAATACGCATTTCTGTGTGCTTACACCTCGAGATCTTACATGCTAATCTGAGTTGTTGGTGGCGCTGCTATAGAGCAGCTGAACAATTCCTACGATAATGTTAGTATATCTGGACATCTTGCTTTTTATTTAGACTTGCAATGAAGCCGTAGATTGAATTTAATGATGTAAGATGACTAACTTTTGTTTATGCTCTAATAGTATGGTGATGCAGATAATTTTCTTGCTGCCAGCTCTTATCATGAGCTTTGTATCACTTTAGGAGTTCTTAAGTGCATAGTCTCCTACGTTCATTATGATATCATTCATTATTAGATATCCTTTAACTTGACCGTGAAGTGACTCATCTGAAATCTCCACCAGATATTCGAAATAAGATGGGAAAGAAATTTAAGAACTTCCAAAGTCTAACTGAAAATAAGAAACGATTTCTTTACCTCATCAAAACGACAAAGAAAGAGAGAACAAAAATCCAAAAAAACATTAAACAGTCTTAAAGTATCAAAAATGTCAGTGCTTTGCTTGCATATCTTTAAGCAAAATAGCAGTTTGTTTTACCTCCCATTTTTCTGCCATTGAACACATAAAAAAGTTAGTTTAAAATACAAAAAAGCATGAAATTCAGCGATTTTGGCATAAAATTGATTGATTTCAACCAAAAATTCACCTATTTCGACTCATCCATCATTTAATTCGAATGCTAACTGTTCAGTATATTGAAATGTTTTGACACTGGAGGGCCTCTATTTACCCAAAAAACAAGCTGTAATTAAATATTAGTAGCAATCATTAATCTGTACTCAAAGCCTCTTTTTAAGTATAATTATCTCTTTAATAATTCTTTAAATCATCCATTGGCTTTTTAAAGAGACTCAAACTCTATATTAATCGTTAGATTATTCCGTCTTCACATATGGAAAGAATATAAACCTATTTATAGTATGGATATAACAGAAAGTTTGTAGGGAAATAACATTTCCTATTTTTTCAATAAGTTGCTGTATCTCCCATATTGCTTCTACGTGTGACATTAACAAACAATAAATAAATAATATGTAATTAAAAATAATGACATGCAAATGGAACTTCTCCCATTCAAATTCTATTAAAGTAACTGAGATCATAAAATTCGCTAAATTTTGTATATTTTGATTTTGCTGATAAAATATGCAGAGCGCTCCGCTGATTCCAGAGATGTATTATTTAAGATAATTTTAAGAAAAATGCTAGAAAATTGAACTTTAAACCTGTAAACAAAAGTGTGACGCTATAGAGATAGGTTTTTCTTAAATAGTTTTTCTCAAAATGATTATGGTTTTAGGATTGTGGTACATTTTCTTTACTTGTGTGTGTTCCATAGTGCTGATATTTTCAATATTATTAAATAAGGTTAATTTCTAGACAGCGTGCACGTAATCTTTTTTTAATACTCACAATGTTTAGGTATAGAACAATATTTATCTAAAAATTAAAGGAAATTTTAAGAGTAAAATTTAATTTTTTCTGAATTTTACTAAACTCTGATTTTGAAATTATAACTATATTTAGATTACATAATAATATATTCATATAAGTACTCTGCTAGTTTTTAAAGTCTTAAATGAATTTTATGCAAGATGCACCAAGTTTAAGTACGTGATTTATAATTACAGATTTTATTATTGATTGCTCGAAAATAATTATTTATATATATGAATGTGATTTTCTTTATTTAACAAATGCATACGTAAACAGAAAACGCAATGTTAAAATATTGCTTTTAGATTTAAAAATTGTTTAAATTTACCATAAAATGAGCTCATTTTTCCTTGTCAAAGATGCGTCTCAGTTCCCTTAAGAACATGACAAATATAAGCTTAAATAATGTGATTATTACGAATATATCTTCTGTGAAATAGAAGACGCCAAGTTGCGAACAGCACAGCAGGTTTTCCTAGAATTATGTAAGTATCGTTTATGATCTATGATATATTTATTTTTATTCATACATTTCATAAATATAACTGCTTTCCGTGTTTTCAGATCTTAGTTTTGAATAAGAAAATATCAAATAAAAACCTGTAAAAGGAAAATATATATTACATAGAAAAAAATAAATTTACGATGGAAGACAACAATATTTACGTAATGGTGCAAGAGATATGCGAAACTTAATCTCAATTTAAAGGAGACATTTTCCTGTGTTAAAATTTAAATATAAAGCTTCCTGCATCTATGTTTTTGTTCTCTTAATTTAAATCTTAAGATAAGTCATTTTCAGTATGTTTTGGAATAAAATAAGTATAATAAGTTTAATGAAAATAAAAATTAACTAGAACAAAGAATAAAAGAATTGTTTAATAAATGTACATTATCTTATTCTGTGAAAACAAAAATAAAATATCCATTACCATAATCAGACATCCTTCATTAATGTTTAATATATTTATCTTCGAAACTATAGCTATAAAATTGATTGGAATGAAAATTCATATTATCTAAGAATATTCCCATGAAAGAGTAAGTCTTATTCATAAAAATACAAAACAAACGATAGAGATACTATCAACAAAACCTCAAAACAATTTAATCTTCCTCATACATTTTCCTCACGCCAATATCGCTTAGTAACCTTACGTAAGTTTCAATAAATATTAGTAGGTAGGTTAGCTTCGATTTACAAAAATGTAAATGTATACTACGTAAATAAAGATATGCATACTCTGTGAAATATGCAAAATTCTATATAAAATACATTTTCTTCGTTATGCTACTTGCATAGAAAATTACATCATTGAGATGTAACCAAACTGTTTTCAGATTGATATAACTAAATTGATATTTGGATCGCTATCTGTGTGCGCTGGTTGTGACCACGACAGTGCATGTAGCTAACCAACTGGTTCCAAACCCAGAAAAAAGGAGGGGTGTAGATAAGTAGTGCGTCCGAGAGCAGTGGTGGTCGACACAGATGCTAAAAGTAAGAGGAAAATTTAATATCACGCCTGTTGCCCTAACATTCCTTTTGAGGAGTCTTCGAAGCAGGGAAAACAGACGGTATCAACTCCGGATACGATAGGAGGGACTGTTGAAATACATTTCCAAGCGGCACTCTGAGGGAAGCTCACAAGCACTCTCCTCGGGTGGTGGAAGTAAGAGGAAAATTTACGTGTCCGAGTGGCAGTCGACACAAAGACTCTCCTCTGGTGCTAAATGTAAGAAGTTTTCAAACAGGTGAGAGTAATCATCAGAAAGTTTCACGAAACAGCATATGCACTTTCCTCGGGTGCGGAAATTGGAGAAAAATTTGGAAATAGAGATCTAATATCATGAAGTGTACCAGCCTTTCTTTTGAGAGTTCAGAGGCAATCGTGTTCACTCGACATAAAGTGGCATAAAATGTGATTTTCTTATCCAAGAAATGATGGTAACACTCTCCTCAGGATTATAAATCATAAGTTGGCAGCTTTGGGTCTCTCTCGGGCCCTGCGTCTCTTGGTAATGTGGATTAGCTTGTATGTAATTATATCAGTCATCGTATCCGCTTCGTCTGTGAGTAACAAAGGAGCCAGCCATACGAATTCGTATGTATGACAAGTGGAAACAATACAAAATCCAAAATGTTCTTAATATGATTGACAAGTTGCTCCAGTTTGTGCTTAACTTTATGTATATATACATACACTCAAGAGCCAAAACATTATGACCACCCCTACATTTTGCAATGAACTCGCCTGGATGACGTGGAAGGCACGTGATCAGGTGGAAGTGGTATTTAACTGCTGCTGGAGAGTCTGAAGAATCATTCTTTCACTTACTTCTGCGTGTGATGGGAAAGGCTGCGGATCTAAGTGACTTTGATAGAGGGCAGATTGTAATGGCTCTAAGGCTCGGAACAAGTATGTACGAAACTGCAGGACTCTTGGGTTGTTCGCGATCTACAGTTGTCAGTACTTATGTAAAGTGGATGAATTACGGTGAAACCAGCAGTAGACGACATGGTGTTGAACGTCCACACGCTATCAAAGAAAAAGGTCGTCGGAGACTGTCTCGCATGGTGAAGGTAAAACGGAACCAGACAGTGGCTCATCTTACAGCCCAATACAATGCAGGGCCAAGTAGAATAGTATCGGAGCACACTGTTCAGCGGACACTGTTGGATATGGGGCTACGCAGCAAACGTTCCACTCGTGTGCCTTTGCTGACCAAGCGTCATCACCAACTGCGCGTGCGCTGGGCCCGGGAACATCGCGACTGGCCCATGGATTAGTGGGAGAGAGTTGCCTGATCAGATGAATCACGGTTTGTCATTCATCACGCCGATGGCCGTGTCAGGATACGCCGTCTTCCAGGCGAACAGTTGCTCCCTCAATGTACAGTAGGTCATACACAGGCCGGTGGTGGCGATATTATGCTTTGGGGGGCGTTCTCTTGGGCATCTCTGGGACCCGTGGTTGTGGTAGAGCAGACCATGAATGCTACAGGGTATCTGAACATCATTGCGGACCAGTTGCACCCTTACATGGCCTCTGTTTTTCCAGCTGGAAATGGAATGTTCCAATAGGACAACTCCCCGTGTCACAAGGCTAAAATTATGTTCGAGTGGTTCCAGGAACATGATATTGTATTCTAGTTAATGTCCTGGCTACCTAACTCACCGGATCTCAATTCGATAGAACACATTTGGGATGTCATGGGACGGCAGCTCAGAGTTCAAAGACCACCAATTCGCAATATCTTGGATTTGCGTGACCTTTGCTTAAACATCTGGTACAATCTGTCTCCGGTCATCTACCAAGGACTTTTGGCATCCATGCCAAGGCGGGTTGAAGCTGTGTTGCGCGTCAAAGGTGGGCCAACTCGTTATTGACAGGTGGTCATAATGTTTTGGCTCTTGAGTGTATATAGTAGCGGATCCAGTGGTTGGACACGTGTAACCATGTCCAGTCCATGCCCAATCCGTGTCAAGGTTTCATACACAGTCAAAATAACAGACCTGCTTCGAAAACGTCAATTAAATTTAAAAGTGTTTCTTTTGCTGTTTTATTTAGTAGAAATTACGATGCTTTTACTGGGAAATCCAACGTGTTCTATTATGATTGAAGTAATAAGAAAAATATGATAACATAATAACATCATTTTTATTTCGCCATAACACACATTCTAAAATAAAAAGTTCGATCAATGATTATTAAATCACAGGCAAATCTTACGAGCATAAATAGCACAGAAATATAAAACCTTGGGATTTAAGTACTTGTAGATGTTGCCAAAGTTGTTTCTTGTGTCCAAGTACAGAACCGAATTATCTATCGTAATGTAAAACTTAAGTTCTCAATTTGAATTTGATATTCTTCAGTTAATATTCAGGTTATTTTTAGATTATAAATTTTGTAAGCAAAACTGATAACTGAAGCAAACAAACACTATTAAGTCTTATGACCTTTTTAAAGGAAAAAAAAAAGCAAAAATGCCCCCTCCACTGTCGCTTTTTCTTTCTGTATCCTACAATGTATACATACATATAATGATAAATTTATCTTTTATAAATGCATGGGATGATAAATTTATCTTTGATTTATCTTAATAAATTTATCTGATGATATATATATATATATATTTCTTTTTGTATTTCAATTTCTTATCGTCTTTCTTTTTTAACCCACACTCGAACTTTAATCATTTCTTGTTGTTAGTGAGTACTAACTTACTTTCAAGTATCATTTCTATAGGATTATTCCTTCTAGTACAGCATTTTTGACACTGAGTTTTATATATGATGAATTCGATTTATCATCTTCTTTTTAATTTTGGTACTCTTGAAGCCAGTTCAAATTCTCACGTTAAAAAAACTATTATCATTTTCCCTCTCTCGAGTCGCTTATAGTTTTATAATCCAATTTATAGTTTTTATTTTTATTCATTTACTATAATCAATGTGATATTTGGGTCACTTTTCTTTCCGTGAGTTTTTCTTTCTTTCTTTTTTTTTTCTCAAATCGATCTGTGTACATGCATTTGTCCATCGTAACTGATGTTGCAAGTTTCCGTCAGTTACCGACACCCGGGATTCAAGTTTCGGAATTTCATTTTGGAAAAAAAAAAAGATTCTCATATATTAGTTGATGCAAAAGCACTCGCAGCATTTTGAGCTTAATTTCTCAAATTAATTATTTTTCTTTTGTTACATAAGTATTATAAAAATAAATTTTTGATTCTGTTTCTTGAAAAATGCGTTTCAATTCAACATTGCACAATAGTTCTATTGGGATATTTCCTGGACTGACTCGATATAAATGTCAAAGGAAGTTGCATACATTTCAAACAATTTAACATGTTCTTATTATCTTCAAATTTTGTGACATGGAGAAAAAGACAGAAAGACTAAAGAATATATTATAGAAACAGGCTGCATTTCATAGTTTGGAGTTACAATAAATAAAAAGGAGGCACAGATAAAGAGATAAAAAAATAGAATGAAAAGAGTCCAATATTCATTCAGCATAATGTATAAATTTTGGAAAGTCTCAAATATAATCATTAAGCTCAAATTATATGTATTCAGTATAACAGCATTAGCGGTCCTTCGCTACGGAACTGAGGCTTAGAAACTTTCTAAATAAGAACAGGAATTAAAGGCATTTCAAATTGCATTCCTCAGAAAGATTTTTAAACTACACTGGCCAGATAAAATTTCAAATTTTGAATCATTCAATAAAACATGTACCAAAACTATTTCCGTCTAAATTAAAAAGCGACATTGCACATGGATGGAACATATATTTAGAATGCCTTCAAATAATAACATTTGAATTGCTTTCGCTTGGGCCCCGAATAGAAAGAGAAGATCAAGGGCAACACGATACCGTAGTGCCATAGATGAGAGGAATTCATTTAGATGACCGAGTTGGGGAAGTGCTCTGGGAGGCAGCGTTATAGCGAATTAAGTAGCTGGCAATGTGACGAGAATTGATTAGGATGCTAATGAATTTATCGTGCTTGCCATAAATTGCTATGTCGATTGGCAAAAGCAGTTAAAAGTAGTTTTTTTTATTTCTGTCATATACATTTGGCACTATTGTTACATTTCGAATAAGTTGGTTTAATAATGAAAACTGTTGAGCATTGTTGATTTTAATTGCGATTCAAATAACAACATTTCTTAGAAATTCTTTGATCTGATTAAAATCATCGATTATTAATTTGTAATTGTTTCTGAACAAGAATAAAAAAAAAATTATGATCATAGCTTTCAGTCAATGTACTGAGATATTTCCATAGCAAAGGGTTATGATTCGAATGACGTATGGTGGGATTTCCTTTGGTTCTCTTATAAGTAATAAAAGTTTTAATTTTTATTCATATGGTCCAGCTCAATGGGCCACACGTTGATACCAGGAGTGCTGCAGATTGGACACCGTTACGCTATACCACCACTCTTACTTCCCAGAATTGACATAGACCGATTACTTTTGTTTTCCAAAGAGGATACTGAAGCGAAAAGGACAATGTCTGGATTATTCGAGATAAGTTATGAGGCAATTATCAGGCCTTCCAGTAGGGTCTCAAGTGGCTCAAGGATCAAGACAACCAATGAATGGCTTTGAAAGGGTCATATGTAAAATAACTGGTAGTAAAATTATTTTTCTGTACTTTCTAATTTATTTAAAAATTCATTCTTAAAACTATTAATCATGTTATGTAAATCCAAATTTTGTTTCTTTGACAGAATATAAAAGGATTTTTAAGCGATAAAAGTAAAAAACAATATGATATAATTAATAAGAAATATTACCATATTTGTTTTACTAATTTCAAATTAGGCAGCTTTTATTTGTAAGAAAGTTGATATATAATATTTGATTGATTGCGATTTGGGCATAATAGCGTCTAATAACCAAGATTTAAACAATGTTCCATCTGTTATTAAAACCAAAGCAGTTGAAGAACAAATAATGGGAAAATGATTATTATGACCCATTCATCAGAAATAGGAGTGTTGAATTCAAATGCGTTTCAAATTCCTCAGATAATATGTTATAGATATTTCAATTAGAGATACACTAATTCATGCGTGTGTGTGTCGTATTTGTTATTTAACCAAAGCTTAAAATTACAATTAGTTGGCTCCCTCTCTACCTACAAAAACAATATAAAGCTCATTAGGTCTATGTAGGGGAATAAAAATTGAAAATAACAATAAATAAATTTTCATTATGTGTGAAAAAAGTTATATATATGTATATATACATGTGTGTGTGTGTGTGTGTGAGTGTGTGTGTGTGTGTGTGTGTGTGTGTGTGTGTGTGTGTGTGTGTGTGTGTGTGTGTGTGAGAGAGAGAGAAATTATTAATGTATACTATACATAATTTTTAAATTATACTACAAAATCCTACATGTCAAAAACACTAAAACCCAAATTTTAAAAATATTCATTAAAATTTAAAAACCTTCTAATTCTTCAGAATTAATTGAGATGTTCAGTATCAGAATCTTAATCATTTACTGTTTAGACGAAAATTTCAAAAACCTTGTATTATGTATTTCATTTTCATTATTGCAATATGGAGAAAAGATTTTAATTTATATCAAAAATCAGCGTAAGGAAGAAGTAAAAATAATGAAAACAAAAGTCACAAGAAAATTGTTTTAAAATTGTGATCCTTTGAAAATTTCAAAATGATTATTAAGCGTATGGCAAAAATTAAATTTTTTTAAAGAAAAGAAAACTTTCCTTTCTTTACCAGTGATAAAAATAATTTCAAGCTTAATACGTAACTTCA